>CM048819.1:50436652-50791652 GCA_026586065.1 Dioscorea zingiberensis
CCAGAGTGTCCTCCCCTTAGATGCCCGCATCACAATCTGCACTAAGCGAGAGAATCCACGACACAAGAAGAGCTGGAACACCAACCCAGACGGAGCACCGGCTCACATGTTTCCATGGCCATGTGCCGATCAACAGGAAGGCATAATCGACAACAAGAAGCCACTGACACACACTTACCCGGACGGAACACAGGCTCACATGTTACCACGGCCATGTGCCGATCAACGGGAAGACATGTTCAGCGATCACAAACATACTCACCAAAAGCTACCACAACAACAAGCATACACTAACATGGGACTTCAACAAAGCAGGTTAACAAATTCACGTATACGAATCCAAGCAATAATATTCAAAGCATGGTAACATCAAGCCGATATGCAAAGAAGCAAAATCAATAATACTCAATAATAACGAGGCCAATCAAAATCATGAAGCAAGATCAAGAATTCAAAGTAAATAACCCCAAAACTGGGTGGGAACTAGGCAAGCGTACTTACCTTTATTCATGAAATCTGGAATCCCACGGAATCTCCTCATAACGGGTCTTAGTGCTCTATGCCGGTATCTGATAAGTGGATTTCGTATTAGTATCCACACAAGTGTATAATAGATAATCATCTCAAGAAAAATGGATGGCCCTTTACTAGGACCACTAATCTCACTTACTCTACTTTGGGCCGTGGGCCCATTAGCAAGTGTTAACTCTCTCCTATATATTTTCCTCTCATTCACAAGGTGGGCCCGGCCCATTAAGAAACTTTAAACCCATTTAGCCAACCCATCGTGCTCCATGCATTTTCATGGGTCCATTTCCCTAGTTGGGTCCAATCCCAAGTCAAAACCATCCTAGTTGTGTCATACCTTACCTATGTGTTAATGCCCCTGGACTACTTCCTACATGCATGCCCGTGAGCCTCCACGACCGGGTTTCTGTATGAACTAACAACTGATACTACTAATCGCTCAACCACTTGCCCACCTGATCAGCCATTTTAACACATGCATATCCTAATAGTTCTTCATCCTTGTTAAGAACTAAACCCTCATGAACTTAATTAACTCCACGCCTTCATCTATGTTGGTATTCTCTTCTCCTTCATCATAGTTCACAATCATGCTTGTTTATACTTAGATAAATAAGCCTCTATTAATGACCAAAATCAACTAGCTCTAACTGGACTCAAACTGATTAGGATCAACCTTTAATAATCCTTCTATAAAGTTATGATAGAATACCCAGATTAATCCCTCTACTTTTCTCTCTCTAACCTTTTGGTCCCTCTACTCAAAAAAGACAGAATTTAGTCCCTTTACTTGTAAGATTGGGTCAATGTAGTCCAAAATTCTGAGGAGGACGTTAAACTCCGTTCATTTATGCTGATGTAGCTTTTATCGTATTAAAATATTAAATAAAAATAATTAAAAAGAATAAATTAACATTTTTAGCCTAACTGGTTCGGATCCATCTACAACCATACCCTAACTTCCCTCACCCTCATCCTATCCCAAACCCGAGACCCCCAAATGCCCATTTGTTGTCATCCTCACCCTCACCCTCACCCTCACCCTAACCCTAATTTTGAGTAAGAGCCCGGTGTCACACCACCACCACCTCCTCGTCTGCCTCCTCAGGTGCAATTGACAGTAAGAGCAACATCCCTACCCCACATTGGGCCGTCAGTAAACGCAACAGCCTCACCCTAGGTCCCACACCAGCAGCTTTACCCCAGGTCCTACCCCAGGTTAGTGGTATGAATGGGTGGACCACAATTACAACCCTTAGCTTTACTTTTTTTTTTTAATTATTGCTTTTGTTTGAGAAGAGCTTGAGATGACCCACTCCACGGCCCCAATTAGGATAGTAGGGTCCTAAATTTTGTTCTTTCCTCTTGATAAGATTTATTCTTACAGAACATATCATAACAATTTGAAATTAATTCTATGATGTATCCACTCATCTTCTTTCATCTCTGTGTTTTAGGGTTTCCCTCTAAATATATGGAAAACTATCTTTTAATGACTCTGGATTAATTTTCCTATTTGTGGTTGTTCACGAATTTTCCTATATGTGGTTGTTCACTAATGAGAGTTATTAAGGGGTAGATATTATAAATAATACTTAGTGGTTAATCTACAGATTAGTTAGTTATGAGTTCACTAATGAGAGTTATTAAGGGGTAGATATTGTAAATAATACTTAGTGGTTAATCTATAGATTAGTTAGTTATGAGAAATCATAACTAACTAATCTGTAGATTATAACAAACTAATCTGTAGATTAACCACTAAGTATTATTTACAATATCTACCCTAACTCAATAAATATTAGGGTTTCCCTCTAAATATATGGAAAACACATTAGCTTATTTTCAAATTAGGTCTTAATGATGGATAATATATACTTTATGTACCCTATCAAGCTGTGGAAACTAGGGTTTTATATCACTTTATTATTAGTTTGAAAATTAATATTGCTTAGTAATAATTCAATATCAATGCATAATAATGTATACGGAAACCTAATTAACATTCAAGAACAACAGGATCCTCTTATATTCCAAGTGGTAAATAACATTCAAGAAAATGCAAATCTAATTATATATTTCTCAATTAATATTTTAAGAATAATCTAAACATATAAAAGTAATAACCTCACTGGAATTGTTATCTGTTGTGATCTGTTATGATTTGTTGTTATCTCTTTTTTTTTGTATTTCTGTAATTTCATTAGTTAGATATGAATAATTTGTTCTCATACGCTTATTGGGAATAATAGCCCATGCATAATGCTATTTGTTTGATCAGTATGACTTTAATAGATGTTGTTATCTATTTTTTTATACTCATGTTATTTTATTTACGTACTGCCTGTAATCACCACAACATCCTGATCTTTGCATTAAAAGATTTTCTACAGAGTATATATACATACCTTTCTTTTTTAACTCACAACATCTGATACTTTTGTGTGAATTTGTCCTTCTCTTGCTTCCATCTTTGTACAAGTAATGACCTAATTTGCAACCTTTTTGCATCTCATTTATGCAACCATCTGTTGTGAGTTGTACTCTTGAATAATTCTCTTCAGCAATTGAAGACATGGGATCTAGTAGTGCAATTCTATGTTATGCTAACTTAAAATAGAAGACATTTTTAGTGTTTGATAATGGGTAGCATATGAATGAGCATGTTAAGACCAAGTCCCTTTCAATGATCCTGGATTTTTGAATGTCTTCTCAAGTCTACTAAAATAGATATCTGGTCCCACCTTGGATGAGGATGAATATATGCTTATTTATTTATAGAGTTTTGTATTGATTGTGATGTTGAAAGCACAGGGTGGCTAAAGTGAGATGCTCCTCTTTCTCTTGATGAAGGATTTGAGCCAGCAATTTCCTTTGAAATATGCCTTCCTTTACTGGTCAACTTTAACCCATTTTGTTGGTTTTCTTATGATAAATAATACACTTCCTATAACATCCAATTGATTTGAGAAATTAATAGTTAGATGGTTGCATAAATTTGTTAGAACATATTGTACATTACATATCTGTTTAGTTTAGCTTGCCATAAGTTTGATCTGTTGTTTTTCATGATATTTGTTGTTTAATTTAGGACACATTGCACATTAGAGATATTTACTTCTAATTGTCTGTACACTTTAGCTTGCCATTTGCTATGCTATTTGCATGCTTGTTGAGTGTATAATTCATTCCTAATTGAACTCATTTGGTATATAGCATGACTAGTAGGGATCAGTACATTATTAAGTATTACCATGGAGGAACATTGGTTAGAGATCCAGATGTTAGATATGACCAGGGGACAGTGGCAAAATTCATGGTTGATCCTGATAAATTATGCTACTGGGATTTGTTGGGGGATGTAAAGGAGTTGGGTTATGATATTAAAAAGGAAGTTAGTTTGTTATATATGGATGGTGGGGGAACACTAAAACCTATTAGGGATGATCATGATCTTGTGGGGTTGGCAGATCAATTAATAAAAGAGAACACAATAAATGTATATGTGATCAATTCAGAAACTGTTCACAAGAAGAACTTGCCAGGTTGTTTACTGTCTGATGCTAACAATGATGTTGAGAAGATTGTGGTTGAGGACAATGACAACAACAACAGTAGTGATTCTAGTATGGATGATGAAGAGAGATTAGTAGATGTCCCATTTATAGATTTCAATTCAGAACCTGATGATGAAAGAGAAGAGGCTAGGGTGAAGATTAGGAAATATATTAAGACAAAGAAGACAATAGAGGATGATGATGGTGGAGATGTAGGGGATGAAGATGGAGATGGGGGACAACCCACTAACACTGGAGGACAACCCACTGAACTTGGAGGACATACTGCAGACAATGTGATGCATAATACTATAGATGGTGGGGGACAACCTAGTGGTAAAGTCATTGGCTATGACAGTGAATACATTCAATCCTCACACCCAGGGAGTTATGATAGTACTAGTGAGGACTCTACTGCAGACGATGCAAAGAGGCACAAGTCAAAAAATATTTACTATGATCCTAATGTCCCACTTCAAGATTTCTTCCTTGATCTTAGATTTGAAAATCTAAAATTGTTCAAGGCTGAACTTGTTGAATTCTCAATTAGAAAGGGGTTTGAGTTCAAGTACATAAAAAATGATTCGGTGAGGGTTAGGGCAAATTGTTTTGCAAAAGGTTGCAAGTGGATGATATTGTGTTCGTGGTGCAATGGGAGAAGGATGTATGTGGTGAAATATTATGTTCAAGAGCACTCCTGCCTTGTTGGGACCTCTCAAAATAGGAGGGTGACAGGGACTGTGGTTGCCAGAAGGTTTGGTGATATAATTGGCAGCATGCCTTCTATTAGGCCTGCAAATTTGAAGGCAATGGTTAGAAGAGAGTTGGGGGTCTTCGTAACCACCAAGGTCTGTAAACATGCAAAGGCATTGGTATATAAAAGATTGGAAAGACAATTCAAGGAAGACTTCATGGTTGTGAACAACTATGCCCTAGAGCTGAAGCAAGCAAACCCTGGTAGCAGTGTATCAATTGTGTCTAAAAGAAAGCACCCTAATGAGATGCCTTTCTTCCAGAGAATGTATGTCTGCCTATCAGCTATGAGTCAGCCATGAGAGATGGTTTTATTGCTGGGTGTAGGAGAATCTTAGGGCTTGATGGGTGTTTTTTGAAAGGATTAATGAAGGGGCAGCTACTTGTGGCAATAAGGAGGGATGGGAACAATCAAATGTTCTTAGTGGCTTGGGCAGTTGTTGAAAAAGAGACAAGTGAAAGTTGGGAATGGTTTATTCAGGGACTGCAAAATGATCTATGCATTGGGGAAGGCCTCGGGTGGTCACTAGTTAGTCATGCAAAAGGTATCCAAAATATTTAATGTGATTTTTTCCCCTTACATTGAATATATTTTTGTTTTAGTTCTAACATGGTTTTTGTTGTAGGGCCTGATTCATGCAGTAAGGACCCTATTGCCATTGATTGAGCACAAAATGTGTGCAAGGCATATATATGCAAGATGGGGGAAAAGACACCCAGGAAGAGAAATTCAGCTGTAGTTCTGGAATGCTGCCAGGTCCACAAGTCAAGCTGAGGTGCTTATGCATTTGGACAGCATGAGAAAACTGAAGGGAGGAGAGAATGCAGCAGAGGATTTGCTACAGAACTGGCCTATATAAGGTTGGTGTCAAGCATACTTTAGTGATGTAGTTAAGTGTGAAGTCATTGACAATAATATGTGTGAGACTTTTAATGGGGTCATATTGGAAGCTAGGCATAAGTCCATCATTAGCATGCAAGAAGACATTAGGCAATATGTGCTGAGTAGAGTTGTTGTCAAAAGAGGGTATGCTATGAAATGGGATGGACCTTGTGGGCCTAATATTGTTGCAAGAATTGAGAAAGAGAGGAGAAAAGTGCAAAATGGCTAGTTCAATGGAATGGGGCAGCAAGACATGAGGTATTTTGGGACAATATAGCAATCCATGTGAGGGAGGCTTATGTTGTGATGTTGGGGAGCCATAGTTGCTCTTGTGGGAAATGGGACAAAAGTGGCATCCCTTGCCAACATGTATTGGCTGTACTTGCATATCAAGGGGAAAATCCATTAGACTATTTGTCCAAGTGGTTCACAAAGGAAACATACCTAAAGGCATATCAATTCACTGTCAATTAGAGGCAGAGCATTTTGGCCTACAAGTGAAGAAAGCCCACTGCAACCACCAATCGTAAAGAGAATGCTCGGCCGACCTGCCAAAAAAAGAAAGAGAGAACCATTGGAAGAGAAAAAAAAACAGCCAAAAAAAGCTTTCCAGGGAAGGCAGGGTGATGACCTGTAAAATTTGCCACAAACAAGGACACAATAGAGTACGTTGTCCACAAAAACCTGCTAATGTAAGTTAATTGCCGATGAATTGATTATTGGTTCTCACATGCCATTTTAATTTACTACTAACATACCATTTTAATTTGTTATGACTGTTTATGTTTTTGATAACTCCCAGGTTGAGCCAAGTACTTCAAGGAATGATGCTGTCTCAAGAGGGCAGGAAAGAAGACACACGAAAGCATCTATTCATGCTTCATTGACTATTTTGAGGGTAAGGAATAATTCCCAAAGAGCACTAACATTGTAGAAATTCCTATCTAACCTTCATTAATTCTATGTATATTGTAGGGTCCTTATCTTGGTGGTGTTATTGTGGGGAGGGAAATGAGCTATAGTGCTTCATCCATTAGCCTGTCTCAATTGATTGTAATTTTCTATTCTCATAAAAAAGAAGTTTGGCATAACACTAACCAGATTATTAACATCTGTCCATATTATTAACATTTGTTCTGTACTAGTTTTGACAATTAGGAACAAAGGAAAAGGATGCGTACTAGAAGGACAAAACAATCTGAAGAAGCTGGTTAGCAGATTTCTACAACAATTCAATTCCCAGACTTCTCAACACAACAGAGCACAACAGGAGCTGCAGATAAAGCAAACCCTTCACTTTGAACTCATGAAATACTTGTCTAGGAGACATTTTTTTTATTGGCTGGTGTTTTATATTTTTTTGGTTCAAACTTCAGAAGTAATGTATGAGAAGCCATGACATTCATACTTGGTTTTTTGTATTTTGTTTTTATTAAATGAATGTCATGCTTCTATGGACGTGTTGTCTTATGGATATGAACCTTTTGTTAAATCAGATCTCCAATTGACTTCCTTCTAATTCTGCAAATATTGTTAAAGTTCAAATGATGTTTGGATTTATATTGGCCTTGGTCTTCTATTGTACATGTACGTGTAAATTTGTCTATAGATATTGTTATACTTTTGTTATACATTTGTCTATACACTTTATTATATACATTTGTCTACAGATATTGTTATGCTTCTCTTGTACATGTGTAAATTCATGACATTTTGGTGTTCAAAGAGAGCAAAATGAGAACAAAGGAATTGCTCATTTTGTTCCAAATTTTTACTGGTTCTCCATTCAAAGAGAGAAAAATGAAAACAGAGGAATTGCTTATTTTAACAAATTTTTTTATGATACAGATATTGTATACTTCTCTTGTACATGTGTAAATTCATGACATTTTAGTGTTGAAAGAGAGCAAAATGAGAACAGAGGGATTGCTCATTTTGTTCCAAATTTTTACTGGAGAAAAATTAGAGCAGAGGAATTGCTGATTTTAACAGTTCTTTTCATGATACAGATATTGTTATACTTCTGTTGTACATGTGTAAATTCATGACATTTTGGTGTTCAAAGAGAGCAAAGTGAGAACAGAGGAATTGCTCATTTTCTTTCCAAATTTTTACTGCTTCTCCATTCAAAGAGAGAAAAATGAGAACAGAGGAATTGTTGATTTTAGCAATCCTTTTCATGATGTTTTGGCGCTCAAAGAGAGCAAAATTAAAACACAACAAAATGATGAATGAAAATGCATCCTCGATCTCGCCGGAAACAACCTCTCCGACGAGGTCCCGCTTCCTCTCCGGTGAGGTCTCGTTCCCTTTGGTAGGCTGCAAGTCTCTTGAAGTGGTTGATCTAAGCCACAAATGAGCTCGGCGGCGAGCTTGGCGGCGAGGTAGTCAAGTGGCAGAACCTCTGCCACCTCTCCCTTGGGTCTGGGATAGGATGAGGATAAGGGAAGTCCGGTATGGTTGTAGATGGATCTGAACCCGTTAGGCTAAAAATGTTAATTTATTCTTTTTAATTATTTTTTATTAATATTTTAATCCGATAAAAGCCACATCAGCATAAATGAACGGAGTTTAACGTCCCCGTCGGATTTTGGACTATATTGACCCAATCTTACAAGTAGGGGGACTAAATTCTATCTTTTTTGAGTAGAGGGACCAAAAGGTTAGAGAGAGAAAAGTAGAGGGATTAATCTGGGTGTTCTACCTAAAGTTATCCTTCCATATGAGGCTTAGACCAACCTGCAGTTGATACCCATTATGTATTATCTATCAAAGCCTCATCAAGGTAATGCATTCAACCATTCAACCTCATTAACATTCCCAAACCATAATCAGACCCCTTTTAACAAGCTCTGAAAACTCTCTAAAGTTCCTAACCTAAGTATGAGAAACTAGAAACAAATCAGAGAGTTACATATACTCCTCACAGTCAAACTTTGCTTGCAAATATGAACATAAACCAGTCTGTCATCAAACACACACACTATCATCCATACCTTCTCTCTTCTCTCATCTAATATACTCTCAATGTTTATTGCCCTCCATACAACTAATAACATATGATTGATAACAAGAATTCACAGCCCATCTAAGGTTTATCTAGCTTCTAATGAGGACCCATTAAACCTGGTTGTCTTTGGGCATTATCATACCATCATGTTCACAGGTATTCAGAACTAACTATGCTCATGATACTCAAGAAACCTTACAACATATCCACATGGGTTCAAGGAGGCTTACTAAGCTGTGATGTTCTCAGGGTGGTGCTCGGGCAGCGGCGGCGTCCCAGAAGTTTGCCACGTCTGTCCGTTGTGCTCCCTCGCTGGCCAAGTCTCACCGGCTCCTGTTACCCTAACAGTGGATGACTCACTGAACTCTGAAAAGAAGGATCTTGGTGACGAGGCGGCGCGCAATGCGTCACCGATAACTGTGAGGTTCCACTCCTATTCTCCGTCTGTCCGAAGCTCCATCGGAGTCCTCTGCCTCCCTCTCGAGGCTCGAAACCAATCTGCATCGCCTCTACTCCTCTTGGTTCACTCACAACGAAGGGAAGGCTCGCAACAGCTCCGAGACGCGTCGTTAGGGTTTGAGATATGTTCTATGTTTATAGTGTTCAAAGGGAGGGACCGAGTGAGATCGGGGTCTTACTACTACTACTACTACTACTATTATTATTATTATTATTATTATTATTATTATTATTATTATTATTATTATTATTATTATTATTATTATAGCTCATGGGTAATTTAATAATACCCTTTTTGAATTAATTCTAGCTATGAGAGACTCCTTTAATGAACAATTTAAAAGGACAAATAAAAGATTTTTATTCTCAATAAAAATTTCAATTACATCCAACATTGGGGACTTTTATTTATTAACCAAATTATTTAGGAAAATAACTAATTAGAAAATTATTTCCTAAAATTCTCGGATTTTACATCCTACTTTGCTGCTGGAAGAGCTTTATGGCATCAAGAAACAGGAGACCTCATGTTCAAGCCATTTCTACTTTCCAACAAAGACACAGCCGCATCATGCATTTGTTGAATTGCCAACAGCTTGAAAACATCCCTTTTAATCATCCCATTGTCCTTTTTTTTGTTTTAAGAAACCTCATCTTAAACTATAGGCATAATCAACAAATATTATTCCCAAGTGTTTGTAAATTGGTAGATGGGATAGAGTACGAGAAAGGGATAAAAATGCCTCGTTGGCTCATACTTGTAAGAATAAGAGAAACCATGTAATCAACAATCCTAAATGTGTGCAATTTCACACTCAAGACCATGTCCAATAGTTTACTCACAAAGGATCTAGAATGACAAACATTAACTGCCATATTGGCATTTGAATTTCTTGAAATACGAAGTTGTGATCTCTTTGAGGCATTTCGTCGAACATCATTAGGACAGCTACATAACTAAACATTAGCATGTGTTTGGAACGTCTTTTCAACAAAATTTACAACCATGCCTTCACAGAACATTATTAACTCTTATGGTTGAAGGGTTAACAATGCATACAGTCATACAACCATCCCTTCAAAATTTATATTGTCTTCTTTCAAACTGAATTCTACTTCGGAGCTGCAGTATCAACTCCTTCTTCGTAATAGCATCCCCATAAGATAAGATAGTAGTTTTTTCTTTCTTATAATAACAACTCCTTCTATCATTGCTTGGGTCAAGAGTACCAAAAGCTTCTACATAATCCAGTAGCTTGTGTTTGGCATAAGCTTTATTTGATTCAATTGAAGCATCATTTATAGATAAAACTCCCTTATCATCTCTCAAAGCATGAAATTGTTGTATTTCTCCTGCATAACTTTGTTATTGGCATCTACATCTTCAGACATTTGTTGATCAAGACCTCCAAGTGTTATTGATTCTTGTGGTGTATCACATTTATTGATTATCTCACCATTAGCTTGAGTTGTCACTGAAGTACTATGCAAGCTATCTTTAGAGGTGGCTTCCCTTCAACTTGCACTGATCTAGAATGAAGGCATCAATTTGCATTGTTGCAGTAGCTGAACCTTCAGGAGGACATGAGCTGGAGCATAAAACCTTGGAGTTGGCTTCATTTTTTGCTCGTAGTCAAACTCAAAGGGCAACCGGCCTAGTCTTCTCCATGAGATGCGATTGAGGCGAGGTAGTGTTGCTCTTCTTCTTCTTTTTTCTTTTTTACTTCATCTTCTTCTTCTTTCTTTTCTTTTGCAGCATCTTCTTTTTCATTAGACAACAACAACATCTCTAGCATTGAACTTTTGAATCATAACAAGCTACAACTAGAAACCTTTTTTATTCCTTTGTTTTTTTGGTTTTTTTGGTTTTTTTTTCTTATTACTTCCTGATTTTCGACTGGTTCTCCCACTGTATTAATTTATATTCATCCGGCAGGTTATGGTTTCATTGGTATGGATTGCATAAACTTTGTGGTTTGCTCAACCATCCCCCCTCGGTTGTATAAGTTCACAATGTAGCCACAATGTTAATCTTTTGCTTAATGTCGAATTAGTCCTAGCACAAAGCACAGTGATCCCAGTTATCTCATCAGGCTGGACACCACTAATCAGCATTTCCCAGAAGAGGGATTCGTTCAATAACCCTGAGCGAACACAACCAATAATCATGACATTTCAAGAGATAGCACTCGTCTTGGGCCAACCATCAAACACCTTGTGGGCAGACTCAGGGCCACTGGCTCGACAAGCATATATGAATGAGGGCGTAGTGGACAAAGAGATCATCTCCAAATGCTCATCTTGAAAGCAAGGCTTTAGGTGACAAAACAACAGGCGGACGCGGATCTTCTGATGATCCCAAGCACGAACTCCTGGCAATCATCAGCAAGGGTAATGATCTTTGGTGCCTCATCGGTGATGGCATCTCGACAGCTGAGAGGACTATAAGAGCAACCAGTGAACCAAGTGAAGCGGTGTCCTTTGAACCCTTTCTATCGCCATCATCATCTTCGTCATCTTCGGGCAGAGGTGCTACAAGTTCCTTATCTTCAAAGCAATAGGAGGCTAGAAGACTAGATCGGCCATTGGAGCACCTTCTTCAGTCGGGACAGTGGTGGAGATGACTATCTCCTTCATGATTTCCATGGTCTTCTCCAACAGCGATGGTCATCGGGACTTGCAGCTCATCAGCATTGAGGGGCTTTGGCAGGAACTGGCGGCAAATAGGATAAAGTGGAGCCTTTCGGTGGCTTAGTGGCGCAGAAGTGCATAGAGTCCTCCTTCTTCTTCATATAATATATAATATATATGGCATATAATATATATAAATATAACTGCTGGAATACTGAGTCTCTCTCCTCAGAAAGTCTTTCTTTTCTCTCTCTCTCTCTTTTATCTTTCTTTTTATTTTACTCTTTATTTTATTTTATTTTATTTTGTCTCCCGATTTCCTTCTCCTACAGGTCTTCACGAAACAAAGAACGAGAAAAACAGGGGCCTCATCTCCAGCGGCTGCAGTGATGGCAACGACATCAATAGCACCACACGTGGTGCTCCTCTTTCGGTAGAAGTGGTGACAGTATTCTGCGTAATTATAGTCTATCAACGGGCTCGAGCCTGTCTCCTTCTGCAAAGCCATCAGAGAAAGCCTTGTGTCCGCGTCCGACGTCTCACTTTTTCTTTCTCTTTTTTTTTCTCGCTTTTTTCCCCCTAATTATAACTCCCAGCCTCACTCTCCCTCAATACAATGGTTAATTATGTTCCCTGAATCTCTAAGATGAACAAGTGAGGGTTCTAAGGCTTCCTATCTAATATTGAAGATGATACCTCGCTGTTGAAGACAACGAAGAGGAGACGGGAGGGGGAAGCTTGATATTTCTCCTTCTTGGGCCGCCATCTTTTCTTCTCCTTCCCCTTACTTTTTCATCCCAAGCTTCTTTTTATTAACAAGAGGAGGATAATAACGCACCACCGAGCGGTTCGTGATCATGGGGATCGCATCCTCAGACCGTGTCGTGGCAACGACAAGATAATATTAAAAAAATTATATTTTATTTTAAATTTTAAACATCGGGCTGAAGATAAATCGGGTCCAATCAGATATATATTACCCTCTCTTTTTTAATTTTGAATTACCTCCCCCCCCCCCCTGGCTTGATCTTATCCTCAAGGGTTGGATAAAATCAAAAATCAAACATTGTTTAAGTTTTATTTTTAATTTTTTATTTATTTTGTCTTGGCTTGGCTTGGGATCAATATCCTTGGCCCGCCTCAGGATACAATTAAATAATACCATATATATTTTTTATTTAAATAAAAATCCTAATTAGAATTAAGATTGTAATCTAATAAGAATTTCAAAGTCAGATTAGATTAGGACATATGCATTTATATATTTTATTTTATTTTATTTTTATATATCAAAAGGGATGTAGTTTGCGGATTTACTTTGACTATTCTGTGTTTTTTTATGCTGCTTTGTTATTTCAATATTAGTACACTTAGCTTGATACATGATTTGCTTCTGCGATTTACTCTTGCTATCTAATTCATGATATTACTTGATTTCTGAGTATGAATTTATAGCAGCTACATGATAATTATTTTATGATTAATTTTTGAAAATAAATTCTGGTATGTTTCTATTTTAAAGATTTCTGATCGATGTGTATTTAAAAGTTTTGGCATGACTTCAATAATTTATTTTATAGTGGATGCTTATTGTGCTTTCGAGCTCATCCCATTGTTTTCCCCATTTCAGATTGTGACGTGTAGCTAGGACCGTGGTATAGGAGGGGAGTCCTCGCGAGGTAGCGTAGTATATCTGTGTTGATCGAGACATGCGAACCTTGTGTATGTTATGTATGAGTGTTGTATTATTATTATTTAGGACTTGTAGGAATTTGATGACCCCTTATGCTTTGTAGGGTTATATAAACCCTTTATCTATTTCTGCTGCATATGTTGTATTATAATTAGTATTGTATTAAATATTTGTTACCAGATTCTGAGGCCTTGCATTCAGATGGGGCTTGTTCCTGCTTGGATGTGACAGATCTCCCGATGCCCAGGGCCGGGTTCGAGGCGTCATAGTTGCCATGAAGATCAAGATGAGGGATTGGAATAGGATGTCATGTAAAATTTTTGGTAATTTTTTTGGTAAACAAATGCAATTTAATACTGGTTTATACGTGAGGTTGAAGTTGTAAGACTAAGAAACTAATTAATTATTTCAAATTTCTTTCCAAATATCTTTGTACAGGATATGTTTATATAATGCAGCTAAAAGTTTTTATTTTTTCTTCTTTATTAATCAACAATACAACAAGATTCATCTATGAGGACTTAATTTACTGGTACAATATTTTATGTTGGAGGCTTTTATATGGACAAATTGAAGATAAGGGACTATATTGAGAATCAATGCAAAGTTAAGGGACTATAATGAGAATCACCACAAAGTTTAGGGGGAATGGGTAAAAATCTTGAGAGGTTACCAAACTATGCCCATATTTCACTTTGGGTACCAAACTTCAATTTGTATCTTTTTGGTTACCCTACTTCTATTTGATTTCAATGGGAGGGTACCTGAGGAAAACCAGCGATAATTATCTGACGTGACAGCCAGATTAGCCATGTGGAGGGTATTGTTCATTTTGACTTTGTCGAAATCAAGGTTCAAATGTTTTTTTCTCCAAATGTTGTTCAATTAGTTAGGATTTCTATAAATTAGGATTTCAATACCCTTCACGTGGCTAATCCGGCGGCCACATCAAATAATTTCACCGGTTTCCCTTAGATATCCTCCCGCTTAAATCAAATAGAAGTAGGGTGACCAAAAAGATACAAATTGAAGTTTGGCATCCAAAATGAAATATGGGCATAGTTTGGTAACCATTCAAAATTTTTACCCCTTCATTGCCATGTTAGTATTTTTTAACCGACAACCAGCTATGAGCCTATGAGGACTTTTTTGTTACAACCATGTAAGTTGGATGCTTTTTTTTGTTACAAAGTGAAGATAAGAGACTGGAATGGGAATGATGCAAAGTTGATGGACTTTGTCACGCCCCGAGCCCAGTTGGGACGCCGACAGACCGGCCGCATACTTGTGGGGATGGGCCCCACTGTGTATGTGAGGCCTCATAACTTGTTTACAATTACTACAATTACCTAAATAATATGAATTTATTGCTAGAACTCAAATGTTCAATCCAACATTCAATATGACCTAACAAATGAGCAAAATCTATAAAAATAAATCAGGACAATTTAAATTATTATAAATACAATGAAAATCTACATGACACTAAGGACTGGACTAGGCTCCGGACAACTCATCTATCCACCGACTAGCTACTCCTCGTGATCTGAAAAAAAAAGTCCAGAGATTAATGAGCTTGGGAGCTCAGTAAGTACCCACTAAAACAGTGAACCATGTAGTGTTTTAAGATAATAAGTAAAACTGAAACAAAAACAGTAAAAGGAAAAAGAATTCATAAATAACTAAATAATTTGCAAAAGTTTTAGTTTCTGAAGTTATCATACGAACATACTATCAGAAGGTTTAGTTTACACTCAAAATACTAGAGTCTCCAAACTTTCTATGACCACTAATAACCCCGGTGGTACGGATCGAAACAGAAGGCTGTTATTATAACCGACAACACTGGGAAACAGAAACAGAAGGCTGATATTGTGCCCGACAACACGGGTTGAACTAGTTCACAAACAAAACGTGTCGACACGGTCAATGTTTAACCCCCATTGACGAAGGTCAGAACACAGACAGTTTGGAGACGTGCTCGAAAATCAGAATAAATGTCGGAAAGTGTGTCAAGCAAACAGATGTCAATAGTTCTAAATTCCAACATACATGTACGGTTCACTTTTGTACAAAAATAGATGGCTTAAAGTATTCTTAGTACATCATATAAATTCAATAAATAATTAAATTATAATGAAAATAATTTCGTAAATTAATAAGAAAACTTTGCTTAATTTAGGTGGAATACTTACCTCAAAACTCCAAGCTTAATCTAACCGTGACTCAAACTTCCGCTGTATCCGTAACAAGATCTAAAAAAAACCAAAAATATAATCTTAATAACTATGGTCCAAGCTTCTATATAGTTCTAAATAATCAATTAATTGATTACAATAATTTTATTCAGGTCCACCATGACAACCAGTACCGGGATCTGGGATCAATGTAATTCACCAAAGATTACAGAAGGTGACATTTGTAGAATAACTAAATTTATGCAAAACAATTGCCCCTATGAGACCAGGTTTCCAAAAGAGCAACAACCAATGATGATCATATATAGTACTTGCCCTATATCTCGGTTGTCACTACATGCATCAACTCTAAAAAAATTAAAAGCCCCAATGTTGTACTAATGCCAGCCTATTCATTTGAAGATACGAGATTAATATGAAGCAAAAGAGATATGGAAAAAGGCTTTTAAAGATGAGCATTTACAAATGTCTTTGCATCAGCAAAAGCAAGGAATCCCAACCTATCATTTTCCCAATGCCATGTCCTCACATTCAGACTGGCAGCCATTTATTTTTAAACTTAATAATCTACATCGACATGATACGAAGCTAGTTTACACAGACTTGGTGTTTAGAATTAGAAAGAACAACTAATCCAGTAACATCAAGCAAAACAAGAATATAAAACTTTCACAATAAAAGGAATAGATAACTCACTAAGAAAGATAGCGGGGTTTTTTAAGCGCGCCTCTGCTCGCAGAAAGAGAGGATGAAAAGGAATTAGGGTTTTTGCAGATGAGTACGGCGGTATAGGAATAAATAACGAGGTTTTATTTTTTTTAACCAAATTTAAGATAAAATCTTTGACCTCATCATTAATTTTTTTTTTTGAATAAGGGGATAAACCCCAGTATATCAAGATAGGACGTGCGCACGGATCGGACTATCATGGGTTTCACTCGGGCGCTACTGACCGCCATGGGGATACACCGAGAAGTGCACCGCGGCTTGTCAAGCGGGGCTCCGTCTTTACCGCCCATGACTACCAATCCCACACGGATTTATCCATGTGTGCGTGGGCCACACCCACTGGGCGACCCACACCATACGCACTCACCCCGTCACAGAGGAGATTCGAACTTAAGTCTAAGTCTCGTGTGCGGAGGACCTTGCCGCTCGGCTATGACACCTTTGGCACCTCATCTTTAATTAAGATAAGTATTTACCAGTTTTATTTTTTAATCCCTATACTTTTATATATTTGTTTTTATTTTTTATTTTTAAAGCGTATCATTACAGACTTGAAAAGCATTTTTACCCAAACTATCCATGGAACACTATTTAACTTTCAAGAGCACTAAAATCATATCTCTTAAAGGTTGTTTAGTTCCAACAAGCCTCAATCAACTTGAGCTGACAGTTAAATGACATTTCAAAAAATTTTAGCTTTAGGAAAATTTTTACAAGAGGTTAATTATAAAATATTACTTTTTTATTTAAATTTTTTAAAAATTTTATATAATATTTTTAACTAGACAACCCCAGAGCCATTTTGATAAATAAAATAATTCTGGATTAAAAAAATAAAATGTTAAAAAAAAGCTAGGTTGGCGAATGGCCCAATGCATAATCTAGTGCATTGAATGAAATAGATTTTCATTGATACTGTTTTTCTTCCATAAAAAGAAACAATCTTATAATCATTGAATAAAAAATCTATTAAAAAACCATTTTATCCATAAGTCCTTGATTAATATATTAAAAATATCAACCTTTTAAACATTAATTTCAAATAATAAATAAATAATAAATAAATAATATTTTTGTTGACAGGAATAAATAAATAATAAAATAAATAAATAAATAAGTAATATTCAGAGTCATTGAAATTAGCAACTTCAGATGCTCGTCTCGCCACGCAGACACACGGCGCACTCGGCACGCCTTACCCGCCACAACCATCATCTTATAATCCCAATCTCGAGGCAAAAGCTTCACATTGGTTCGAATTTTTTATAATAATATGGAAGTTTTCAGGGAGGTATTTGCGAAAATCCCCCATGTTTTTTCTTTTTTCAGTTCAAGCCCTCATCTACTGGTTTAAAGCTGCTTGGATTCCCAATCTATACGCCTCCGCTAAACGAAATCACTTCCCGAGCTCTCGAGTTCAACCCTAGCTCTGATCATGGCCGGCCACTCCAATGCTGACACCCTGCGTGACCTCAATGTCGACACCTCCCGCTCCCCGATCCTCAAAGGTCCCCACCTCTCTCGCGTTCGCGCCTCTCATATTCGAAACCCTAGTTTTGGCGGCGGATGCTTCTGGTCTTGATTTGAGCATCTATCTACCTTAACCCCTTTCCCTTTACTGGGAATCGGGCGATCGCCTCTATTTCTAGGGCTTTGCTAAGCCTCTTCGTGGCATGTCACTTGCATCGGTGGTGTTGGTTCAGTTTTCCTGCGTTTCACCATTGTTTCTGTTATTTTGGAGCGAATCATGCCGGATTTCCTGGGTTTTATTGGTTTAACGTTGATTTTACACTTATACGGTGGCATTTCATGTTTTTAGTTCAACTTGGTCATCTTTTCTTACCACGCAAGTAACATCCAGTTTTCGAGTTATTTTTATTAATTATTATTAAGTTCCCTCCCTTTAAGTCTGTTATTTCTAGGGGAGGTGGCTGGATTTTCTGGATGTTTAGCTGTTGGGCGTTGATTTCAGACTTCTAATAGCATCTCATGTTTCAAATTTGAGTTATATGCGAGATATTTTGTTTGGATTGGATTGTAGGCTAGTGATTTCGGTGGGAATTTTTTTAGGTTGAATTCATGGAAAAAGTCTAAATTTTGCTGGAATATTATTGCTCTTGATAGTCTGTAGCTAGCATACTGGCTTCTGGGCTATATTGTTTGTCTAGTAAACTGTTACATTGATTGTGTGATTGATGTTCATATTGATCGGTACACTGTAAATTGCAATGCGTTATTAAATTATTTACTTGCATAAGTATTGTGTTTTTCTGCAGAATTGACAGTTTTCAGATCTATTAATCAGTTGCATAGCTATCAATTTTTGCTATTCTGACAAGCTATCATGAAAAACATCCTATTTGTCAATCCAGAGTAATAAAAAATAAGAACCCTTTTCAAGTATTATTGATGATATCTGTTGGTGACAGTCTCTGAAATGTCACACCAAAGAAGAACCTAATATCCAACAATACCGGTTTCTCTCAAGTGTTTGAATGATAACTTTTGCTACTGAAAGTTATGTTCAATGAGTGTTCATTATCAGTTTGATAAAAAAAAGTTAATTATAAGAACACCCATAGCAGTTGCTGTATGTTGTCTTGTGACTATATCTCATGAATTTTTCAAATCGTTATTGCATGTTGTGCATTTGTTAATTTCTCACTATTTGCCCATGCTTTAATGACTGTAGGTTTGATGACATTTGATATTCATTAAGTAGATGCTTTTATAATGCTGTTTATCATGTTAAATTTCACAATGCAGACATGCATGGATCAGACAATCCAATACCACTTTCTCCGCAATGGCTTCTTCCAAAGCCTGGAGACAGCAAGCTTGGAGCAGTGAGTGGGGTAATGTGATATTGCATATACCTTTCAAGTATTTTATACTATCTCTGTTTTTGGTTGCAAGCTGGTATTTATCATTTTTTTTTTTTAAATTTCTCTGCATGCTTTGTGGATTCTTAGCAGGAACCTAATTTAAGCCCTCATCATGGAAAGTATTCTGATGCTGCAAAGGTTGCAAGAAATGGTGAACCATATCCTGACACAGAGAAGAAAAAAGATGTTTTCAGACCATCATTTTATGATATAGAATCTGGACGTCGTGATCGTTGGCATGATGAAGAAAGGGAGATCAATCCTGGAATTCGCCGAGACCGTTGGAGGGAGGGGGATAAGGATATTGGTGATTCACGAAGGCCCGAACGTTGGGCGGATAATTCCTCTAGACACAGCGTGGAAGCACGGCGAGGCTCATCTGACAAGTGGATGGATTCTGGTAACAGGGAGAATAACTTTGACCAGCGCCGTGAAAGCAAATGGAACACCCGGTGGGGACCTGATGATAAAGATTCAGAAAATAAACGTGAAAAGTGGTCAGATTCCAGCAGAGATGGTGAGCTCTCTCGTGAGAAAGGAATTTCTCATCTAACCAACCAAGGGAAGGACACAAGTAATCATGTCAAGGATACAGACAAAGATGGTGAGCATCATTCTCGCTCATGGAGGTCTAACTCTTTCCTAGGCCGAGGAAGGGGCGATACATCTAATCATCCATCCTTATCATCTAACAAACCATCTCCTACATTTGGTTATGGTAGAGGGAGAGGGGAAAATGGGGTGTCTGTTTTTCCTGCTGGTCGTGGAAGGGGTAACCCCATGTTGAGCTCTGCCAATACCAATGCTTCCCGATCTTATTCATTGGGTGCTGTTTCAGACAAGCTGGAAGATGCCCGTGGAGATCCCTATACTCTGAAATACACTAGGACAAAATTGCTTGACATTTACAGGATGACTGATATTTCAAACTGTAGGTTGTCATTCAAAGGTTTCATTGAAGTTCCTTCTCTGACAATTGGAGAACCATTGGAGCCTTTGGCTCTTTCTGCTCCTCCTCCTGAAGAATTGGTAATTTCTTTTATGTCTGCTTAATTGGTTTCAACTTATGGTTTAATCTTGTTCTTACTCTATTCTCTTTGAGTAGGGTATTTTGAAAGGAATTGATAAAGGGGATATAGTAAGCAGTGTCCTGCCTCAGGTTTCAAAAGATGGCTCTGTTGGAAGAAGCCCAGTAGATGTCCCATCCAAACATGCAAGACCAGGTCATATTAGCTTTTGGAATCTCTACACTTTTCTCTTATTTGTGGAAGTTGAATCAAGCTATTTGTATATGTGTATATATATATGTATATATGTATGACAATTGTTTGTGTTTGGATAGGAAGTCGAGAAGATTTGCCTTATGCTGTGGATGATCATAGAGATGACTTCACTGATAGTAGTAAAGGTAATTGTTGCAATTTTTCACATGCTATTTTAGTTGGGAAAAAGTTCATAAACATTGACCTGATCAAATGTCACTTTAGATGGGAGCCATTTTAAATTTTGAATAGATAAACCAATGTTGAACATGGTACATTTCAATGACAACTTGACACTATGCATGCTATGTTTGGATGTGAAGTTATTGAGTTTACTTTCTTATACCTTCTTTCATTCATAGAGAGCCTTCCTCACAGCTGTTTAAGCCGAGCTATTGCTTATATGGGAACAATGACATTCTTCGTGACACTTACAACTAATGATTTGACATGAATTCCCATTCCAATGTAAAGTACTGTTCTCGTGTTGAGTTTAACACTCATGAGAATGATGATACTTCTTGGTTTATGCTGGTCCTTTGAATCTGGAATCCTGATTTTGTCGAGAAGATACTGGATTCTTCCTACCAAATCTTCAAGTCCAAAATCTACCTTCTTTCATTACAAGTATAGGGTAGCAACTTACCTTTTAGAATATATAAGTTATTTCTCAAACGCACCTATATTATCAAAGTCCTTTTGAGGGTGTTCTAAGAATTTGACAGGTTATTTCAGTATGCAAGCAAGATGTAGGAGGTTTGCTTTGTAAACTTGCTTATTTTTAATAGTTGGTAATCTATCTGTGGATTATAATTGTTTTGGAAGTCTTATTTTTCTCACTGGGCTGACCATTCCTTCCAGCTGTTCCAATAGCATGCGTGATTTGTGTTAAAAATCTTCTTTCGGTTCTCCGAACCAAGGCCCAAACAATTCTCTTCTATTATCTTCTGTGCAGTTCTAAGATTTGAAGGCTTTGTCAAGAAGGGAGACCGTGTTAGAGATTCAAGCCTTCTAGAGAGTTTCTCTACTGAGTACCATGTTCAGCCAAGATGTCAATGTGAAGAGCACTCCTCTCATGATTGCAATGTCACCAATGCTGATGCTGGACCTGGATGGCCAAATATGCAGAAAGATCTGGAAATAGAGCAGATGAATAATTCTTCTGTTTCTTCTGCGCCTCAGAGAGATGTTTCCCTTCAGCATGACAACAAAAATTTTCATTCAGAGTTTGGATATTCTTCAATGGTCAGAAGGCAATCATCAGAAGTCTTGGGTAAAGAAATGGAGGGCAGTCTATTACATGGCCCAGGAGATTCTTTCATTTTGAAGGATAAACCAGTTGCTAGAAAGCTTCAGTCACAACCTTCTCCTGAAGAACTAACTCTATATTACAAAGACCCGCAAGGTCGAATTCAAGGTCCTTTTTCTGGAAGTGATTTGATAGGATGGTTCGAAGCTGGATATTTTGGTATTGACTTGCCAGTCCGCATTGCGAGTGCTCCGGCTGATACTCCATTTTCTTTACTGGGGGATGTTATGCCTCACTTACGGATGAAATCAAGGCCGCCTCCTGGATTTAATTTAGGCAATCAAAATGATGTAGTGTTACCAAATGCAGGAAACTTCACCATTCCTGGTAATTCTCACAGAGATGCTGCTGAATTTGAATTTTTCAAGAATGGGCAGAAAGCCAGGCATGGGATGGCAAACGGAGCTGAAAACCGTTATTTTGAGTCATTGATGTCTGGCAAATTGAGCAGTTCACCTTCAAAGCATGCATCCTTTACAGAAGGTTGGTTATTATTAGTGTTGTTGATTTTCTTTTCATTTTTTGATTTGATGTTGGATGATTTTTCTTCTGACAATTGTGGCTATCCTGGATGATTTTTCTTTGAATAACTCTTTTAAATGTCAAAATTTTTCCAGGTACTCGTGAATATGTTGGGAATGTTTCTGGTGGTGGTATGCCTTCTGTGGGAGGAGAAAGTTTGAGTGATTTAAATTACTTACTTTCTCAACAATTATCATTAGAGCGGCAGAAATCCCTACCAAATCCTCTCCCGTTTTGGCCTGGAAGAGATGCTTCATCCATCCCACCAAAAACTGACTTCTTCCCAACTACCCCTTTATCAAATTCAAAATCACTTCCCCTAACTGGTGATGCTGCTCTACATGTTCCTCAGGTACCACAACATCCAGATTTGCTTTCACTGTTGCAGGCTAATGCAGATAAATCTCCTTCGCCAGCTGTCAATTCTGGATTATCTGTATGGTCAAACTTCCCTGATGTTCAACCTCTGAATAGCAATGTTCATGGTGGCATAGGCATTGTCCAAGATAAGATTGAAATGCATCACAATCAGCATTTTGCTCCTCAATCTGGCTTTGGAGTTCAGCTTCAGCGGCCACAAACACAAAATCAACCTAGTCTGTCACATTTAATAAATCAACTCGGTGTGCCATCTGGCATAGTCTCATCTGACAACTTACTTTCTTCTGATATTTCTCATGATCCGCAAATCCGAGCTTTATTGCAACAAAAGCTTTTACTCTCCCAGCTTCAATTGCAATCACAGCCTGTTCTTCCTGCTCAATTATCTCCTCTGGAAATATATTTACTTCAGCAGCAGCAAGGGCAACAACAGCAGCAACTATTGCTGCAACAACAGCAACAACAACAACAGAATATGCTTTCTCAGGTCTTATCAGGGCATCAATCACATCAACCTTTTCCTGAACCATCTTATGGCCATTTAAGAGTTGCAATGCCAACTGTAAGTGCTCATATTGACCAACTTGGACTGCATCAAATTCAGGAAGCTCTTCAGATCCACCATCAGATGCCTGTTGTTGATGTACCCAATGATGCAAACAGTCCTCCAAATTTGAATGTTCAAGCGTCTCATGATGGCTGTTGCCCAGATAGCTCCAATCCTCTGCACTTGCCTCATCAAACCTTTGACCCACCAACACATTCGAAAGATTGGGATTCTACTCCATCAGAGGGGATTGACACTATTTTGAAGCCTGATCCCATTACTGCACCTGCAATGGCAGATGGTTTGGCTCCATCGTGGGTGATGAACAAGTTGGCCGAACAGCCATTTGTTTCATGTAAGAATGTTCTGGATGTGGAAAATTTGGTTCATGATGAACAAGTGGCTTTAAGCCAAACAAATGAAACTGTGACTATAGTTGCCTCTGGAGACATGGAGTTCTCCAACAGAGATCGAGGAGCCTCTGATTTGATATCATCAGTTTCTATGAAAGTAAGTGATGCAAAAAATTCCTTGGTGAATGCCCCCGAACAGTGTCATACTGAACCACCTTCTACTAAAGGAGTGAAGAATGCGGAAATGCGGGAGGTAAAGAAAACATCGGAGAAGAAATCAAAAAAGCAAAAGAACTTGAAGGTGCAATCAGTTTCAGACCATGCTAAGGGATCATCGAAAGCAATTTCTAGTGAGCAACCAAAACAAGATTCTGAAATTCAGGAAGCCAATTCTGGTATAACAAAACCATTGTTACCCGCAAATGCAGAAGAACCTAATTATGCGTCTTCACCCCTAGGCATAGGAGGTGATAGTTCTGTCTTTTCTACTGCAGAACCTGTGGATTCTCAACAGGCTCGAACTTCATCATCTTCAGTGGTTCCAATTAAACATGCTGAAGTAACTGAAGGGAGATTGCAGCAGGATCAAGTTGGAAATTTGGTGCCTAACCCTCGAACAAATGCAAGCCATCGATCCTGGAAATCTGCTCCAGGGCTCAAGGCTAAGTCATTATTGGAAATTCAAATGGAGGAGCAGCGCAAGGCTCAGATGGAAACAATGCCTTCTGAGCCTGCTGTGGCAGTCCCCACAAATATCAATCCAACACCTTGGTCTGGTGGTATGACTAATTTGGCTAACCAACCTAACAGAGTTAGTGTTCCCACTGCCAGCCCACAAACAATGGATTTAAAAAGTAGGAAAAGCCAACTGCATGATCTACTGGCGGAAGAAGTTCTGGCCAAGGCAAATGAAGCAGATAAGAATTTTCCTGCAGGTGATCACAAGGATTTGGCTTTGTCTCCACCAAAACAGTTGGGTCCTCTAGTCGATGTACCTCCTAATGATGATGACTTTGTTGAGGCAAAAGAAACTAGAAAGAGCCGCAAGAAGGCAGCTAAGGTGAAGAATGCTGGACTTAAGGCTTCTTCCCCAGTTGCTTCAGCTGACTTGTCCACTCCTGCTGAGAAGGTAAAACCTATTCGGCAGGTCCTGCAAGAACCCGAATCATTACCTGTGCCACCAGGAGGCCCTTCATTAGCAGATTTTGTTCTTTGGAGAGGGGACCAAGCCAACCATGCACCTGTCTCAGCAGCATGGTCTACAGAATCAGGGAAGGTTAAGAAACCTGCGTCATTGAGAGAGATTCAAAAAGAACAAGAAAAGAAAGCACTATCAGTGCAACAGCATATCCCTGTGCCAGCTATCCCCAAAGGTCAACCAAGTCTGGGAAACCGTGGAAGTGGTTCGTCTTGGCAGCTATCTGGATCATCTCCATCCAAGACCGAATCTTCTGTGCAATCTAAGGTTTCTTCTATTATGCAACCCATTTCGTCCATTTCTGCTCAATCAAAAGTTAGAGCTGAAGATGATCTATTCTGGGGTCCTCTTGATCAATCAAAACAAGAAACCAAGCAGTATGTTCATCCCTACCACTCAATTTACCTTCTGTTGTATCCTTTCCATTGTTTGAGATCTTTATTCCATCTTGTTGATTTTTCCCCTTTGCATTTTCAGGAAAATATAAATCTGTCTCTTTTTTTGTTTTACTCATATTTGATATTTCTATTAGTTTCTTCATTGTTTCCTTATGTCACTAGCTTTGTATCCTTACACTCATTATAGAAGTTTGTTGAGTTATTGGCCTCAGTTAAATGTTCAGTACCTTGCGTTAGATAAGTGGTCTCGAATTTAAGCCTCCACTTGCACAAGGTAGCACCTAGTTCCTTTGGTAAGAGGTGGAGTTCGTTCGGGGACAATCCCGCGTTTGAATCCCCCTCCGCGCGGGTGAGGCCACAACCCGTGTGAGCCTTCGGATGTTCCGTGCATAATTTGTAGTGTAACAGAAATAAGTCAAATTATTAAGTTTCATGGATGCAAATACCACAATATTCAAACATAGTTATAGTGTATAGGGCAAAAATTAGATCTAGGATTTTACATTGCAGATGATCAGTGAAATAGATTGGAAGGGAAAGCGTTCACATATTTACATTGTCTGCTTATGTTCTATACCAATAAAGACAACCAATACGAATTTCACTCATGGATTCCCAACTTTATTAATTTTTACAGGTATAGATTTATGGATGCCATAGAATTATGCAATCTATGAACTGCAGAATTATTACCTGGAATCCTTCTGTGGAGATAAAACCATGAGTAAAGCCATTTTGTCTGTTCATTTTTGGGTTCTAGTTGTTGATTGTGTTTTTGGCAAACTTAACCCTGAGTTAAGTATCGTTTTCAATGCAATGGGAAACTAACCTGGGATCTGGGCTTTGATCTCATATCATGCATGATGTAGCAATGCTAATGCTATTTGTCATGCAAGATCTGTTAATCAAACATGGCACATTTCTTATTGCACTTTGTATGTGCCACCCGACTTCTAGATTCTTGTCTTTACTCAGGCCTTCAAGATTTCATAGGACTTTGGCAAAACATGTTTCTAAATTTAGATTTCTAGAAGCCTTTTACTTCGAGATGTTAAACTTCCATTTTTCGATAACCAGTTTCTGCCCTAACATCTACTACTATATGGTCATGCCTATGCAGGTCTGACTTCCCATCTCTTGCAAGTTCTAGCAGTTGGGGAGTGAAAAATTCTCCTGCTAAATTGGCTCCTGGTAAGCCTGCAAACCGTCAGAAGACGGGAAGCAACCGTTCAGCAGATTATTCCCTTTCACCTTCACTGCCCAATGGCCAATTGAAAGGAAGGAAGGATGCATCCACAAAAAATTCAGGTTAGCATCCCCCCCTTCTCTTGCATACTTCTTTTTTTTATTACTTTTAAAAAAGATCATTAACTCCCCCCCCCCTTCTCTTTCTCTTGCATACTTCTTTTTTTTATTACTTTTAAAAAAGATCATTAACTTTTTGCTTTAAATCTTACAGAGGCAATGGACTTCAGAGACTGGTGTGAGAATGAACTTTTCAGGCTTACTGGAACAAAGGGTATATTGAATAAATCTTTTTAAATCCCTATTCCCTTTCTTTTTCTTATGTATATTGGATAAAATTTGTGATGATATCTATTTTCTTTTGCAATTTTCTGTCTTAGATACAAGCTTCCTGGAATACTGTTTGAAGCAGTCGGCATCTGAGGCCGAGATGCTTCTCAGTGCGAACCTTGGCTCATTGGATAGGGACCGTGAGTTTATCGACAAGTTCCTCAACTACAAAGAATTCTTATCATCTGATGTCATTGAGATTGCCTTCCAAGCTCAAAGCAGCAGCAAAGTGACTGTGGCTACCCCTGGCCACACAATCACCAGCAAGGCAACCGCTGGAGATTTTGACGCTGAGATGGAAGTGGGGATTGACGGGTCGTCCCGAGGGAGTAAGAAGAAGGGTAAGAAATGTAAGAAAGTGAGCCCTTCTGTGCTTGGGTTCAACGTCGTGAGCAACCGTATCATGATGGGCGAAATTCAGACTGTTGAGGATTAGGGGTTCCTGAAAGTGAGTGTACATACTTCGCTTGGAGGACTCTGTACATAGGCCCTGTTTCTTGTTTGGTTTCTATCCTCCCCATCTGAAGAACAGGCTATATCAAATGAGCTTCAAGCTCAATCGGTTTTGTTGTGTTCAGCGTTAGTGTTTATTTATAGAGCCACCCAGCTAGGGATGTTGGGTAAAATTAGTCATTTGCCCTCTGCTTGTTGGTGATGCTTGTTTCACAGCAAACCAAACTCTTATTTTTCATCACTCTGACTTGTTTTCTTTCGTGGCTGGGAAATACACTTTTGTTACTGATGAAATATTTATATAGCAAGCAAGATGAATGATCAAGTATTAGTAACCATATTATACAAGTAAAATTATCATATTAGGGTGATTTATTTGAAGTTCCATTTCTCTATTAGAAAAACTCCATAACTACATTTTTTCAGAAAATATGTAAAACTAAATAATTTTTAAAAATTAAAGTTATTTAAATCAATGTTTGTGGAAAAACTTAATTTTAATCTTTTTTTTTAATTAATATAATTAGTCTCGTTATTTTATGATTTTATATTTTTGGAGGAAATTTTTGCATTTTTTTCCCGAAGAGAAGTTATGACAATACATGGAGATCCATTTGAGTTTCTTGCGTTAAAACTAGGTTATTTTTATTCTATCCTTTTTAAAATTATACACAGCAATTAATAGGTATTAGAAATATCAAGTTCTAAAATATTTAGAAAGCACGGAATTTGAAATTTCAAAATGTTTGAATTTTAAATTTCTAAAACATGTTTTCTCCATGTGGTGGTTACTGTATCATCCTGGTTTTTTCTTTGATATCATTTTTCAATGAGAATAGATTGTTAAGGGAAAGTAAAATTTATGTTTTACAAGAAAAATTGGCTACACAGCCCACTGTTTGAGAGAGAAAAGGAAAATGAAAATATATGACATTATTTTTCATTGACTGAAATCGAATATGTGTGTCATACAAAATAATCTTAATTAAAAAATTCAAATCTAAAAAATAAAGAATTAGAATTAATTGGATAAACATAAATAATTTAAAATAAAAAATCTTAAGTAAATATTTCTCTATCATGCCGATTAGGGCTTTAAGAGGAGAGTCTAATCTTGATCTTTAGGAGGAGGAAATGTGCAGTCAAATCTAGTGTTTGGTTAGACGTAACTCGAAATAATATATTATGTTAACGAGATTTTCGGGAAGATCCCAAGAATCAAGCCAACACTTGAATTTATAAGGGTTTTTTGGGGAAAAGATCCAAGAAGGCTAAGAAAGAGAGAATCGAGAAGACAAACACCAAGGTTTTAACGTGGAAAACCCCTCAAATCGGGGGAAAAACCACGGGTCTCCAAGCTTGGAGAGAGAAATCCAGTATGAGCGATTCTTTATAAGTGAGGAGGAGAGAGGGGGAGAGTATGTGTACAAAGAGTTCAATCTGCTTTACAAGTGTGAGGCCTTGGCTATTTATAGGCCTTGGTCACGGCCTCTTCGGTGTTTCAATTCACCTATTGTTCCTTCTAGAAGGGTTCAGAGCTCCTCGGCAAAGAGAGAAGAGGAGTCTCAATCGGAAGGCTTGTTCGGAAATCTTTTCGGAAGGTTTGCTTGGGAGACCATTTGGAAGACTGTTTGGAAGCTGTTTGGAAGTTCCTCTTTTTTTTGGAACCTGCTTAGGAGGCTCTTCAGGAGACTCTTCGGGGGATTCTTCGAAAAGGCTCTTTGGAGTGCTCTTCGGGGGACTCTTCGGGTGGCTCTTCGGGTGGCTCTTCGGAAAACTCTTTGGGGGAGAATGAGTTCGAACCTGCGTTAGTGACCTAAGGGTGCGGAATCTTCCACGCGTCGGGTTGAAACATTTCCACGTGTCCTTGCCGGTTTCACCCTCATCATCAGTCCCCCCTCTAGTATGCTTGCGTGAGCTAAGCATACAAGCGGTGGTGTGTGATTGTCACGAGATTTTCCGAAGAGCATTTCGGATTAGTGGCATGGGGGAGGTGCAGATGCTTCGGTTCTGATTGGATAAAGTTCTGAGCGAGCAGGTGAGGCGTCTAATCGTTGATTCGAGGCGCATTAAATGCGCTGTACCTTTTCAGTTTCTCAAGGCTTCTTTTTCGCAGGCGCCAGTAGGAGTAATGATTGCGACTGTTCCATCATCGTCTTACGTGGCGTGAATCCAGCGTAGTTCCCATCTATGCTTCAACCCGAACCGTTCATCGTTTA
This sequence comes from Dioscorea zingiberensis, assembly GCA_026586065.1. Taxonomy (NCBI): domain Eukaryota; kingdom Viridiplantae; phylum Streptophyta; class Magnoliopsida; order Dioscoreales; family Dioscoreaceae; genus Dioscorea; species Dioscorea zingiberensis. The sequence continues at coordinate 50,466,196 of CM048819.1, forward strand.
TACACGTGTCCGGTTCTGATTACGCGCCGGTTGGAGGAGTGATCTGAGCTGTTGGGAGAGAATAGTGTTTGTTATACCTTCTCCCGTCACGCCTCTTTTTTCGAAAAGAGTTTCCCTCTCAAAGGATTGCGCTCATCTTCTCCACCGCGGGTTCCGATGATTTGTATGCGTAGAGGTTCGCCAATGTTGATCCGGACATCGCTCATGGCTTCAGGTGAGCCATCTTCTTCTTTTACTCCTCCTGCTTCTCCGCTGGTTGATCCTCCCGTCTTAGCTCTCGAGACCGTTACGGATGTAGCCAAAAACCCGGATGTTTGTTCTTCTTCCTGCCCTAACCTCCTTTCTTCAAAAGCGATCCATAAAATAGCTTTAGCATACAAGATCACTGGGGTTGAATCTCCTTTGAAGTATAGAGTCCTAGCGCCTTCAGAGCGTGCGAGTTCACCGTCTAAGGATGGTGAAATCGTGGTTTATTACGACGCCCTTCTTGCTGGGCTTAGGTTGCCTTTTCCGAGGCTTTTCTTAGACATCTTTAGGGAGTTCGAGATTTGTCCGTCCCAATTAGCTCCGAACTCCTGGAGGTGCTTATGTGGATTTGTGATCATGTGTCGTCATCACCAAATCGAGCCTTCTGTTTCTCGATTTAAGCTCTTCTTCGGTTTGAGCAAGGAGAGACACACCGACTGGTATTATTTTGGGGCTCGGGCAAATAGGAGGTTTCTCGGTCCTGTCCCTTCGTCAATAAAAGGATGGAAGTCGAAGTTTTTCTTTGTTTCTAGTACCGAGGGGTTGGGGGTTGGACTCGGTGGGGCTCTCGAAGCTTCTTCCCTTGGAAAGGAAGGATCTTACAGGGAGGAGGATTACGAAGTTTGAAGCTTAAGGAGTGGTTCGATATTCCTGTTGATAGGTACTTGACCACTGAGATCCTGCAATCCTGCGACCTTTATCCGGCCCTGGGTAGGGTCTTGTTTTATCTTTATTCTTTCCTCTAATGTTCTGGTGTTCCTCTCTTTCCTGAAGCATTTTCTCTATATCTCTTGATAGGAAACCCGATCGAGGTGAAGTCTGCGCTGAGTATCCTCCTTGCGAGAGTGCGAGCCAATGAGGCCAAGCTGAGAACGACGAAGCTTGAGAAAAGGAAAAGGAAGGCCTCGGTGTGGGATGGTCAACCTCCCAAGCCTCTGCAAACGAAAGAGGGAGCTTCTGTTGATAAGGAGAAAAACCCCGAGGTAGCAGGGAGGCAATATGAGGAGCCTCTCCGGGAGGAGGAGATGGGAGATGCTGAGGCGAGTGCTCCTCCGCGGAAGATTCCAAAGCGGAAGAAGAAGTCAGTTGCCGTGAAGAAGGCGGTCTCCATAATTGTGGTCCCCGAAGAGGAGGAGGGAGGTGAGGTAGCTCCTCCGGCGAGGGAGGGGAACCTCTCTGAAGAAGATCTCGTTCCCCTTAGTGAACGTAGGAAGGGGCTTCGTGTGGTGAGCGACGTCTCTCCTATGAGTGTTTCTTCCGAACCACTTGACTCTAGTGGCCTTTTGCTGCAAGAGATCGAGAATGCTCTGGACTCTTCTTACGGTGCTGAGGAGCCTAGTCGCCAAGGGTTTGCACATCCTGAAGGGAGGGAGCCTGAACCTGCCTCGATTCCTCCTACAGACAAGATGAAGGGTCCTGCGACCAAAGCGGAGGAAATGGGTCAGGCTTCGGGAAGCTCTCTGGGGTTAAGGTTCAACCCATTCGACGGCCTCTTGTGTCATGATCCCGTGCTGGCGACCGTGTCATTAGAACTTCTTCAGATGGAGGAAATGGAGTCTCGGTTGCGGTGTCTTGATGAAGTCGAGCTGGCGGCCCACATGCGTCTAGCCGCGGTTTCCGTAAATTTTTTCAAACTTATGTCCTTTAAGGACTTTCAAGTGTTCGGTACTTAGGCAGCGTGTATCCTCTTTCCAGAGTGGAGTGATGATGGACCGTGCTGCAAGTTTTCTGGAGGCAGGTCGCAATCTTCACGGTGCCGTGTCGAGTCTAGAGGCAGAGAACCAGAGGCTTCGGACTGATTTTTCTCTCTTGTTAGGGGAGAAAAACAGGATCGAGGGGTCGCTTAGCTCGTCATCCGCACAATACCAACGGTTGCTGAAGGAGAAGTTAGAGTTGGAGGGTCGTGTGAAGACCCGTACTGAGAAAGTGAAGGAGCTCGAGGAGGTGGTGGAGCATATCAAGCTATCTAAGCAAAGTTTTGAAGAGCGGTGTCTTGAGGCTGAGGCGAGTCTTTCTTCTTCTAAAGTCGAGGCTGAAAAGCTCTCTTCAGACTTGGATTGTGCCAAACGGTCGATCCTTGCTCTTCAAGAGGAAAAGGATAAGTTGGTGAAGGAAACCGAGGAGAGGGACGGTTCCCTCGTCTAAGTAGGTGCAGAAAGGGATGTTGCGGTGAAGGAGAGAGACCGAGCCCTGAAGGAGATGGCCTCGCTTCAAGAGACTTTGGACCTTTGTTATAATCGCATAAAGGAGCTGGAAGCCATTTCTGCTTTGTGTGGGGAGAAGGACCGGGGTTATGGGGCTGGCTTTCAGAAAGGTGGCGAGGAGGCCTTCAAGATTTTTAGAGAGTTGGTGTTGAAGGTTGTGCCCTCTGAGGTGTTGGGGACGATCTCCACAAACTTCAACACTCTGTCATATCAGCAGGCCCTCAAGACCTTTGCTGGAGAGGACCCGAACGTGGAGACTGATGACGAGCTCCTGGATGATGAGCTCTCTTTAGATGAGGCCGAGGAGGAGGGTAAGGCTTCGGATTTTTTCTTCTTCTTGCAGCCCTTATGTGACTCGCTATTTTGATCATTACAGGTCTTGCTCCCGAGGCAGCTTGTGGCGGTGAGATGGCTTCGGCGGGTGAAGCGCCTTTGGGGGATGCTTCTGCACTTAGTCATGGCGAGGAGGCGAGCTCCTGAGCGAGGAGCGATGATGGGGGGGGGGGGGGGGGGGCTTCCTTGTTGTCTTTCCTGTTCCTGAGGATGCCCCCTCGGCGTCATAGAGACTTGTTTCTTTCTTTGTCTTTTAGTGGTTGTCTGTGTAGACTTCGGCTGTGATGTCGATGTAACTATGTTTGACATGTTTCCATTGTTTCTGCCCTGATAAATGAATTTGAGTTGCTTTTGCCATATTTCCATTTGTTTTTTTTTTTTCCAAAAACTCCGAGGTCGTACTTGTAGGAGTAGGTGTGTGGATCCTTGAGTGGGACTTTTGGAGTAGGAGAGGTCCCTGGTGGTGGTGCGGAAATATTTTCTGAGGTGGAGGTGGTAAATTGTGTTTCTAAGGGGGAGTCGAAATGGTTCGCGATCAAAGCGCAGAACCCTGATTCCGAGGGGGAATCGAAGTGGTTCGCGATCGAAGCGCGGAACCCTGATTTCGAAGAGGAATCAAAGTGGTTCGCGATCGAAGCGCAGAACCCTGATTCCGAAGAGGAATCGAAGTGGTTCGCGATCGAAGCGCAGAACCTTGATTCCGAGGGGGAATCGAAGTGGTTCGCGATGGAAGTGCAGAACCCTGATTCCGAAGAGGAATCGAAGTGGTTTGCGATCGAAGCGCAGAACCCTGATTCCGAAGGGGAATCGAAGTGGTTCGCGATCGAAGCGCGGAACCCTGATTTTGAAGGGGAATCGAAGTGGTTCGCGATCGAAGCGTAGAACCCTGATTCCGAGGGGGAATCGAAGTGATTCGCGATCGAAGCGCGGAACCCTGATTTCGAAGGGGAATCGAAGTTGAGTCGTCTCTTCTTTGAGCATTGACTTTGGACCGTGGGCGCATTGTACTGAGGTAGAAGCGAAGTCTTATTGATAATACTTCCTTAGTGCTTCGGAATGGAAAGGACGTTTCAGCTTCTTTCCATCCAACTTGGCAAGCCGGTATGTGCCTGGCCTCACAATTCCTGTCACGATGTAGGGCCCTTCCCAGTTTAGGGTTAGTTTTCCTGTCTTGCTCTTGTTCCCCTCGAACTTGTTTTCTCGCAAGACCAAATCGCCCATCTGGAAAGTGACCTCCTTTACCTTTGAATCATAAAACTTCTTTACTTTTTGGCGATAAGCTGCTGCTCGGAGGTTAGCCATGTTCCTTTTCTCTTCTAGGAGATCTAATTCGGCTCTGAGTTGCTCATCGTTAGTTGCCAGGTCGAATGCTTGTGTCCGCAGGGTGGGTATTCCAATTTCCGAAGGGATTACCGCCTCCACCCCGAAGGCCAGGGCAAATGGTGTTTCCCCAGTAGGCGTTCGGGCGGTGGTTCGGTATGCCCATAGAGTCCCTGGAACTTCTTCTGCCCATGAGGAGCCATTGCTGAGAACCCTGGTCTTCAAGCTATGGAGGAGTGTTCGGTTGGTGACTTCAACTTGCCCATTCGCCTGGGGGTGGGTGACTGATGTGAGTCTATGTTCAATCCCGAGTTTCTCACAGAAAGCTTTGAACGCGGAACTGGCGAACTGGCGGCCGTTATCTGTTATAAAGGCTAGGGGGATTCCTAACCGGCAGACAACTGACTTCCAAAGAAAGGACTGGCAAGCCTTCTCCGTAATTGAAGATAGGGGTTCTGCTTCCACCCATTTGGTAAAGTAGTCGATCGCGACTATTAAGAATTTTAGTTGTCGAGCCGCCACTGGGAAGGGACCAAGAATGTCTACTCCCCAGAGGGCTAATGGCCTTGTGCCCACGATTGGTGTTAGATGAGAGGCAGGTTTCTTCTGGATATTGGAATGCCTTTGACACGCGTCGCATTTCCAGGCAAACTCGATAGCATCTTTAGATAAAGTTGGCCAGTAGTAGCCGTGCCGAAGGACTTTGTGGCTGAGGGCTTTACCGCCTTGATGATCTCCTGCTATTCCTCCATGGATCTCCTTGAGGACATGGTTCGCTTCGGAGGGTCGCAAACACCTCAGGAAAGGTAAAGAATAGGACTTCTTGTAGAGTTGGCCATCTATGATGCTGAAGCGGGTGGCTCGGACGACAATGCATCAGGATAGCTTGGGGTCTGGTGGAAGTGTTCCATCCTTGATGTAGTCTAAGATGGGGTCCATCCAATAGAGTCTGTCTTCTATGTCGAGGAGCTCTTCGGGGGGACGACACTCAATTGTCCTTGTTGTTAGATGCTGAATGTTGATGGGTTGCTGGACGTCCCCATTCGAGGTAGCAAGTTTGGATAAGAGGTCCGCTTCTTGGTTTTCATTTCTGGGGACCTTATTGATATGAACATTCTGGAAGCTTTTCATGAGATGTTGTACTACAGCTTTGTATTTCACCATATTCTCTTCCCGAGCCTTGAATTCTTCCGTTATGTGGCCCACCACGAGCTGTGAGTCGATATTTATCTGTAGGTCTTGGACCCCGAGGCCTCGAGCAAGCTGTAGTCCTGCTATTACTGCCTCGTATTCGGCCTCGTTGTTGGTGGTCTTAAAGCTGAACTTAAGGACTGTGGAGGTGCTCCATCCTGAGGGGGAACGAAGAACTATTCCCGCTCCCGAATTTTCCGCAGTTGCTGAGCCGTCAGCGTGCAAGACCCATTGGGAAGAGAAGGCGGGGTATGTTTCTGGGAGGTTCATGGTTTCAGGCCCCTCGGGTTTGGTGACGGTAAGCTCTGCGATAAAATCTACCAGAACTTGGGCCTTGATGGCCGTTTGAGGGGCATAACTGATATCATACTCTCCAAGCTCAATCACCCATTTCGTTAAGTGGCCCGAAGCGTCAGGCCGGTGAAGTATTTGCTTTAATGGTTGGTCAGTAAGTACTTTTATCTTGTGCGACTGGAAGTACGGGCGGAGCTTTCTGGCTGAGATCACTAACGCGAAGGCGAGCTTCTCGAGCGGAAGATACCTCGACTCAGTTCCTGAAAGTACCTTGCTGGTGTAATACACTGGTTTCTGTGTCCCATCCTCTTCCCTTGTGAGAACTGAATTGACTACGTAGTCTGAAACTGCAAGGTAAACGTATAGCTCTTCTCCTGTCTTCGGTTTGGAAAGAAGGGCGGGTGATTGAAGGTAGTTCTTTAGCTGGTCGAGGGCTTTATCGCACTCCTCTGTCCACTGCAATTTTGGTACGGCCCGGAGGGCACGAAAGAATGGTAGGTTTTTCTCTCCAGATCGTGAGATGAATCTCCCAAGAGCGGCTAGTCTCCCATTGAGACGTTAAATTTCCTTGATGCTCCTCGGTGGCCTGGTGTTCATGATGGCTTGGATTTGCTCTGGATTGGCCTGATTCTTCTCTGTGTGATCATAAAACCGAGGAATTTCCCCGAGCGAACTCCCAAGGCGCACTTGCTTGGGTTGAGATTCATGCCGTGGGCTCGCAATGCCTCGAAAGTTTCTTGGAGGTCGGAGGCATGGTGTTCGGCTTTTGCGCTCTTGACCAGGATGTCATCCACGTAGGCCTCAACATTCCTTCCAATTTGTTTCGCAAAGACTTTATTTACTAGCCTTTGAAATGTTGCTCCGGCATTCTTCAATCCGAAGTGCATGACCTTGTAACAATATGTTCCCCTGGAGGTGATGAATGGGTCTTTTCCTCATCTGTTCTTGCCATTCGGATCTGATTATACCCTGAGAACGCGTCTAAGAAGCTAAGCATTTCGTATCCCCAAGTAGAGTCTACAAGGTTATCTATCAGAGGCAGTGGGTAGCAATCCTTGGGGCACGCTTTATTGAGATCTGTGAAATCCACACACATGCGCCATTTTCCATTGGCTTTCTTTACAAGGACAACATTGGAGAGCCACTCGGGGTATTGGACCTCCTGGATGAACTCTGCTTTCAATAACTTGCTAACCTCCTCCTCGGTAGCTTCAAGGCGGTCCGGAGCGAAGTTCCTCCTCTTCTGAGTGACAGGTTTGAAGGCAGGATCTACTTTCAGATGATGTTCGATAATGGTGCGAGGTACTCCCGGCATCTCTTCGGCGGCCCAGGCGAAGATATCAGCATTTCGTTTCAGGAGTCCCAGGAGCTCTTCCTGATGTGCTGGACTAAGTTCGCTGCCGAGCTGCACTGTTCGCTCGGGGATCTCCTTGTCAAATTGACACTTTCATAGTTCTTCCACTGGTGTAGGGCGACGAGCTTCTCGTCCCTCATCTTCGGGTAACAGCTCTTCGAGGGTCAGTGTTTCAGATGCCTTGCCGGACTCTCCGCCTCGGTTCTTCAAGTAGTTGACGTAGCATTGTCGAGAAGCTGCTTGATCGCCTTTTATCTCTCCACATCCATGTTCAGTTTGGAATTTGAGCATCATGTGGTAAGTTGAGGGGACAACACCGAAGATGTTCAAGGAGGGTCTACCCATGATTGCATTATAGCTAGAGGGGCACCGAACCACCAGAAAGTTGATCATGGAGGAGACCGCTCGTGGAGGTTTGCCGAGGGTAACAGGAAGGGCTATGATCCCCTCGGGTTGAAGGGGGCTTCCATTGAAACCCATTAGGGGGGACTTGGTTGGTTTCAGATTATCAGCGCCGATCTTCATTCGTTCAAAGGCGTCCCAGAAAATGATGTCAACCGAGCTCCCGGTATCGACGAGTACTCTATGCATCTTGAAGACTCCCACTTTGAGTGCTATCACCAAAACATCGTCATGAGGTTGGGAGAAGCCCCGAAGGTCTTCGCTCGAGAAAGTTAAAAGCTCTGATGGGCGGGCTCGTTTCTGGGGTGGATCTTCGTGCACTGCCCCTACCATCCTTGTATAACTCTTCCTAGAGGAGGAGCTTTCTCCTCCGTAGCCAGGGCCTTCGGCAATAAAGAGCAGTAGGAGGTCTTCGGCAGGTGTGGCCTGTTGTGGTGGAGGATCTTCTTTGGGTGTTTGTTCTTGCCGTACGAATTGATCAAGTTTCTTTGCCCTGATGAGGTCTTCGATGGCATCCTTCAATTGGACATAGTCCTCGGTCGCGTGACCTTTGGCTTGATGATAGGCGCAAAACTTTCCGCTCCGCTTCATGGCCGCTGATTCCTTAATGGGGTTTGGTTGCTTCAAGAGTTTTTTGTGTTGTATCTGCATCAGGATATTCTCTCTAGATGTGTTGAGGTTGGTGTAGTTGTTGTACTTCCCTGGGAACCGAGGCCTCCTTGGTTCCTGAGGGTTGTAGTCGGTTCGATGCGATGACTCGTCTCACCTCCTTTCTGGCTCTTTCCTGAGCCTTTGCTCTCCTTGCCTAGGATCTTTATATCTGTCGGATCAGGATTCTTCTCTCTGGAGTTCCCTGATCCTTTGCAAGGTTTCTTCTTTTTGGCTAGCTTTGAACTCCTCGGCAGCGATATAGGACTGCGCCCTGCTCATTAGTTCGGGCAAGTCCTTCGGAACGGCTCCAGAAATAGCATCAAGGAAAGGACCATCCCGAAGTCCATCCAATGCTGCGCCAACAACCATGATAGAGTCAAGGTGGGACATTCCGGAGGTCTCTTTACTGAATCTATCCAAATAATTTCGAAGGCTTTCCGCCTCCATCTGCTTGCATCTGAGGAGCATCACGGGGTTTTTCATCTGCCTTCGGAAATTGGCGAACCGTCGGAAGAAGAGCTCGATTAATTGCTTGAAACTGGCTATTGATTCGAGGGTCAGACTCCTGAACTAGTCATAGGCAATTCCCGTGAGGTTTTTCGGGAATGCGCGGCATAAAACGACTTCGTTGAGGCCATTAGTCATTATTTCCGCGCAATAACGCTCCATATGCTCGTAGGGATCGGTGGTTCCATCGTAATATCTGATGTTGGGAGGCTGGAATCTCTCTGGGAATGGAGCCTCCCAGATTGCCTTGATGAAGGGTGAGAGCATGTATGGGACATGAGTCAAGACCCTCTTACGATCACTGATTCTGCCTCCGCGATAGGATTCTGGAGAGTGGTTGCTTCTGGGAGAGCGACCCCTTGATTGATAGTCATGGGGGGAGTGATGCCTTGGCGGGGAGCGCCCATATGGGTGGTGCCGAGGCGAATACAACATGGCTGAGTTCATTCTTGGAGAGTGGTGTTGAGGCGATCGTCGTCTCCAATGTGGCTCAGGAGATTCAAATCCTCTCCGCGGAGTGAGGCGCCTTTGCCGATGCCTTTGGCCGCATTGGGAACGCTCTCTCCAATGGAGGCGCGGCGGGGTAGGGCTTCGGCTCGAAGAACGGTGGCTTCGCCCTCATCGCGGCGTAAGCGCGCGGTAATGGGGAGAGTGAACCGTGGAGTGCTCCCGGCTTCCCAGGCGAGACAGTGGGGCACGTGGTGCCGTCGCTTGGGTAATATGGCGCTCAACCGTCATCATGTTGTGTACCAGGTTGACAATCTATCTCTCCATGTTCAAGGACAAAGTTGAGGGTCCCCTTCTACCGCTGGGGGGGCTTCGTCTGGGGGCGGAGGCGTTGCCCCTGTTGGGGCGGGCGTCGCTTCAACAGGGGGTGGGGTTGGGTGAACGGCGCTCGTCTATTCTTGATTCTGGCTCTATCTTGATCTCCTAGTGGTCGCCATGACTTCTTGATCGCATCCCCACGGACGTCGCCAAAATGTTAACAAGATTTTCTGGAAGATCCCAAGAATCAAGCCAACACTTGAATTTATAAGGGTTTTTTGGGGAAAAGATCCAAGAAGGCCAAGAAAGAGAGAATCGAGAAGACAAACACCAAGGTTTTAACGTGGAAAACCCCTCAAATCGGGGGAAAAACCACGGGTCTCCAAGCTTGGAGAGAGAAATCCACTATGAGCGATTCTTTACAAGTGAGGAGGAGAGAAGGGGAGAGTATGTGTACAAAGAGTTCAATCTGCTTTACAAGTGTGAGGCCTTGGCTATTTATAGGCCTTGGTCACGGCCTCTTCGGTGTTTCGATTCACCTATTGTTCCTTCTAGAAGGGTTCAGAGCTCCTTGGCAAAGAGAGAAGAGGAGTCTCATTCGGAAGGCTTGTTCGGAAATCTCTTCGGAAGGTTTGCTTGGGAGACCATTTGGAAGACTATTTGGAAGCTGTTTGGATGTTCCTCTTTTTTTTGGAACCTGCTCAGGAGGCTCTTCGGGAGACTCTTTGGGGGATTCTTCGAAAAGGCTCTTCGGAGTGCTCTTCGGGGGACTCTTCGGGTGGCTCTTCGGAAAACTCTTTGGGGGAGAATGAGTTCGAACCTGCGTTAGTGATCTGAGGGTGCGGAATCTTCCACGCGTCGGGTTGAAATATTTCCACATGTCCTTGCCGGTTTCACCCTCATCATATTACATGAATTTATTACCATATTTATTAAATTTATTACTATATTTATTAAAATTTTATTATATTTATTAAATTTAGTAACTATATTTAATATATTTATTATTATATTTATTACTATATTTATTAATTTTATTATATTTATCCAATTATTAATTATTAATTATTTGTTTTTTCTTAGATCCCATCCATGCGATGAACTTTTGAAATAATGTATTTGGTTTTTCCAAATCCCTAATTGATTGTGAACCAAACATTAGAATTCTAAAACCCACTAACTCAAGTTACAATATAACTGGAAAACCCTCCAAACAAACACCCTTAGAGCACTATTTTGAACTTGCTTATGAATGAAGTGGTAATCTGTAGCAACATGCTTTATGTGGGAATAAAAACCGGATTAGAGCATAGATTCATAACACCAACTTTATCACAATAGATTACTACTTGTTGAGAGAGAAAATCACCAAGTTCGGTAAAAAGAGAACAAATCTAACGGAGTTGCGAATTTAGCTTCAGTAGAAGGATGAGCACAGTATGTTGCTTCTCGGAACTCCGAGATAAACATCCTTTTTACTGGTAGAAGAATGCACAAGTGGAAGTGAAATCATCTTTTTTACTTGCCCAATATGCATTAGAGAATGCATAGAGAGATAGAGAGAAATGCCAATAGAAAATAACACCATAATCTAGAGTGCTACAAAGATAGCGTAATAATTGTTTAACAATATTCCAGTGGTCATAGTAAGAAGATACTGAAAGGGATCAGAGAGCATTATGCATGAATGAAGTGTTTACGTAGGGTCAATGGCAATAGGTGTAGCAATAGGCTTTGTATTAGTCATGTGTGTATGAGCAAGTTAATCATTAATATATTGCTGTTGAGACAAAAGTACGCGTTGAGAATGAGGAGCAACTTCAACTCCAAGAAAATAAGTTAATGGTCCAAGATCATTTAGAGAGAAATGTTAAGCAAGAAGACAGATGGACTAATTCTACACAACCACATTATTGTCATCTATAATAATAATAATATAATCCACATAGACTAGAAGATAGATAATAGTACCACCATTGGCAGAGAAGTGTCGGTATGAGAGTTAACGAAACCAAAGGTAACAAGAAACTGACATAACGTTTGATACCAAACACATGGAGCTTGTTTAAGACCATAAGTAGCCTTGCGTAATTTGCAAACATGATGAGAATGATCACAATCAATGAAACCTGGTAGTTGTGACATAAATACACGCTTAGAGAAGATACCTTGAGGAATACATTAGTCACATCTAGTTAGCAAAGAGACCAACCATGACTGACCATAAGGCCGAGGCTGCCAACACTGATAGTTTTGACAACTAGATTAAAAGAATCATGATAATCAACTCTAGGGTGCTGATGAAACCCTTGACATCCAAATGAGCCTTGTATCTATCAAAAAATCATAATGTAAATATTTAGTACAAAAGATCCACTTATAACCAACCAAATTCTACATTGGATTAGAGGGAACAAGTTCCCAAGTCCCATTCTGACAAGAGCATCATACTCCTCAAACATAGCTTGACACCACTTGGGATCTTTGATGACTTGAATCACTGATGTGGTTCAAGTTCATCAGATTTAGTGAGATGACATGTAAGGATTAATTTATTGATCTGCTTGTACGTAGATGCTAATTTTGGATCAAGTGACAATAATTCGAGGAGAGGAGGCTGAAAGGGTGGGGGATGTGGGTTGAGGTGACAAAGGCTTGAGGATTGGTGGAGGTAGGGTGGGCAATGGGTCAACGTCAGCACCAGACCCATGATCTAAGGCATGTATATGAAGAGTAGGGAGGGAAGTGTTGATGTGAGAGGAAGAAGAAAGGTCCAGAATGGAGCTTGTAGAGGGTGTAGGCGTCAAAGCCTTGGAGGATAAGCTGGTAATCAGAAGAAAATATACAAAGGAACACCAATAAGAGAGAGTGTCAGAGGAAGGATAGTCTAAGTGAGATTGAAGAGAAGTGTAGGGAAAGATAGACTCCACAAATTTGACATGACATGACTTGTAGATACGAGGGGAAGTGGGTTCAAGACATAGATAAGCACTTTGACTGGAAAAATAACCAAGAAAAGCACGAGGAAAAGATGGGGTAGCAAGCCGGTGGGAGCGAGGAATATAGCTAGAGACACATTTAACAAAGATATCCAAAACTATATAGTTTGGAGTGGTTAGGTGGAGCACAAAAGAGCTCAGCATATGGTGGATGAATATAAAGTTTGGGAGTAGGTAGGTGAGTGATGAGATAAACAACAATGGAGAAGGAATTTTACCAGTAAAATAGAGGTGTGGATGTATGAGAGAGAAGGGACATGCCTATTTCAACAATTTTACGATGATGACGTTCAGACCCATTGTGCTATGGTGTGTGTAAAGGAGAAGTTAGATGAGAGATGCCATTAGTAGCTAGAAACATATGATTTTCGTTTGAGTGAGTAAAACAAGATATATTTTGTAAAGTGATCGACGAAAATAACTTAGTATTTGAAATTATCAATTGAATGAACAAGGGACGTCTACAAATCATAAAAGATAATACCAAGAGGCAAAAAAGTGATGAGAGTAGAAACGGAAAAATGTACCTTAATTATGACTTTTATTGCATTAACAAGAGTTGCAATTGAAATTCAAACCTAAAGAACTCGATAATTCTACGTGCAACTGGAAATTATATGCCTAAGAATTGAGGACATAACCTAATCTATATATGATGCCACTTGGATGAAGTGGTCTTTGCATTGGAGAAAACAATTAATGGAGAAGACTCGATGGAGGGAACCAACCAACATAATCCTTAGTTCTACCTTGCCAAAGGGTAGCTCCCTTCACTAGAAAAGAAGTATGTAAGTAGGTAAGACTTCAATATAAGTATTATTAGTTTGGTGGAATTTAGATATAGAAATAAGATTCCTTTTTTATAATTGAAACACATAGAACAATTTTCTTTTAAGAAAAAGTGTATGAGGAGTAGAGAGAGATTTGAAACTGGTATGGATGATAGGGTGATCAGTGCCATCATCATTCATAATATCACATGAGCCGTCATACCATTGGCAACGACTTGAGTTGCAATGTTGGCCATGTTATGATGCCGGAGAAAGAGTGACAATTTAGAGGAAGGCCTAAGAAATTATAGCTCCCATACCATAAACGAAAAATATGATATTATTTTTCATTGAATGAAACCAGGCTTTAGACTAATTATTATTGAGAAATTCAAATCATAAAAACAAATCTAAAACTAAGATAAATATAGATAATTTAAATTTATTCTACTGAGAGGAAGCCTTAAGATTCCTCTCTAGCAATTGTTTAGGTTTTTTTAATCTATATTTAATTTTTTTTTAAATTCTTATTCATGATAAATCTTATTGTTAAAATTTAGGTTAAAGCTATATATATAGACCCTAACCTAACCTAAAGGTCATTGTTAGTATTTGCAGGTAAAGTGAAAATGTTCCATTTGCCCCAAACTATATAACTTTAGCATTTTAGCCAAACATACGACTATCATTTACAAATTATCGAATTGGTAGATTTATATGGAGACAACAAAAGATTATTTTTACAAAAACTAATAAGTACTAAATTATTATGTTTAAAGAAATTTATATGCTTTTGTAAAATGTGACATATGACATGGTTATTGCCATATTTTATCATATAAGTAATAAAAGGCTTAAATGAGTAATAGATAGGAATTTGAGGCTAAAACAACTTTTTTTTTCCAATAGTGCCCTTTATTTTAGAGTTCATCAGCGGCTTTTTAACCTTTAAAGTTTGACATAAACAAATATGTTATACTAATTCACTTTCCAATGATATTACTTGATGAGATTGATTATATAGACAAGAAAAGGAACAGATAAACCCAAGGTGGTGATTTCTAACTCCTCTGCTCATCTTTAATCTTTATCTATATTTACTTTTATTACAAATGTTAAAAATATATAAAAAAAATTAAAAAAATTAAAATTCATTGGTATATTCCCAATTTTTATTTTAAATATTTTAAAAATACAATAACCACTAATAATTTATTCCATATTATTTGATTTTAACTTTCTTTTTATTTTTTTTGATAAAAGTGGACAAACCTAAAACTGCGTCATACATATAGTTCGAACCCTCAACCTCTCATTGTGAAAGAGAATAAGCTAGCCAATTTTGTTTTTGTGAAAGTTGGTCTAACATTCAACTTTATATTACAAATTTCTTCTAAATATGTGAATTAAATGGTGGTGGATCGTATAGAGGAAAAACATGCTTAATGCATTAATAGGGCAGAAATTTATTTTAGTGGGGTTAACATTAAAATTAAAAATTATAAGAAAAGAAATTAACATAAAAAAATACTCTAAGATATGTGAAATGCTCATGTGTTTTGTTTTGTTTTTTAAATTTTGATCACTGAATTTTGAGTGTGAGAGTAAATTTAAAAATAATAAAAAATTTATATAATAAAATATATTTAAAAAATTAGTTCTCTCAGTTTTTGAATTTTGAGTAGGGCAAATTTCAAAATAATCCAAAATTTTTATATATAAAAATATATTTTTATAAATTCAGTGGGACAGTGCTTCACTACTCCTATTGTAGATCCACCCTTGAATGCATAAACCAGGTATTATTATTTATTTATATAATCATAAAGTTAAAATTGTTCATATTATTTGATAAGCACCCATTATCTATGCTTAAAGAAAATTCATGTTTACATTGAAAGTATAAAAAATAAAAAAATAAAAAAATAAAAAATAAAAAATAAAAAGATGGAAAGAAGAAAATTATGTGTATTTATTTAAAAGTAAAATTTAAAATAGTTCTCCCAATTTTAAAAATATCAAATATGTTCCAATAAAAATATTTGTAAAAAAATATAAATATAAAATATTAATTATTTTATCTTGGTATTTGAAAATAAATATTTAAATTTATTTAATCCTAAATTTAATATATTTTGTTGTAATATTGCACCTTTAGATTTAAGATAAAAATTAAAAAAATTAATTTTTTTTCCACCATTGTCAATAAATAAAACAAAATCTCTACCATTCCCTTGTTGAGCTGCATTTCACAAATTTGAATTTGAATGATAAATGGTTTTAAATTACTTAAATATTTATGTATTATTTGAATTATTATCTCTCTTTGCAAACATATTTTTTTTATACATTAGTTGAATTACTAGCAAATGACCATCGCGTTGTTCAACATTTTTTAAAAAATAATAGTTATATAATAACAAATGCCCCCTTCTGTTACTAATCACTTTCATTAAAACATAGTTACATAGAATAATCATAACTTGCGCCACTTAATAACTACCAGAATGTAACCATTGATTTAAAACTTTAAAACGCAAGTAGTTGTTATGATTTTTAAAATTAAAAAAAAAACTAAAATTCTAAAAAACAATTTGAAGTATGAATCTATTTTTTTTAGAATTTTTTAAAATCAAAATTATCTATAACTGATTTAGGTACTTTTCAAATAAAAAAAAATCCAAAATTCTAAAAAAAAATTCTAAATCTCAACTTAATTTCTATATTTTTTAGATTGTTTTAAAATTAAAATTATCTATAACCGATTATATAATCTGATAGATATTTTTGTCTATTTTGAATATATTACTTTTATTTTCACAAGTATAAAGGAAAACTCACAACTCGACCAACAAAAGTATTTGAAAGTCTATTGAAGTGTTAAATGCAATTTAGAGATTTCTTTTTTTTTTTTGGGGAAAAGAAAGCTGTATTGGTTGTTGATGAAAACTTAATATGCTTTATTTTCTTTACATATAAATTGTTAATAAGATCTTTATATTGGGCTGTTTATTTTATTTACAACTTATATGCATTTTTTTTTGTCCACAAATTACAACTTATATGCTATTCCAATTTGATTAAAAAGCAATCCAAGTATAATGGAATTATTTGTAAATACATTTTCTTAATATATATTTTAATGTAAGATTACAAGAAGAAAATTGTAAGATAAAGAGGAGAAATTGAGAATAAACCTTTTTTTTCCTAAACACCGTTTGACTCCCAGGCAGGGGCGGCTCAAGGGTAAAGCGAGTGAAACAATCGCTTTGGGCCCCCAAATTTTAAAGGCCTCATATTTACTTTTTATCCTCTAATATTTTTTTTAATCTTATTATCATAACTATACTAATAGATATTTATTATAATAAATTGATATATAAAAATTTTAATTTTAATATCTATTGGAGGTCTTATACAAAATTTAAACCTTAAAATTTTTTTAAAAAGCTTATCATTGTAGTTATAATAATTATTTGTATGATAAATTAATCTTTAAAAATTTTAATTTAATATCTATTGGAGGCCTCCTACTACATTTGAACTGAAATTTTTTAAAACTTTATCATGCTAATAATAATTATTATTTGTTATAATATATATATATATATATATATATATATATATATATATATATATATATATATTTAAATTTAATATATGATCAATTATATATCTTTTATCAACTAACATTTTAGAATGAAAGATAATAAACTAAAGTTTTAACTTTTTAGTTTAATAAATAATTAAATATATATCTTCTTCCAGCTATGTACCTTATTAATAATTAAAAAACTAATCCCAAGAATTATTAATTACATAGTTGTTGGTAAATTGGTAAGTAACGACCATTTTCTTTATTATAAATCAAGATTGTTTTTAAATTTTTATATATCTTTACTCTTTTCACTCTTTGCTTTTGAGTTCTTATTTGCAATACTTGCTAGAATAAATTTATTATAAAAATTTTATTAATAACTTGGTATCTCAAAAAGTTAGAAAAATAAATTTTAGATAGTATTTTGTAGTAGATAGTTTTTTATAATTTTTTATAATTTTTTATATATAAAATAACCTATTATCTTTCTATTATTTAAAATTTTTGTTTGTTTGTTTGTTTAGATTTTATTTTCTTGTTGGAGTGGTTATAAAGTTACTTCACCATTAAAACCCATAAAAGGTATAAGAAAAAACCTCATATAAGTGTGTTAAAAAAATTATTAAAATTTAATTTATATTAAATAATTAAAAGCCCTATTTTAAAAATTCACTTTAGGCCTCCAACTCTCTTGAGCCGCCCCTGCTCCCAGGCTCGGCTGCAACCAAAGAGGAAGTGAATTACTTCCACCAATGAAATTATCCATTGATTCATTGTATGCATTAGTTTGTAGCTAAGTAGAACCTTATACTCTAGTATCTTGCATGCTCGCAGTAAACAAGCTTCACACCCTACCTGACTTTCGTAAGGCCATCAACATAAGCAAGCTGCAACATTCCTACTTTATCGCCGAGCTCCCGAGACACATGAGCTCTGAGACTGTCATTTCTCAAATGCATGTTGTCATCCACAACCACTGATCTTTCCCAACTCGCGATGGTGGGTGGGGAGGAGTTAAGGCCCGTGTGAGTCAATGAACTCACCACCGAAGCCAACCAATAGAAATAATGAGATTTCAATTCTCTACTCAGTTCCAATGTCATATGGTGTGGCTTTGTTGTAGGGAAGCGAGAGAGGAGATGCTGGAGGAGGGAGATCTTGGGTGACGGTGGTTAGGAGTCAAGCAAAGAGAAACCCTTAGGTGACAATTCTCACACTAGGCACGAGTTCAAGGGAATATGAGGTATGTTATATGATAAGGTCTTTGGCAAAACACCATCGCTAGATCCCGTCCGTGAGAGTCTCTCTAGGCTTTAGGATATCCTCGGGGAGTTCTCAGTAGCAATTATACCGAATGGCTTCTACCTTATTCACAGCTCGTTGGAAGCCATGGTTGATTCACTAATCTCGTAACAACCTTGGACCATGTGCAGTTTGATACTCCATATCATAAGGTGGAGAGAAAACTTTTCGCCTGTTTTCGAGAGGTTGACATCGACAACACTTTTGATACAACTACATTGTATTCTAGTTGAGTACTGGAGCTTGGAAGCTCTGGAGATGGTGGTATCTTTTTTTGAGCGCCTGGTAAGGGTTGACGAAACAACCCCAACAATGAACAGGGCGGGGTTCGCTTGGGTTTGTGTGGAGCTGGACTTGAACTGGCTGCTCAAATGTGGAGTTTGGGTAAGATTCTCTATGTCAAAGATTTTCGTTGCAGTTCTTTAAAAAAAAACTACCAATCGTTTGCAACCGGTGTTGGGTTATTCGCCATAGAGTGGAGTTGTGCACCGTTGAGCCGATTGGGAGTCGCTTGGGAGCTGCTGGAACTGGACCACAAAAACATGACTCGAAAGGGAAAGGTATTATGGTCGAGGATGCCAACCCTCTTGAGTGGAATACAGTGGCCCAAGAAGCTACGACTCTATTCGAGGCTAAAGTTGACCAAGGAGATGATCAGAGCTTTGGGTCATAAATGGTTGTCTGCCAGCAGGGTCGTTGTGATTGTGCGGCAAACAAGCAAAGAAAACAAGAAGAAAAAGAAGAACACACCATATTTATGTGGTTTGGTGATGTGCCTAAGTCCCTGGGAGTAAAAGGCGGAATTTTACTATCATGTCAAATTAAGGTTACATCATAAGTATTTATACTAAACCCTAATATACAAAAATTATAAAATTGCCCTTTTTGTACTGCCGACATTTGCCTGTTTGCCACTGTGTTCGCAACAAATATGAGCCATACTTCAACAAGGGTCATGGTCGAGTAATGACAACTGGAGGACGAGGGGGCAACTGGAGTAGCAGAGAGATCATAGCCACCCATTAAGAGGAGGAAGGACACATGGAAGATGACCATTTTGCTGACCTGTTGGATGGTGGCCACTTAGGATCATGGCAGTGTTACTGGGAGAGGCCTTCGAGGAGCACATTCTAGAGGAGGTGGGGAAAGACATGGATAGGACCTTACAGTTATACGCGACTCTAGGGAACAAAGCATCAAGGGGTTTCATGGTCATGTGGAGAACGAGGTGATCTCCAATTGCCCAGAATCACCCACTAAGATCATGAGTGGTCACGTTAGCCAAAGGGAGTCGAAAGGTTCAAGGAATGAGACATGTGGAAGAGCAAAAAGCCCCATGGAGGAATACCATATCCCAAAGCTGATCACATCCTTGGAAATGGATGATCTAGAGATGACGAATACTATTAACTAACACACTATGATAATATTTTGAGTGTAAACAATGAAAATAAAACACATGCCTTTATACTTCATATGGTTGCAGGAGCTCTTCCTTGGAATGGAGGAAAAATTCTAGAAAAGGAAATGTATGAGGCTAAGGACCCCCTAGACAAGAGCATGGCATGGACCTGGAAGAAGACATGTACTCAAAGAGGAAAAGGGGGAACTCAGATGGCTTGGGAAAGACCTTTAAAAAAGGTAGAGTGGAGAAGGGGGATGAACATGTAAACCAACAACTATGTTAAATATACTAACATGGAATTGTAGGGTGTTTGGCAGGAAGAGACATTGTGAGTAAAGTTAATTATTGAATCAAAACCACAACTGCTTCTACAGTTTGCCTAGTAGAAAGTTATGCGAATGAAGAGGGGATAAGAAGGATATGCAGAAAATTTAGAGCAAGGTGGCATTGGGCAGCAATATCAACAGTAGGGTTCTCAGGAGGAATCCTAGTTCTGTGGAAGAGAGACATAGGGAAGTAACCCCAATAGCATATTTGAGGTATGTTTTACATTTAATAATTACCTTTTAAAATAATAGAAGTTGGATTATCTCTGTGATCTATATTAGCTAACAATTAGTGGACTAAAAAAGTACTTGGTTGGAACTCAGTAAGTTACAGACATAACTGGTGCATGGTTATTAATAAGAGACTTCAATACTGTGAGGAAACCAGAGGAACGAATAGGAGGCTCATGTAAGTAGAGAACATGTACAAAGATAAAATGGTTCAATTCCTTTATATCCAATAACAACTTGTATGAGCTCATACACTTGGTGAAATAATAAGTAGGGAATGGGAGAGTCTAGGCAAGATTATATAGGATGTTAGCAAATGTTAGATGGCATGATGAAGTTTTTTTATATCAAGTTGCACACCTATCAAGATGTCAATCTGATCATGATGCTATTTTAGTTGAATGCAACTTTGAGAATGTTAGAGGAAAGAGGCCATTTTTTAAAAAAAAAACAATTGGATTCAGCTAAAAGAATGTCAAAATATGTAGAGACCTCTATAGTAGCTTTTATTCTTAATGGTAGGATAGGTAGATCATGGATTAAGGCCCGATTTGGATTATCTTCTAGGAAGCCTAGAAGAGCGTTTTAATAAGTTAAGCACTTTTGGGAACAAAGAAATGGTTTGTATTGGCTTTTTCAGAGAAGCAAAAGCTGTAACAAAAACTAAAAATAACTTTTTTTAGAAGATGGTGGTTTGAAGCTTATGAAAAAAACCGTTTTTTAGAAGTTGTATTGGGATCATACAATTATCAAAACACCCTTATGGAACCCAAGAAAGACAAGAGTTTAGGGTTAATAAAAATAAAAATAAAAAAAATAATAATAACATCATTATTATTATTATTATTATTATTATTATTATTATTATTATTATTATTATCACTAATAATATTAACACATGAAAAAAACATAATAATGATTATAACAATAATAATAATTATTATAATACGTGATAAACGCATAATAATAATAGATATTATTATTATAATTCAATGAATGCCTATTTTAATAATTTGTCGCTGAAAAAGTCTTTTTGGGAATGAACAACCGAACAATTTCCCAACAATAAAATTATTTATGAATTAACATATCCAAAAATAAAATATACAGAAGCCCTTAACTTGCTCTAAAAAGCATGTTTTCCAAAATTCTTTCTATCAAATTGAAAAAAAAAACAATTTTTTCATAAGTCAATCCAAATGGAGCCTAAACCAGCAGCTGCAATACGACAAGGTGATCCCATTTCATCATACCTATTTATAATAGTTTCACAGGTGCTTACTAATATTTTGAACAAAGTTGAATCTATGAAATTGTTAAAAGGAATAAGGATAAATGCTACATTGCATATGAACCATATGTTATATCCTAATGATCTACTGCTTTGTAGTGAAGCATTAATGAAGAATGCAAAGACCTTAAAAATGTCTTCACATATACTTTAATTTAATAGGCCAAAGGGCAAATTATGCCAAATCTAAAATATATTTCCCATCCGGACGTAATTCAAGACTTAAGGAATCCATAAGGACTATTTTAAAGTTAAAATATGGAGCTTTTCCTTTCAAGTACCTAGGATGTTGAATATCACCCTATAGGATTCCAATGTGTAATTTTTGGCCATT
This sequence comes from Dioscorea zingiberensis, assembly GCA_026586065.1. Lineage (NCBI taxonomy): Eukaryota > Viridiplantae > Streptophyta > Magnoliopsida > Dioscoreales > Dioscoreaceae > Dioscorea > Dioscorea zingiberensis. Next base: position 50,487,719 of record CM048819.1, read on the forward strand.
GGTTGATAGGATAGAAACAAAATTAGCTCACTAGAAAATCTTTTTATGGTTAGTGGAGTGACCTTAGCTAATTTTGTAGTCATTTCAGTACCTCTATATGGGTTGAACACATATGCTATACCTGATAATGTTGGAAATTATTGGAGGATATGCTTTGAACAGTGTGGCTGAGGCGTGCAGGTTGCACTGACCTTAAGAATAATTTCGGTTTAACTCGGTGCAGCAGGATCACAATGGCGATGTTCTCCCAAGATACAACAATATATGTCCTCAGATTTGTGCACTCGAATTGAGAACAACGAGTGCTCTTAGATTTATACCGACAGGAAGAAGATGGATAAAGGAGGGAGAAGGAGAATAGAAGAATAAGAAATTTATGTATATCAAATAAGAGGGTGAGGGGTCTTTTATAAACATGGAATTCAAAGGGACACACCAGTTCAAAAGTGACTATTGGTTGTTTGGGTTGTTTATGAAGAGAAGCATCAGTTAGTAATGACTGTTGGGAGAAAAGAAATGATTACTGGGTATAGGAACAGTTATTTTCATATTTGAATAGTTGTGAGTCCAATAGTCACAAATAATAAAATGAAAAATAAAACAAATGAATGTTTTGAAACCTCCATGAAAGCCCAAAACCACATGGGCTTCTAATAGATAAAACATTGAGTAATATTACTAAAATGTTGGTTTTTTCATCTAGGCCCCTGGAAATTTCTTAATTAAGACTTAGCTAGCCAGAGTCATTTTAATCATACTTATCAGAACCGGACCGGATCGGCGGTCCAACCGGGTGAACCGATGAACCGGTCATGGAACCCGGTTATGATGTTTTCCAGTTTTTATATTATTTTATTATTAAAATAATATTTTAATAATAAAATATTATTTAAATAGTACTTTTTAGATTTATTATTGAAAATAGTTTTTTATATTAGCTTTTTTTATTATAAATTATTTAAAATAGTTTTTTTAACAATTGTTTTTATACTAATTTTAAAAATAGTTTTTAATAAATTATTTAAATATTATTAATATTTATATTGATCCTCAGTTGAACCGATGATGATCCGAGTTCTGATAGTGATAACTGATAACTATGATTTTAATAAATAAAAATTTGTTAAAAATTAAAAACGAATAGATATTACAATATTAACGTACTGGACTTTGAAGGAACAAAATCTAAACCACTGTCCAATCATTCCATTATAAATTATGCTTAAACTCACCTTATCCAAAACTCTTCTAATTATAAATATAACTCCAAGAATTAATAGTGTTATCTCCTCCCACGCACCACCATCAAACAAAACCCTAACCCCATTACTCCATGGATCAGGGAAACAACCACCACCTTGAACTACCACCACCGTTGGCCGGAGAAGACGAGCTCGACCTTTCTCTATCTCTCACCACCTCCGAAAGACCAAGGCTCAATGCATCACCATCTCCTCCCACAGTATCATCACCATCTTCTCAACCTCCGAAATCTCCGGCGCCAAAACCTCCGGCACGCCTCCGCACCCGCCGCCGGCGTTCGACCATCGAAGTCAAACCCAACACGGTCAAAGAGCCACCATTCCCATGGGCGACCACTCAACCCTGCACCATTCACACCCTCAACCATCTCATCTCTCACAACACCACCTTCATCTCTGGCGACATGGAGTGCAAGTTCTGCAAAGCCGTCCACTCCATCGTCTACGACCTCCAATCTAAGTTCTCTGAAATCTCCGACATCATCAAATCATCCAAACATTTGCTGCACAACCGTGCGCCCAAATCATGGACGAAGCCGGGGTTGCCGTCGTGCCTGTGCTGCAATGGCTCATCATGCTTGGTCCCGGTCGTGGCCGTGGATTATATGAAGATAAACTGGCTCTTCTTGCTCTTGAGCCAAACTCTGGGTTGTCTGACGTTGAGGCATCTTAAACACTTCTGTGCTTCTACTGGATTTTATCTAACTGGTGCCAAGGATCGTTTGGTTTATTGCACTTATCTAACACTTTGCAAGCAGCTTGATCCCTCTGGTCCATTTGATCTGGATTGATTCATCATGATGTCTTGATTTGCTTTGTCCTTAATTTAGAGATCAACTAAACAGGTTAGTGTTCTTGTTCTTAATTTCCCTTTATATAAAGTAATAATTTGAGCATAAGTCAGTCAATGTTACTAATGTTTATCCTTATAACTCAGTGATATTATTTAAATCCTCAGTGGTAATTAATTAAACTGGATGTTCTTGCTCTTGAGTGGGAGTCTAAGAGAACTGGTTCTAAGGACATGTTGATCATTTCAATCATGCCTTCTCATTCTCTGTATTTTTGTGGAGTTCTCGGTCTTTGATGCTAGCTAGGGTGGTTTTTTGTTAAAAAAATATTTTTATTTAGTCTAATATCCAATGTAGACCTTCTATTATATCGAGGTCTTTTTAATCATTTCATTATAAATTGAGCCTTTTTAGTCTCTATACTTTTACGATTATAAAAATCCAGTCCCTAAAGGTATATGTATAAAAATCAAAAAGGCCTGAAAAATATATGTACAGGGACAAAAAAGTCTATGGGAAGGACCGATAATTCTCAATCATAAAAATATAAGAACCAAAAAAACCGGTATAATAAAAGAACTAAATTGAATATTAAACTTTTTTATTTTGACTTTTTTGGAACACCAACCATGAAAGTCCCAATAAAGACATGTTTGGCATGAACCATGTTAAAAGCACAATCCATGTGCATTCACGGGTAAGTTATTTTGATGTATTTGGTTTGTACTGTAGTTTGTTGGTATGACGCAAGAGTGAATTTATAATATTTGTCTTTTGTTGTTTGGTGTAAGTAATATGCTAAACTGAAGATCCAATATTTAGATGAGTCTTTTACAATTGAGATTAATTACTTTTATGGTGTAATATTCTAAATGGTCCTTATGGTTTATTAATCTTGCCCTTTTGATCCCTCTATTCTCAATTATCCTAATTGAGTCCTTATATTTTATTGGAAAAAATAGATCTCTCCTCCTAACGTCCTTCATCTTTTCCATCCGATTTGATGAGATATTTTTTTTATTGATATAATAAGATTAAAATATTCTAAAGAGAGTTAAATCCTATTTAAAATATTAAATCTTATTTAAAATACTAAATAATATAATTAACAACTAATTAAACAAACTCAAACCCTAATTAACTAACCCTCTTCTTCTCCCCCGTTGCCCCCCTCCTCTTCCTCCGCGGCCAAAATTGTTATCCCCGGTTGCTCCACCCTCCCCTGCTGCTCCTTCTTGGACGCCATCTCGCCATCTCTTAGGCACCGCACTCCACAATTACGACCTCCTCCTCCGCCACAACCTCTACATCGTCCAAGAAATCAACCTCTTCGTCCACTACTGCATCCTCGACATCCCCGACGTCTCCCGCTCCCACCTCAAGCGCGTCATCAGCCACCCCCTTGCCCTCGCCCACTACGACCGCTCCCTTCACCGCCTTGGCCTCGCCCCACCCTATCGAAGACACTACAGGCGCCGATGAAATCCTTCGCAACAACCGCCTCGTCTACACCACCGCCTCCCTCGCGCCACCCTCCTCTACGGCCTCAACGTTCTCACTCACGCGACCTCCAAGACGAGTCCTGGAACGTAATCCTCTTCCTCATCCTCTCCAAACACCCTACTACAACCTCCATTAATGATCATCATCCTCGTCTCAAGAAGAGCATCACTACAAGAAAATAACGATTTACCCACGGACAATTCCGTGGGTAAAACTGCCAAAATCCCTGGGTAATACATCTTACCTGTGGATTACCCACCTGGATGGTGGTCCCTAGCTATATAGCTCATGGGTAACCATTACCCACGGATTTTTTCATCCGGTAATGTTCCCTGACCAATCCGGGTAATTAATTTATATCCCCGGTAATTAATTCCCGTGATCTCGATAAAAACTGTGAATTACCAACGGATAGGCCCTGGGAAATCCCTGGGTAAAGTATTTGTAATACCCAGAATAAATCCCTGGGAAATCCCTGGGTAAATCTACTATACTCCTTGAATAATCACTGGGTAATCCCTGGGTAAAGCTCTTGTTAATAAGATGAAATCCCTGGGTAATCCCTGGTAAATCTCTGGTTACTAATATGAAATCCCTGGGTAATCCCTGGGTAATTGTAATATGAAATTAATTTTTTTTTTTGCATTTTATGGGTATTTATTGAACCTATAACCATCAAATCACAAATTCAAATATATTTTAAATAGCAATATCTCACATTTTAATAAAAATAACACTACATAAGTATTTAAGACATCAACAAATTCCATTATAATGTGTAAGCAAAACAACAATACTTAAGTATTTAGGACACCACCATAGCAATATATAAGTATGTAGACAAGCAAAATAAAATAGTGAAGATATAAAGGTTTAAGTAAACCTAGGATCGTCACCATCATCTCCACTCCTTGTACTTTGGCCTTCCCTCTTGTTGATTGTTACTTGTACTTTTGTGGTTGATGAGGAGGTATACCAATGTGATTGCACAACATGTCTATTGTTCTTTCAAGCCAACTATCACGTTTGTCCGAAGTCTCTAGCTTGTTGTACAAAGTTGCCAACTCATTTTAAGTTGTTCTTGATTTTGTGTCTCATAGGAACTTTGCAGCTTGACTCTCATTGCATTTGTACCACCACCACAATAATAAGAAGAAGCTTGAGATCCAAGACCGTGACGTCCGTCCCTTTTCTCACCACCAACCCGCCTGTAATAAAGTGAAACCTCATCTATTGGAGGAGAATTATCATTTCCAGATCCAGAGATTGTTTGAGATGCATCTCTCAAACTCAATAATTTATCCTATATGTACAACATAAAATATATTAATAAATGAGTAAAAAAATTATTAAAAGTAGGAAAATAAATAAATTACATTGATTTAAAAGACTTTAAAAACTTACATTGAGTGATTTAGACTTTTCATCAATAAAAGTTTGTCCATCATGCTTCTTCGTATGAGTATAGAGAAACAACTCATGTATGAGGGAATCCCACCTAATGAAGATGCCTATAAGAAGCACAAAATATACACTTTAGCTAAGTGATAATTTGGTTCACAATAAAAGCACATGAAACTTAAGACATATATAAAAACTTTCTTTGTAAACAAAAAGGAAAAGTCAATGTAATTCAACAAGCACAAACTTATTGAGCATGTAACTTGATTATATTTATACCAAGAACAATCATAAAATATTGTTACAAGTATAAAACAATTCAATATGCAAAACAAATTGTATTTATACTTACAAGCCTCTTCCCATGTTCAAAGATAGGATAATCCGATCCTCCAAAGATGAGATGATGGCCCTTCAATACTACGATTTTTGAATTTTTTCTCGCTTCATCTTAAAATCGGGATTCTCCCAAGTCAAGCTTTCCAATGCCTCCAAACATCTTCGCACATATATTCGGTTTTTGTTCACTTTCTTATATCTCGTAAGAAGTCACTATATCTTTGTGAAGCTTTTTACAACCCATGTCCGCTCTCACTTGTGCCTCTATTGAAGGATCCCACATACAATGCTTCTACAAAACAATAAGAATATTAATATTTGATTTTGTAAACAAATTGAAATAAATAACTTAAGTTCAAAATAATAATACCCTAAACTCTTCAAAATACAAGTCTTTGGTAGCTTGTGAAATTGTTTTCCATGTGTAACCTTCGTACAAGTCCACCTTTTGCTTGAACACCTTTGTTATCACTGTGAACATTTGCTAGAGGGTTCTAACCTCGCTATACAATTATAAACATATAAATGCACAATATATTATACCATATAATCAATTTATTTGTAATACTTACATTCCATTCATTAACCATGATGTATGTCTACCTCCATTGTAGGTCGTGATCTAGTGGGTCATTACTAGCCTGAGATAATGTAGGAGTAGAAATAATAGCATTTGGGACGCATTTGCAACATCACACGCAGGCATGTGCGTGTGGATTAGATGCCTCATTTGCAACATTGTTAAGCTCAATGGCATTTTGAGGATTTGTCAAGCTCTGCTGATTTATAGGATTAGTGTGCATCCCACCGCCTCCTCCTCGATTTGGCACAACCCTTCCCCTACTAGGCATATCTACAAGAATAACTAAGTTGAAATATATAAATTATACTTATAAAAATAATAAACAGTTACAAATAAAACAAAATATAAAATGCATAATAATTTCATAAAACAAAATATATATATATATATATATATATATATATATATATATATATATATGTTCACTACAATAGAATAAAAATAACACTATTCACTATCAATAGACATGTTTTCATCTTCATCATTTTCCATATTTGTTGCTTGCAAATCAGGTTCAATTGCATCTTCTAAATCATCATCATCATGTCCATCATCTACATCCACAAAACGCTATTTGAATCAGTTTTAAAGGTGTAATCGCATCATCGCTATATCAATCAATGCTCTTCTACTTCATCATCTTGGAATGGCAAATCAGCTTGTAGGAACATCTATAATTGATCTAGGTTTGATTCTACACACGCCCACCAATCAACCTTGTCACGTTTCATACTTGGATAAGGTGCATAGTATACTTGTGAAGCTTGTTCCGCCAAAATGAAAGGTTCATATTTGTTAAATCTTCTTTTATGGTTGATATCAACAAGATTGTAGTCCTTATGAACTTTCATTCCAACATTTGGAGTTGGATCAAAACCAATCACACTTAAAAAGCACAACCTTTTAATTGGAAGTGCCGGATAATTTCTAATTGGATAATTTCCCTTTAAAATCCCATAATAATCACTTGATAGCTCACCGTAATTGGAACCTTTGATACACACCCAATCGTTGATGGTCGACCTTCCTAACTACAATCGCTTGTATGGAATTTAAAACCCATTCACCTAAGTATACCGGATAAGTGATCACATTTTAAAGGCCCTAAGGCAACATCCTTGATGATTTGTTCAAATGACATTATTATTTGGATCATGTACCTATTAAATAAACATAAAATCAATATCCAATAAAATTAAAAATTATAGAGTGATTATGAGTAATAATACTTACATAGGACCTAAAAACCAATTGACAAATCTACCCTCGAAAGCTTAATATCAACTTGCTCATCAATCATATTTGGTACATTTGTCATTGATTCTTCCACAAATATCCTTCAAAGGAAGAATGCTGATTAATAAGAATATTAAGTACAATGAAATAATTAAATGTTTATATTGAATTACTAGCAATAAAAGCTTACTTGACATAATGTTGAATCTCATCACAATTTAATAAGACATAAGTGCTTGCAAAAGATGATACTCTTCACTAGTCAACCATCTTGATTTTTCTCTCATATGATCAATTCGCAGATAAGTAAATATGGAAAAATTCCTTCTCACATGGTTCCATCTCACCTCCATCATTACGGGGTACTTTTCTTAATTTTGTGTTAACATGAGGCTCAAGTAATGAGAACAAAATGTTGATACTTCTTCAACCAAGTATGCATTACATAATGGAACCTTCAACCCTGCTTTGTTGGTTACTTTCAATTTTAATTGCCGCTAGAACCTAAATCATGATTAAATAATTTTCAAGTATTCATAAACTAATATTTCTCTAAATACAAATATCAAATTATAAACTTTCATATACCTTTCAAAAGGATACATCCAACGATATTGAACTCCGGTCCCAACTCTTGCTTCATAGGGTAAGTGTATAGGAAGATGCTCCATAGAATCAAAGAAACTAGGAGGAAATATTCTTCCAATTTACACAAAATCATTGGAATGTCTCTCAAGCCTAATCATGTCTTCTTCTAATCACAAGACATGTAAGGTCTCTAAAACAAACTTAACTCAGCTTAATACTTTCCACATCGCTTACCGGCAACAATTCACTTAAAAGCAATTGAATTAACCGCTGTATGAATACATGACAATCATGGCTTTTCATTCCAAAAGCTTATATTTGGCGCATATCCACACACCTTGCCATATTTGAGACATACCCATCGTGAAACTTGAGTTTTATCACCCAATCACACACACAACCTTTTTTCTTGTGTGCTTAAGCTATAAATAAGCCTTGGGATATTTTCCAGCTTGATTCATTTTCTCCAACTCCTTACGCTTTGCACAAATTTTTATGTCCTCTCTTGATTTTACATTATCCTTAGTTTTTCCTTCAACATCCATCATCAGTGATCAAACACATTCTCAAAAACATTTTTCTCGATATGCATGACATCAAGATTATGGCGGATGAGATTAGTACCCAATATGGCAAATCCTTAAAATATACCGCGCTTTGTTCCAACCACATGACTTGCAAATAGGAGCATTCCATTGTTCAAAGACTCAAAATCAAGTACTTTCTTCAATTGTAAATCCTCTATTTGTTTTAAAACTTGTTCCCACCAACACCAATGGAGGTGGAGACTCTTCACTTCTATTCTTCATGAAATCATTTTTATTTCTTCAAGGCATGATGTTCGTAGAAATTGGACGATGACAATCAAACCATGAAAACCTTTCCACCATTCAAAAGGCTAAAAGCTTTTGATTTATCCATACAATCACGGGCAAGCTTTTTTCCCTACTGTACTCCAATCTTATAACATTGCATATCCGGAAAGTCACTAATGGTCCACATGAGTGCAGCTCTCATATGAAAATTATGCTTTTTAGAAACATCATATGTAAGCACACCAACATCCCAAAGATTCTTTAATTCTGCTACCAAAGGTTGCAAGTACACATCTAATTTCTGCTTTGGATTTCTTGGACCAGGTACAATAATATTTATGAACGTTTACACATAATATGATCAGCAGGACAATAAAAACATCAAGAAATCAACCAATAAGGGTCATACCAATCAAGACCCTTGATCTAAGAAACTAATAATATGCATGAATTACTCAATAACATCACAACCTGGTATCAAATATAAATCAACTCCTTACATTCTACTTGTTCACAATCATTGAGATTGTCGATTGTAGATCGTGGCTCTTTGTAGGAGGAACCAAAAAATAACACATCTTCAACCTTCATAAAATCAAGAATTTAACATTAGTTTGTTATGAAAATTTGAATAGTCACTAATTGAGTGCATCATAAAGTGTGGACAAAATCATAAAATGTTAAATGAAATTCAACAATTCAATATGGGCACATTGATGCTTTATTTGAAATTGGGGCAAATACGTTAGGTTTATCATGCACAAAGAAACATGCATGAGAGCTTTGAAGACTAAGAAAAAAAAGAAACCGCAAACAAGCACACAGGGGGAGTATGCGGGAAGCTAAAAACCAATCCCCGCATGAACTCCCCACAGAAAAAGAGAATATTTTATCACGAATCCAGTGACCTGCCATGTGAGCACACCCACCACGGCAAAGTTCATTGTTCAATATACAGCACAGGATTTTGAAATATACACCATCTTTTAACTACGTTTGATTGCCAACAGATCTAGGAACCCCTACCAAGCACTCCAATCATGCCCTGAAATCACAACAAAATTCTTTATTTGTTGGACCCCATCATGCCCCTGAAATCCACACACAATCAGCAATGATATAGACATCTTGTAATGTTTACTCGACCTCATCAACAGATCATTAAGGTATAAACAAAATATCCATAAATAAATCAATTGAACAAAAAATGTAAATTGAAACAACCAATGCCACTAAATTGTTGCTTGAAGAACCTGTTATCCTTATCCTCCCAATTTTGCAAATATTTATCAATTATATTACACCCTCCACAATGCTTTCAACATAAATAATCTTAAACAATAAACAAAAAGCTAAAACTAACCCGTAACTCAATCCGCTATTTCAAATATGAAATTTCAGCCCCGGAATGAGCATTGACCGCTTCTAAACCCACAATACAGAAAGCATTGGAAAAAATCTAAAATGGTTCACATGTTGCACCTAGTTTATTGTAAAAACTTCCACAAATAAAACATAACTGAAAAGATCAAATGCCAGGTCATTTTAGTTGACTTGACACCAGGTCCCCTCCCTGTGTTTTTAAGCATCACGACAAACACATGGATGCATATAAACTACTGTTGAGAAGACTTGATCCTTGGGTATGGATGCATATAAACTCACAAGTCCTGCTATTCTCCAAAGATAGTCAAGCAACATAAAATCTAAAGGAAAAATCCAAAAACCAAAGTCCAACCTTAGAGCTTAGTTATAACTGCATAAAAACCATAAAATCTATATGAAAAAAAAACTAGCAAATTGAAAGAAAAAAGATGCAAAACATTGAGGCATTCACAGGTTTTGCTTAAGTAGCTTGAACTTTTGCAATTGAAAGCCTATATATAATAAGTAAATCTAAACTTTGGCCACAATAGAAAAGGGTAGAAGCAATTGGGATAAAACCTATTGGGATGCAAACTCTACGCTTCAAAGGTGCAAAGCGGTCGCAGTAACAATAGGCGCTGTAATCGCTACAAAGGCCGGAGGAATGGTAGAAGCACTAAACGTAGATGGAGTGGAGCCGCCGATGGGGAGAGATTCAGAGAGAGAGAGAGGATTTTAGGGTTTTCGAGAGAGAGAGGGGCGGGTCGCGAGATAGAGAAAGAGGGGGATTCTAGCTAGGGTTATGGGATTTTAAAAAAAAAATTATTTGAACGTTGAATATTTATAATATTTATGTTTAAATTAATATAATTTAATTTTAAAAAATATATATTTTTTAATTATTTTTAAATTTTAAAATAAATAATAGTATAATAATAATAATTTAATATTAGTATAGATTGGTTTTTCATCTAATACTCTTGTAATTAATATTTATAATATTTTCTTTAAATTAATATAATTAATCAATGTTTATAAAAAAAAATACAAATTTTTGTTTTATTTATAGTTGTTTACTTTTTAGTTAATATTATCAGTAATTTTTTTAGTTAATTTTTTTTTATGAAAAATTATTAGCATATCTTATTACCTGTGGATTACCCAATGCATCATTTTACCCATAGAAACTCCTATAGGTAAACCATGGGTAAAATTTGTATAACAATCCTCATACCTATTACCTAGGGATTACCCACAGATTTATTACCCACGGAACCTATCCCTGGGTAATTTGTGGGTAACATTGTGGAACCAAAGTCCCCTTTCAGTCACCCACGGATTACCCATGAAAGCAGTACCCACAAACAACTTCCTTGGGTAGTCTGTGGGTACATTATATTTAACAATATTTACCCACGGATTACCCACGGATATTTTAACCACACAAGAGTTCCCTGGGAAAGTCGTGGGTAATTTCAGGGCGGGAACTACCCGCATTATTTACCCACGGATTACCCAGGGATACATTGTCTCTAGGTAAATCACTGGGTAAATTCGTGTCTATTCCCTGGGTAAAGTTGATATATCTTTAGTTTATCATTTCCTTACAATTCCGTGGGTATTCTCTGTGTATTTACCCAGGGAACGTGTCCGTGGGTAATTTTCCCTGGGTAAATCGTTATTTTCTTGTAGTGCATGGTCATTGCTCACCAGGGCGCCGCCATGATAGTGATCTTGAAAGTGCTCTCGGCCTTCTCGTCTCGCAACTTGAATCTCACGAAGCTGGAGGTCATCAACCCGGCGATCACCGACGGGAAGGGACCCTTCATGATCTTGGACGTCCGTGGGAAAGGATCTCTCAGAGCTTTCCCTTATGTCTTCTACGTTGACTTGGAGGGTTCATTGAAAGACTCTAGAGTCAACTTCGCCGGGGGCGCCTTGGAAGCCCAATGTCTGGCCGCGAGGGCGACGGGTCGGTGCTGCGGAGGAAGAGGGCTCGACAGCTTCCGCGAAAGGGGGTGGGAGAGAGAGAGGAAGAGGGGCAGAGGGGGTGGGGAGAGAGAGAGAGAGAGAGAGAGAGAAAGGAAGAGGGGCGAAGGGAGGGGAGGGGAGGAGGAGGGCGGCAGTGGGAGAGAGAGAGGAAGAGGGGATAGGATTAGGGTTAGTTAATTAGGGTTTGAGTTTGAGTTTGATTAATTAGTTGTTAATTATATTATTTAGTATTTTAAATAGAATTTAATATGTTAAATAAAGTTTAACCTTTCTTAGAATATTTTAATCTTATTATATTAATAAAAAATGTCATGTCATTGAACCGGATGGAAAAGATGCCGGGTGTAAGGGGAGGGATCAATTTTTTTTTCGGTTCATAAAATACAGGACCCAATTAGGATAATTGAGAATAGAGGGACCAAAAGGGCAGGATTAGTAAACCAGAGGGACCATTCAGGGTATTACACCATTACTTAAACACCAATAAACTTTTTTAATTATTTAAAATTATGTAGAGATATTATTATAAAAACATCTATATATATATATATATATACTAAGTAAAATTGAGTCCAATTTTAATTTTTAGAAAATCTAATAAAACAAAAAAATTAGGTTAGGGTTTTGGGTTTTTTTCTTCAGAATTTTAGATTTTTTTTGTAATTTTAAAAATCTATCTATATTATTAAGCAGAAGTAGTTTTAATTTTATAAAGTATTATCTATTTATATTACTAAGTGAAGCATATTGGTTAAAGATAATTTTAATTTTTAAAAATAGATTGTGATTTATAAATTTTCTAAGAATTTTCTATATAGGGAGTATATTTGTTATAGATAATTTTAATTTTAAAAAATTAAAAAAAAAGTTGATTAGGATTTTAAAATTTTCTCAAAATTTTAGATTTTTTAATTTTAACAAATCTATCTATTTTACTCAGCGGCATTATTAGAGCATTGTTGTGGTAGACGACGAAGGTTTAACAAAGTGTGGATTTGACACATGCCACAAGGTAGATGTTGAGTCCGATCCCAAAGGGATATGCAAGGGGCTCGATAAACAATGGGTGAAAGACATAGGTTTTGTTTTGTTTTTTTTTAATATTTATTTTGAAACATAGGGTTGGTCAAATTTATTTAAGATTGATTTGTTGATATTAATTTCAGGTTTATTGAAATTAATTTAGACATTATGGATTAAATTTTAATATACAGTAGCGAAATCATGACATTGCCCTGGATTTATTCTTTTTCAAAATCCCGAGCAATGCGAAGGGATATTTACTAGTATATATATTACTAAGACTAATTTTAATTTTTTAAAAAGTCCAAAAAAAACCCAAAAAATTAGGTTGGGATTTTGGATTTTTCTCATAATTTTGGATTTTTTTAATTTTAAAAGTATCTATCTTCTATATTACTAAGTTAGATATTTATAGATAATTTTAATTTAAAAAAATTAAAAAATAGAAAATTAGATTGAGATTTTGAAATTATAAAATAATATAAACAATGAAACTATCAAAACAATCACATAAATAATATTCATAGATGAACCAAGGATCACAGATTAGTGGTACCATGCAATAGGGTCAAGTTATAAATAGGGTCAAGTGTATAAGGGCCTGTTTGGATTGGCTTTTTTTGAGGCTAGAAGCGCTTTTTTATAAGTTAAGCGCTTCTGGGCTCAAAAAAGTTTGTTTGGATTAGCTTTTAAAAAAAGCAGAAGCAGTAAAAAAAAGCTCAAACACAGCTTTTTTTAGAAGCACCATATGAGGTGCTTTTGAAAAAAGCAGTTTGGTAGAAGCAAATTTGAAAAAAGCGCTTTTTTATAAGTGAAACGCTTTTTTTGGAAGCCAATCCAAACAGGCCCTAAAGCACATAGTAGATGGTTTTGGATGTTGTGTCGTACATTAAAGGGTTTGAGGTATTATTGTGGGAGTTGATAAAGGAGGTTTGGGTAGTCATGGGAGTCGCTGAAAGGCCTTTACCAATGAATAAAAAATGGTGGATTAATGGAGCACATGTCATTGAGCAAGGGTAAGTGTTTTAAGAAGATGTACAAACAACTTGATAGGTTTGTGATTGTACAAAAACTGAAGAAAAATATAGAATATTTTTATTTTTTATTATTTTATTATTTTTTAAATTTATGATTTATGCTTTGCTCAAAGTTATTATAGTTGATTTACTAACATTGATTTTGTGTTTGCTGAAATTGAGGTATCATTGATTGAATTAATATATAGTAGTAAAGGCATCAAATTACTTAGGATTTATATTTTTTTAATCCTAAACAATGCGAATGGTCTTTTGCTAGTATATTCTATGAAGCTATCTTCATAAAATTTCAATTTTTTTTTACTGCATTATATATCCACAAATTTTGAGTTTTGTGGGATTACATACATACTCAAATGATATGAAATTATTCAGTTGAAAAGACAATAGCTCTTAGATTTAAGAATATTTTAAATTTTAAAATTGTAATTATAAATTTCATTTTCAATAATTAAAACAATAATTTTATTTATTTTATAGTAGATTAATCAACATTAGGTAGTAAGATAGGTTTAAAAGCAAGAGTCCCATCACAAGAATTTATGTAAACTAAATTAGCAATTTTATAATCATGATTTTATTTGTCTTTATTTTATTTGTTATCATTGCATGTCTTCAAATTATGTATTATTTGTGAGTGCAGCTTTATTTATTTATTTATTTATTTATTTATTTATTTTTTGACTAATGCGACAAGCGCACTCCAAAGGATGAGTCAAAGGTAGGACGGGACACAGCAGCTCTCCAGTCAGGATAAACCTGACTCTCTCAAGCCCACGTGGAGTCAAACTCACACGCGTGTGTAGGCCACCCCTAGCTAGGTGTGCTACACAACTGCCTCCTTGCAACTCTGTCGCAGCGGGGAGTCGAACCGAGGTTCTTCTCCCATGCGCAGAGGACCTTTGCCGCTAGACCCGAAGACCTTTGCAGCTTTATTTTTATGAGCTCAAAAGATACACTCCAAAATAACTTTCATGCCATCAAAAATCAAACAGTGTTATGAAATGTAATGAATTTCCGTTATGAGGTTTTTAGATTTTCAGTAATTATTATCGTGACATTTAGCTTTTTTAGATTTTTAGTTTTTATCATAAAAAAAACAGTTATATATCTACATGTATATATATATATATATATATATATATATATATATATATATATATATATATATATATATATATATATATATAATATACATAAATTTATATATATCTATATAGTATATAAATTATAATATATAAAAAAACTAATATATATACATATATAGAGGGGTGAGTATCAGGCACCGCACATGCGGCGACCTGATTCTAACACCCCTCTATATATATATATATATAAAAGAATGATAGAGTGAGGCCGGCCGCATTTGCAGCCGGGCCACTCTATCACTCAGCCATGGGGTGGGTTGTTGTTTTGGGCTTTTTTTTTTGTGGTTTTGGCCGGCCTCACTCTAACATGACTATATATATATATATATATATATATATATATATATGAAAGTGTATTTGATGGTATATTGAGTTTGCCTTCTCCGTTACTAGTTTTATAATAAGAGATAAGAAAAAAAAAAGAAGAAGATGAAATTCCCATCGGCTTAATCTTTGATAGGCCTTAGTCCATTAGTTTGTTATCTTTTGTCATGTTGAATAGATAGAGTTATCTTTTGAAGGTTTGAATAAATAGGGTTGAGTAAGTAAGGTTTATCTGATTAGTTTGTTATCTTGTTAGGGGTTATAAGAGTCACGTTTGTGGAGAGAGAAATCTATTTGGTTATTTGGATTATTTCAGAGCTTTGCTCATTGGGAGAGATTTTCAGGCCTCTCGAAAGCCTGATCTGCTTTGTTATTAGTTTGTGCTTATCAAATAGGTATCAGAACAATAACATACCTGGGTAATGGTAGCCAAAAATGTGGCTCAGCGGATGGATGCTATGGAGGAAGTAGTGGTAGCCGTGCAAGGAGAATTTCAGCGTGACATGGGCACGTTGAAGGAGGAATTGCAGAGTATGAATAAAAGATTCGAACAGTTCATCAAATTACAAGAAGATACGGCTCGGTCAGCTGGAGGAAACAAGGTTGTTAGCCCATTTACGGGGGAGACTCATGGGGTGGACCATAGCTCTAGCTCAGCCGGATTTTTCTATGAATTCCGATACCGGAAGCTTGACATGCCACTGTTTGACGGCTCAAATCCGGATGGATGGATTATGAAGGTGGAACAATATTTTACCCTCAATCGGTTGACGAATGAAGAGAAGCTTGAGGCAGCAATTATGGCATTTGAAGGAGATGCTCTGCTTTGGTATCAATGGGAAAATCGGAAGCGGTCCATCATTCTTTGGGAAGAGATGAAGCTTCTTGTCTTGACGCATGCATTTTTGAACTACACAGGCTGGCTCACTCCATGAACAATGGTTGGCTCTTGTTCAATATGGCAACGTGCAGGAATATCACCGGAAGTTTATTGAATTATCAGCTCTATTGGAGAATGTCTCTAATGAAGTGGCTTTGGGGAAATTCATCAATGTGAAGCCTGAGATCAGAGTAGAAGTCAGGATATTGGAGCCCAGTATAATCTTGATCGGGCTATGGTTTTTGCCCAAAAGTTGGAAGATAAGATCAATTTGACTAACGCCAATATGGAAGTTTTTAGCTCATCCCCAAACAGAGCAAAGTGGTCTTCTCGAGCTACCACACTATCATCGTCGAATTCATCTAGGCCACCGCCCAACATTAGCACCGCTGTGACAAGGCCGTTGGGAGACGTTCGAAGGCTATCTGATTATGAAGTGTAGAAGAAGAGGGAGAAAGGTCTTTGCTATCGTTGCCACGACAAGTGGACTCCGGGACACCGATGCAAACGGAAAGAATTGAGCATGCTTTTGACGTACAACGAAGATGAAGAAAAGTTGGGGGATACATCACCGGAGGTAGTGGAAGGACCTGCTGGATTTCAAGACGACTTGGGAAGATTGTTTTCACCCCCCGAACCCGATCCGGGCCCTGGGCACGTGAACAGACACTGCGCACTTATAGGGTCACCCCCATAAGTACGCAAGGCTCAAGTAATAAAAGCAGATAATTACTCATAGAACTAAATATAAAGTCAGCGGAAGTAAATAAATCAGCGGAAGAATATATATACAGGGTTTATACAAAAGCCCTATATTGGTCCTCAATACAACTCAACTCTTACTCAGAAAAGAATAGATGACCGCAGACCTCAGCTCAAAATATCCCCGACGCTGCTAGGATGTCTCGCAAAAGCTCCCTCCTGAGTTTCGCTCCTAGCTACTTATCGTCACCTGGGAAAAATATAGCAACCAAGTGCATAAGCCATTGAAAGGCCCAGTAGGATCGTACAATATAAGGAAGGCATAAGGCCAATACAGAAGTCAAGACATGCAGATAACAAAATATCACAGTCAGAGCAGAGCAAATCCGATCAGAGTATACAAACTCAAGCAATGCACAAATAGAATGTCAATAAACTGCTATGGAGTACCACCCCCCTGACCATCTTAGGTGCAAGTAGAATGCTAGTGGAGTACTCCACTGGCCATATGCCATGGAGTACCAATCCCACTTGCCATATGCCATAGAGTACCACCCCCTGGCCATCCCACAACAACACCAAGGGGTACTCCCTCAAAACAGATCATATCAAAATATACAAGCTCAAACAATGCAGCAAGCATAACATGTCAGCAGATAGAGCAGGTATCAAAAGATGGACTCCAACATCCATCTAGCACAACAACAACAGAAATCAATAGAATACTATGAGTTAGAAATACTCACAACACCCGTGCGAGAGCCTACTTGTTTCACTTCCAGGACCTACTCTTGTCCGAGTCTCCCAGTCGCATTCAAAATCACTCTATCACGTCCTAGACATGATAATTAACCATCACATGACATTCCATAACAAACATAATGCAATACATGCGTTTCAATACCCTCATCTTGTATTAGCCGAAAATATCGGCTTTTTAATTTATAACCAACGAGTTTGTGCCTTATAACACCTGCCAGCACAATTTTCATTAGTTTAATTATATACCCGAACTATCGGGAAGATCAGAATCGAATTCTGAGTCTTTTTGAAAATATTGGAGTTTATAGTTCACACTTTGTCGGTAGCTATAGTAACTGTCAGAACCTTGAAATTGAAACCTCAATTTGAAGCTCAAAATCTTCCCCATTTCATCCCAAACTTCTACCATATTATATTCACAATATTAACTTTCATATCCAACAGGATTGACTCATTATCGTCTCTTATACGGCCCCCAAAAATTAAACAAAATCAATGTTCTGCAGGTGCTACAGTAATTCCTGCAGAATTCCTTGGAGTTCAAATCTCTTCAATAAAATCCAAAAGGCTCATTGCTCTGCAACTATTTCTAATCACCCAAAACAAAATTCATTTCCAACAATTTCATTAGTTTGCACAGTCAAAGAAAGCTGTAAACATCTCTCAATTTCAGAATTAAAAGTCAGCTGAAATCTCCAGGTATTTACAGCAATTATAGGACTCAAAGACAGCTGAAATCTTCAGGTATTTACAGCACATTTCAGGGCTCAAAGACAACTGAAATCTCCAGGTATTTGCAGAAAATTTGAGAGGCTTACAATGAAAATAATATTAACCTCAATGTGCATGAATTCGGAAAATAAACAAGCTTGCTAGCATTTCCATATATTATCTCTCCAAAGGAACTTTAAATTTGATGAGACCTTCCAAACCAGTATAGAAGATCAGTCCCTCCATAAACCACCCACCAATACAAATAATTTAGTTGATTAAATGACATCCAAAGCTTTGATTAGGCAGGCCTCTACAGATTCCACACTTACCCTTTATTTGGACTCAACTAGAGGATCAACTCCTCTAAAAGAGTTATATTACAACATGAATTAATTTCATATTTCCATTTCAGAGGAGATAACTTTTCATTTACTCACCAGAGTCAATATATTCCTATAGCTATGACAAGGATTTTCAAGGCAGTAATATACCTAGCTTTGTGTGTGCCCGATTGACTTCCTATAAGCTCATTACTCAGTTTTAATCCACTCCACAGCTGCAGCTTGCCAATGCCTCACCGGGCAACAAACACAAAATAATATGAAGCCGTGTTGTCCTTAAAATGAAAAGAAACACTTCTCAGCTGACCGAAGGGGAAGACACATACTGTTTGAGATGGAGATGGATACCAAATGTTCAAATCTTGAATTAAGAGGGCATGAACTTTGTTGGAGAGAAAGAATCATCCCATAGAGAGAGAGAGAGAGCGCACGAAAGAGAGACAAAAATAAAATGGAAGTGAGGAAAGCCCCTAAAAAAAAAAAAAAGGGGGGTGGTTGGGCAAAAGAGAGGGATAAGCTAAATGTCTTTTAGAACTCCAACTGTCACACCCCGAACCTAGATGGGATGTCGGCAAACCGGCCACATACGTGTGGGGATGGGCCCCATTGTGTATGCAAGGCCTCATAACCTGTTCACACCTTCTACAAATGCCTGAATAAAATAAATTTTATTGAAATAATAATAAAAGTCAAATTCTAAGTACATCATTTGAAGGCCACATAACACACAGAAAGGTCCCACAAAATACTTTGAACTTATTCCACATATTCAAGTTCAAGTTCAAAATATCAAACGAAAAGCACTAATATTATAACTGAGGTAGGGTTCCGACGCTCTATCTACCCACAACTACCTACTCCTTGGGATTTGAAAAAAAAAGTCCAGAGATTAATGAGCTTAGGAGCTCAGTAAGCATCCACTAAAAATAATGAAACACACAGTGTTTTATATCATAAATAAAGTTGATTCATGGTAGAATAAAATAGTAAAAGAAACAATTTAGAAATAATTCAATAAATTCATAAGAAATACAATCCCCAAAAGTATCATAAAAACATATTATCAGAAAGTTTGTTTTATAACAAAATACTAGAGTCTCCCAAATTTTCTATGACCACTAATAACCCCGGTAGTACGGGTCAGAAACAGAAGGCTGTTATTATAACTGACAGCACGGGGAAACAGAAGGCTGCTATTGTGACCGACAGCACTGTAAAACAGAAGGCTACTATTATAACCGACAACACGGGTTGAACTAGTTCACAAACAAAACGTGTCGACACGGTCAATGAATAACCCCCATTGACATGGGTCAAAACATAGACCGTTTGGAGATGTACACGAAAATCAAAATAATTCTTGTGAAATACTAAACTATAGCAAATATAACATCTATGTCAGAAGGTGTTTCAGGCGAACAAATGTCAATAGTTCTAAATCCAAACATACATGCATGTTTCAGTTTCATACAAAAAAATAGATCGATTACGGTTTCTTTGAAATATCAAATACAATCAATAAATAATTTGAATCATAATGAAAGTAATTTCTGTAAATAGGTAAGATAAAGAATACTTTGCTTAATTTAGGTAGAATACTTACCTGACTAAGTTCCAAAACAAATTTCCTAGTATCCACGAAAATTTCAAGCTTCCTCAAAAGGTCCTAAAAGAATAGAGAATCAATCCTATAAGATTCGGACACTCTAACTAAAATTTCTAAAATATGAGAATTCCTACAACCCAACCAAAAGAACTAGAGTTCAAAAGACTAAAACCGAGTAAATAAATAAAAAATACTTTAAAATAACAAAATCACTAAATAAATGATTAATTAATTAAAACAAACAAATAAATAAACAACCAAAAACAAATAATTGAGAAGACAAAAAAAATAGATATTTTTAAATTTTTAAACAAGTAAATATCTAAGTAGATAACTAATTAAAATAATTATCATAACTCAAAATAGCTCCAATTTATAAAACACTATAATTCAAATTAAAAATATCTAAATCAATTTAAATACAAAACCATTATAAATTCAAAAACTATAGGTATAAATCTATATCCAATTAAATCAATGAAATTAAAAAAAAATGGATCAATAAATCAATGTTTAATTTAAACATCTTTACAAAAATTTGATTTCAAAACACAGATGATAGTAACTCAAACAAAAAAAATTATCTCATTCATAAAACAAAAGCATCTAGAGATATCCAAGACATATCCAAGACATAGTGGAAACACCAAATCCCTTCTCTTCTGATAAATTGAAAGATTATGACAATTTAAAATACGATGAAATCAAAACCCGAAATATGAACTAATTGAAATCAATCATAGATCAAAACCTAATAAATATATCAATATATAAAAGAAAAGCAACACCAATATATAGATCCATTAAACCTTAATCAAATCCAACATAAATCCCTACCATGAAATGTGTAAAATCCATGATTTTAGCTTGAAGTAAAGGGTTTAATATTTTCCTAAAATTTATTAGTAATTTATTTAAATCTTGCCAAAAAGGGTAATTTGGGGATTTACAAGCTCCAGGGGCATTTTGGTAAAATGGCCATGAGAGAGAGTTTAAAAAGAATTAAGAGGTTATGGAATAAATCATTTATGAGAATTAGGTATTTGTTCAATTAAATTGGAAGTGACCAATTTAATTAAATTAGGAAACTATTTTAAATTGATCATGGTTGGTCAAAAATGGTAATGGGAAGAATTAGATTAAATTAAGAATGATTCATTTTAATTTGGGAATATCCTAAGTTTAGTAGGGATGGGATATAATCAAAAGCGGCCAAACTTAATTTAAATTCAAATGAATTTAAATTATGGAAATTATTAATAATTTTAAGTTTTATTTGGCTGCCAGGGACCTATTAGAAATTTTATAAGATTACAAGGACTGTGAGATAAAAGTTGTTGTCTCTGGAGAGGGACCTG
This sequence comes from Dioscorea zingiberensis, assembly GCA_026586065.1. NCBI lineage: Eukaryota > Viridiplantae > Streptophyta > Magnoliopsida > Dioscoreales > Dioscoreaceae > Dioscorea > Dioscorea zingiberensis. The sequence continues at coordinate 50,509,489 of CM048819.1, forward strand.
GATGTAAAATAAGAAGAAACGAGGATTAAAAGGGAATTATGCTTCCTCTCACAGACAAGGACGAAAAAGAACCTGAAAACGTAGCGTCAGTGCAAAAGGGCCATGGTCGACTCAGGAGATAAAGGGAACTGATGAGATCAAATGATCTCAAATAGCACCATCCCAAGGCAAGCATCCGGACGCACCCACAATCACCATTAAGAACGGTGTAAACGCCTCACCGTGCGCCAAATCTCACCGCTACCTTACGCCGATGGAGGTTGATCACGCAGGCAATCGCCACCATCTTCTCCCGCCAACGCCACCGTGAGGATTCTCTCTCCCGCTATGGTAGTCGCCTCGATATGGAAGGGTGGAGATGCGTGGGTGATTAATATCGCCTCGCCAGGATATCATCTCCTGAGATCTCCCCATGCACCACCTATAAGTACAGTGGCCAAGGCGGGCTACCATCGAGCATTTACGGGCTGAGCAACTACCTCGCAGGAAATGGGTCGAGGGAGAAAGAGGAAAGGAGGAGGGTGCGCTCGCTGGACGCACTGTGGATCGGGAATGTGACGCCGCTTTCATCTCCGACGTGCTGAGGAGCCACACGAGATCACCTTCGTCTCCGGTGAGTGACCTTCGCTCTCTCTCTGTTTTTTTTAATTTAGCATGCACGTATTAGCTAGATGGAGTGGAGACACCGGAGGAGGGATACTGGCGACCTCACCACGGCCGGGTGGGTTCAACGGAGGAGTGAGTACACTGGCAAAGGCCCTGAGTTCCGTGGAGAGGAAAGAAGCCCGGCCGCCGTGGAGGCGCCGCAAGACAGTTCCTCCGCTGGTCACGGGGAGTTCGGGACCACACCACCAAAGTGGACAATCGAGCTCCACCACTGGCGGCATACGACTGCTCCGACGTCGGCACTACCGAGAATAGAGTAGACAGAGAAGAGAGAGAGAGTGGCCGTTAGGATGGTTAATTAGGTTAATTAACTGATAACTATGTGATTAAGTTAATTGTTAATTAATTACTAATCATCATTAGTCAGTTGAATTAATTAGTACCTAAATGATTAGCAAGTTAATTGGAGGTTAATTAACTTGAATAATTATTTAATGGTTGATTAGTTAAATAACTAAATGGTTAGTTGATGGATTAATTAAAGTGTTAGTTTATTTAACTGTTAACTAATTAGATGGTATTTCAATTAATTGGTTAAATTGATTGATAATCATGTGATTAGTTAGTTAACTAATTAGAGATTGGTTAATTTGGAAAATTAATTAAAAATGGTTAATTAGTTGAATAACTAATTGGGTAATTAGTTGTTAACTAATTGTTGTGATTAACTAGATTTTCTTGTTGATTAATGGACCGAATTAATTAAAAAGGGGGTAGTTAGAGATTAATTATTATTTAAATCGGTCAACTAACTGATTAGTCATTTGATAATTAAATCGTGAGATTTCACTAATTAATTGGTTTAATTAGTGACTAATTGGTTAGTAAATTAATTGAAGATTAATTAATTTTGAATAATTAATTAATAAGTTGGGTGGGCCAACTAGTTAAAGAAGATTGAGTCCAACCAATCTAAGGTCGGGTCCGGATCTAGTATGTTGGTTTGTGGAGGACCATTGGGAGATTAATTAATTAGTTAAGTTATTAACTAATTAAGGGACCAGTTTAAAAATCAATTAGCAGATTAATTAAATTGGTTAATTAATTAAATGGCTAATTGAGTTAATTGAGGAGATGAAATGAAGAGGAAACGCGAGGGAAAGTTTGCAAGTCGGACTCAGGCCCGTTAGAGCATGCATTGTAAATTTAGTAGCTATAGACGTTTACTTTTATTGAGAGTAGACATGTATTTATCAGATATTGATTTGGATGCGCCGAGAAGTCCCGTGGAGCACGAGGCTTTATGTATTTAGGTAAGTACTTTCTACCTAGCACCTTTACTCTTTGATGAGTATTTTTGACCTTGTTATTGCATGTTGAAAGCATGCCTTGTTCCTCCCTTCGGGATTTTATTTTATGTCCTTTGTTGTGACATATTAGCTTTCATACATGCTTCCATGAATTTTGTTGAAATCCATATATAGCATGTTTGATTGTTTTGGGATGTTGGGATCCCTACTTGTACCGCTCTTCGTCCCGATTCAGCTGGAGCGTGTGAGCTCCGTGATTTTATGCGAGAGCTGCTGGGGACGGACACCCCGACGCTTCCCAAGACTCCTAGCCGAGGGGAGAGTGTCGGATGTCCTTGCTGGCCACCGTCGACCACCACCATACCGCATTAATGAGAGACAAAGCGGCGCTATCGACATACCTAATCTCGAGGGTCAGAAGCACGGATGGTCGCTTTTCTCGCCAGGTTCACATGGTACCGACCGGGAGACGAATGGTGAAGCTTCCATTGGAACTCTTAGCTAGGAGTCACGCATCTTGTTATTTTATTGTGATAGACTCCTAGGGTTTGTTTTTGAGGGGCGTACTCCCCGAAGTTTGCTTTTGATATTCATGTCTTTTGATATCATATTTTCTTGAACCCCGCTAGGGCATACTTCATCGAAAGCTTCCATTCAAGCTCATGCACTTGTTTTCTCCCTCGCTTACGCATCCTCGAGTAGGGACACTAGTACGCTGGAGCCGAGCATCGTGGGCTCAGCGATTTGGCAGAGGTCCCAGGACCTTTGTCTATCTTTGCTTTTGAGTGAGATATTAAGATTTGTAGGTCCCCTTAGGCCTGAGCATTTTGTAGGTACCAACCTTGTTATTTATTTCCTACAACTCTCGCTTATTTTGAATAAATTAAGTTGTTATTTTGCATTATCTCGCTACACACTTAGGCCTCAGTATCCCTGGGGCCCGTCTCTACTCGGGCTACTGTCACACATCGTGCCCAGGTCCCGAAGTTCGGCCTGTAAGCAAAAAATGAGAGAAACCTTAGATCTACCCTTCTAACCCAGATTCCAATAAAAATTTCATCTAGAACAAACTAGTATATATGGGGATCAATCGAGGGCTCACCTTGATGGCCTTCCGCTCGGGGTCTGGGCAACAAAGGGAGAGATCCATGAGAGAGAAAGAGGGGAGAGGGAGAGAGAGAGAGAGAAGGAGAAAAAGAGAGCAAAACCATAGATGAAACAAAAATAAAACAGAGGCGGCTAGGGTTTTCATTCTATTTAAATAATATTACAAGGTCAATTTGTATAAAACCCCCTCTTAGAATATATAATTATATTGTAAAATCCAAGAATTTTAAGAAAATAATGGTGTTAAAGTTTTCTTAAAATTAATTTTTTAAAGTTAAATAATTTTCCCTAGAAAGTTAAATGAGGAAAATTAAGTTCAAAAGGGATTTAAAACCCTGGTTAGGGCTTATGGTGACTAGATGGACTTCCTGGTAATTTTGAAAAGTTTGGGGGACTATAAAATAATTTTTCCTCTCACAGTCTTGGACCTGTATGTAATATTAAAAGTGTCAAGGACCTCTGGAAAGTTTTCCATGAGAAAACCCTATAGAAAGTGGATGGACGGTTGAGATCAAAGGATCTCAGATGAATCTTGATCTCTGAGCATTACTAAGACCCACATTGAGCCACGTGGCAAGGTGAGATGGAATCCATCTCATCGTATACCAGATACGAGGCAAGGTGAAATGGTTTAGTGAGTATGACCTCACGGTGCGGGCTGTTATCAGCCGCTCATCTCCCGATGGTTTTAGTCCGAGGCGATGGGTTGAAAATCTGACTGTTAAACCTCTACAAGATCTCGATCGTCGATCTGGATGCGCTTAGATCCAAGGCAAGAAGGATTTTAAGATGGCCGTAGGATCACAACCAGCCATCCCCACCGTTGATTCCTACGATCCGATCACGAGGCGACGAACGATATTTCCCGGCGGCCTGATAACACTCGCGCGCGCCCGGCCATCTCCTCCGCCCGTTACGCATGGGAGAAGCTGGCCGTTGGCGTCGTGGCCGCCCTGAAACGCCTGTCGTCTCCTCTTCCCTTAAGCTATAAAAAGGACAGTCGCGGCCCGAGCTCAAGCACCAAACGTAGAGTTGAAGGCTCCGGCGGGACAGCGGTCAAGGTGGGGAAGGAGTTTCCCTGACGGCGTTAGCAGGCCTTGCATTCTCCAGCGAGTTCAGGTCAGCGGTGACGGAGGAGGAAACCGCGGCGGAGAAGAAGCAGCAGTCTCAGTCTTTGTTGGTAGGAAGCGGAGGTTACTCGCCGGTTGAAAGGGAGCTCTCCGAGATTGACAGTAGACGTCCACGACCACTCCGGTAAGCCTTCTCTCCATGTTCAGTAGCGTTATAGGGTAGTTGCATTCATTTCGAACTCGCCGGAGTTGATGGAGATGCTCGGCCGAGAAATGGAGCTCAGGGGAGAGAAATCGACCACCTCCCTGGAGGAGCCCGACGCGCGACGTCAGTGATCGGAGACGGATACGGCGTTTTCCGGAGAGTTTAAGTGGTGGCAGGCCCAGCCTCTGGTGGAGCTCAGTCGCGCGAGCATGAGAGAGAGAGAGTAACGTAGAAAAAAAAAATAAAATAGAATAAAGCAAAAGTTATTGTTTTAATAAAACAGTAACATAGGGGTTTTTAATTAATCAATTAGAATAACTTTATTAGTGTGACAAAATATTAAAAGGGGTAAGGTTTTAATTAAAATAAATGACTATAGGGATGTGACACCAATAATAGAATGGTATGTGTGACACATTATTTAAATAAATTTATATCTCTCTCTTTGGTTACAATCATAGTTAATTATTGTGACAAATAATAATTAGCTAGTTAAAATAATTCATTTGGAAACTATAGAGTTGTGACAATCACTTTGATTAAATTGTGGAAACTTTGATAATGCGACGACAAATGGATAAATTGATTTATAAAGTTGAGATAACTATATGTTTCTAACAAAGTGTAATAAAATAATTAAGGTGACATTTCCTCGTGAACCTTAGTTGGCGTGACAAATTATTGGTTAATAGTTCGTATAGTTGAAATAACTATATAAAACTAAAGTGTTGTGATATACTTTTTTTGGATTAATTGGAATATTAATAGGGACTATATGAGTGTGACATGATCATTGGATTAACTAGGTTAATTAAAATGATTATTGGAACTATATAGGTGTGACACAATTGAGTTAAATATATCATGCAATTAAAAGGATGTAGAAAGTTTACTAAATACCTTAAATAAAACTTGATTGAAGACTTAGGTGTGTGACACTAAACTATTTGTTTAGGTAAAGATAAAGAGCCTAAACCAAGCTATGAAGATTAGTTGGATTAATTAATCAAAGACACCTAAATCGGACTATGGACCAATTAAAGGGGAATTTGGGTTCATTACTTAAGAGGCCCAATGGGTCGGGCTAAATTGGTCGAACTAGAATTGGATTTATTGTTAATTAATAATAAAGATGGCAACAGAGGGAACTAAACCTTGGGTCACTCAAGTAGCAGGGTGTGACCTTAAACCCCAAAGTCATAACTGCTCAGATGACGCAAATGCCCCTCCTTAATTAAAAAGGGCTAAGGTCAAGCTAGATCGTGTATTTGGGCTCGAAATGGGCCCAATTCAACCTGAGAGTCTAGAGATGACCAAATAAGGTTTAGACTCGACCAATGAAGTAGAGTTGACCAAGTTTGACCAAGATGGGTCTAGGAACAACTAAAAGACATGGCAACAGGAGGGTAAGGGTCAATAACCCGAGAGATGGTCCCTAGGACCCGTTAATGGGCCTAGGCCCAACAGAGACGATAGACATGCATAAGTAACTAGGGACTCGATAAAAATCTTGACTCTAATAGAACCTATGTATGCCAGATACTCTCGGGAAGACGTAAGGCACTCAAGGGGATTCTGGGAAGACTTTTAGTCTCACCAGGAGGTAAGTACACTTGCCTAGTTCCCACCCGGTTTCGGGTTTTTCTTGGACTTGTTTATGCATTGATGTCTTATGCTTCTTTGATAACATACATGCGTCATGATTTATTTTGGAATCCTATTGAGCATGTGTGGTTGTTTATGGGATGTTGGTATCCCTGTTTGCCACGGTCTACTGCCCGGACTCAGTGGAGCTAGGGAGCTCCGATAGAGGAATGTTCAGGGACAGGACCCCCTAGCGTTTCTGTCTGCCTTGCCAGAGAGGCAAATCTCTGGAGGTCTTACCTGTCAGTGGGCATGGTACACTGACCGTGTTAACACGTAGGAGAGGTAGTTCTACCGACCTGCGACCGGAGGGTCGACGACCAAAAGGTCGTGCTTACAACAAATAGCTGGACATACTGGCCGGGAGTGATCCCTGAGTTCTTTTGAAACTCATTACAGGGCCCGAGGGCTTTTGTTTCTGGGGTCGTACCTTTAATTTTGTTTCTGGTAGACTCCTAGGATTATATTGTTGATATTGTGACCTCATTGGATGACATATTTCCTATTTATGTCTCTGTGACCCGCAGGGGTACTTACTGGGCTTTCCATCCGAAAGCTCATGTGTTTCACTTTCCTCTTTTACAGATTCCGAGGTTTAGGAGGAAGTGGAGCCTGAGGAGAGGACACAGGGGGATCCGAGGTCTAGGAGATTTCTTTATTTTTACTTTATGAGCATTTCTTGTTTGTAGGACCCGTATAGGGACCAAACTATTAAAGGGCCCACAGACCCTGATGACTCTATGTTCTTATGAACTCGAGTTTATTTTTATGTTATGGTTTTGTTATCTTCTTATCATCTTTTTAGGCCTTGCGTTTGAGTTGAGATTATCTCTGCTTTAATACGGCCGGTCTGTTGACCCGCTCGAGGCCCCGGGATCCAGGTCGGGGCGTGACATATATTAAGGCTTTAAGTGGAGATTTTTATTTAAAAATAAATAAATAATATATATATATATATCGGTGTCTTACACCAACACACTCCCAACAAGTCAACAAAGGGCTCCTAAAACGCCAGTTAATACGGCTGAGAGGAAGCAGGTGAATTCATGAATGAAGGGCCCTGTAGAACCTCCATTAGTAATGGAAGTGGGGCGGGGAACCCCCGCTCCCCGCGGGGACCCGCCCCGTCGGGGGGGCGGGGGGATTCCCTGAAATGTCCCCCCTGTGGGGTGGGGAGTGGGGAAAAATCCCTCCCCGCCGAGCGGGGCGGGGCGGGGGCGGGGAGAGCACTCCCTGCCCCGCTCCCCACGGGGTTCCCCACGAGGATGAGAATGATGAGGTAAATATGTTTTTCATATAATTTTATTTTTAATCTTGATAAGATTTATAATTTTATTATATACTTACAATTTTAATTTATTATTGAAGGAGGGGCTATTTTGTCAAGATGCTAGTGGTAGTGGAATCGGATTCTCAACCTAAATGATTTGAAGATAGAAGAAAAAAATTGATGGAAACATGAAATTATTGTGTTAGTTTTGAATTATATATTTTGGTAATGGAGTTGTGATTTTAATTTAGTTTTAAACTTATGTTATTTGTATTACTTAACTTGCACTTTAATATTGTTGTTTAATTATACATTATATTATGATTTGTTAGGAGAAATATTTGTGTGAATGTTTATTTTATATATAGGATGTTGTAAACAAATTGGGTGATAATTTTTATTTTATTTCATCTTACATTATAATTATTATTATTATCAATTGTATATAGGATTTTTTTTTTATCAATTTTGTAGGCGTGGATTTGGGCGGGATCCCCGCTGAAGTGACCGGGGATTTCTCCCTGGGAATTTTGGGTCGGGGAATCCCGGCCTGAGGGATGGGGATGGGGATCCCATTCCCCGCCCCGCCCCGCCCCACTTCCATTCCTAACCTCCATGAAGAAAGCTAGTGGATTGTGAGGTCATGCAATGAAATAAAATTTAGTCTTCCATTTATTACCCTTCAATCCTCAGGTTACAAATCCTCTACATGTAAGTCCCTCCTTGTATATTTGCATTAAGAGCCCTCTATCAAAAGTTATTATTCCTTGCAACTAGACGTGGCCAAGGTTCAGGAACCGCTGGTTCCGGTTCAAAGAAATCTTGAACCGGAACCGAACCGCCTGGACAAGGTTCTTGACGGGGCGGTTCTGGTTCGGTTCTAGTTCCGGTTCCAGCAGTTTGGTTCAACGGTTCCGGTTTGACAGTTCAGACGGTTCGGGGATTTTTTTTTATTTTAATTTTTTGTTAAATCAAATAATCTAATATTTAAAATTAAAAATGAATATGAATCATGCGATAAGTGGGAAAAAAGTACAATATTTTTTTACAAAAATGCAGGAATTAATTTAATACAATATTTTATATAAAAAAATAAAAATATAAATTCAATACAATATATAAATTCAATACAATAATTTGTAAAAAAAATACAAATACGATATGAGAAAAAAAAATAAAAATAAAGAGCTTGAACTTATTTATATTAAGTTGCCTACGTATCCTCTCGGGGTATAGAGGAATCAAAGCCCACGTAGTTCTTTTATTTTTATTATACACATTTCCCCACATTTTCTAATTGGCTAATTGCTTGTTTCAACTTTCATCATCAGAGGAAGCTGCCGTTGTTGTACCAGAGCCATCATTTACCCACTCGTCTGATGATGATGAAATATATTATTTTAATTTTCAACTCAAGTCAGACGTCACAGTCACATACCAACTCAGATATTAAGTATACAACGGTCAATACACGTATTAAGATTTGAACTTTGAGCCGGTTCAAACCGCCGGTTTAATGGTTTTGAAATTCTGGAACCTGAACCGAACCTTGTATGAAGGTTCAGGTTCCGGTTTCAGGACGGTTATGGTTTTTCCGGTTCCGGTTCGGTTTTTTCCTGGTTCGGTTCCACGGTTCCGGTTCAGAATGGCCATGTTTACTTGCAACCTTAATGAAGCCTCAAATAATTCTGTCATTTTGCACTTTGGCCCACTACTCTTTGATATTTCAACCTCATAATTAGATGACAAACGTACTTATTCAAAAATTTAAATTTTTACCGAAATTCAGGGAGTGGTTATTACAATTGTCAACTGAATCAAAACCACCTTGAGGATAAGGTGAAAGTTTTGGCGGGGAAATGATAGGCCTCTAGTCCATTAGTTTGTTATCTTTTGTAAAGTTGAATAGATAGGGTTATCTTTTGAAGGTTTGAATAATTAGGGTTAAGTGGGTAAGGTTTATCTGATTAGTTTGTTATCTTGTTAGGGGTTCTGTTATCTTGTTAGGGGTTATAAGAGTCACGTTTGTGGAGGGAGAAATCTATATGGTTATTTGAATTATTTCAGAGCTTTGCTCATTGGGAGAGATTTTCAGGCCTCTCGAAAGCCTGATCTGCTTTGTTATTTGTTTGTGTTTATCAATCTTCATCTTTACTATTTTTATAATGAGGAGATAAGAAAGAGAAGAAGAGACTCATCTACCTCGGTTTCCATATTGTAATCTAAGATGTTATCAACACGAAACTCTAACCAAGCTTTGGATATACTCTAAAGTCACTTCTCGGTAAATACACAAGCATTTTCTTATTATGTCCAATCTTGTACAGCTTGATTTTGGGGACCTTGACATTTCGGGAAGAAATTATTTGTCATGGGTACTTGATGTTAAAATACATCTAAATGCTAAAGGGCTTGGAGAAACCATCAAGGATGATAATCAAGAATCCTTGTAAAAACATGCAAAAGCAATGATTTTCCTCTGACATCATTTGCATGAGGATTTAAAAATTGAATATTTGACAATAAAAGATCCACTTGAATTGTGGAAAATTTTGAAGTAATGGTATGACCACCAAATGATGGTAATTTTACCAAAACTCGTTATGATTGGATGTATTTACGATTACAAGATTTCAAAATAGTAAGTGAATATAATTAAGCCACGTTTCGAATATGTTCTTAATTGAAATTATGGGGAGAAAATATTATTGATTATGATATGTTAGAGAAGACATTCTCTCTTTCAACTATGCTCTTGAAGCAACAATATCGAGAGAAAAGTTTCACAAAATATTTTGAATTGATTTCTTGTTTGCTTGTGGATGAACAGATAACCAGCTACGAATGAAAAATCATGAATCCTGTCCTACCGGTTGTACTCCATTCCTTGAAGTGAATCATGAATCTAGTGTCAATACAATATTAGGTATTATAAACCTGATTGAAGGCTCCGAAAGAGTAAATATATTATGTTGATGCTCGAAATCGATGGGCCCTTGAGATCCGTACTCCGGTGAGATCAACTTAGAGAAAGAAAGCAATATGGCTGAGACTAGGGTGCTCAACTCCACTTGCTGTTGGTAGGATGAAAGGGAAGATGACTTGAGCTAATTTAGAACCTCGAGGATGTGTCTATTGCGAGAGACGGCTGAAACCTTGCTAACGGGCGCTCCATCCCTGCAAGGGAAATCCAGGGATTGACCCCTGGATCCTCTGACGATTAAGTCAGTTGGAGTTGGTAGAGGGTAAGAAGAGGGAGAGTTCCTATAGAGAGAAGGTTGATGGTGGGTCTTTGGAAAGACCGCCTCCCCCTTCCCCTATATACCTCATAGGTCGCGATCATGCGGTTATCCATGGAGTGGTCTTTGATACTGTTGCAGACATGCGCCCTCCTACAGGAAGGTAGTGGAGGATTTCTTTTTTTTTTTTGAGTATCAGCGATAAATCGCACCCAGATAGGACGCGCGCAGGCAGGACTATCACTGGGCCCGTATAGAACGGGCCCACCCGGGTGACTACCAAATCCTGCGCACTCACTCCGTCACCGCGGGGATTCGAACCATGTTCTTGTCCCCGGGTGAGGAGGACCTTTGCCGCTCGACCCGCAGGTCTTTGGCGGTAGTGGAGGATTTCTAACACCGTTGTTCGCACGTCCCTCCTTACATTTTTGGTATGAGAGGATCTTCTCCCATATCGGCGAGTGGCGACCAATCTGTTAGGAGTGGTCCATTACCCTGAATCTCCATGATTGTGCCACGTGTACAACCCAATTTTACCCTCAAACACATATTATTATCTTGAGAAACAAATTTTATTATAGCTGATGCATTATATTCTCCATAGTCCCATTGAAATTTTTTGAGTTTTAAAGATATATATACGTCTCAATGGTAGAGATGTCAAATGTGGGAAACAATGAATATTTATACATTATTAATATGACTTAGGGTAATAAGCATGTATTGGAGAAACTGCCCACATTCTCATCTGACCTTTATTATACGTATATTCGAATAATTGAAGCAAATGTTATTGTAAACTAGAAGTTTACTGACTTAAATATATTTATTCCATGGCATGATCGTTTAGGAAACCTTGGATAAATAATGATGCACAAAATAATTGAAAACTCAAATAAACATCCATTGAAGAATCTGAAGATTCTTCAATCAAATGAATTTTCCTATCCAACATGCTCTCAAGACAAATTGATTATTAGGCTATCCCCAAATAAAATTAGGATTGAATTCCCTATATATGTTTTTAGAAAGAATTTATGGTGATATACGTGGACAAATTCATCCACAATGTGGGCCATTTAAGTATTTTATGGATATAATTGACGCATCAACGAGATAGTCACATGTTTGCTTATTGTCAAATTAAAACCTAGCGTTTTCGAGGTTGTTGGATCAAATTATTAGATTAGGAGCACATTTTCCAGTTCATGCCATTAAAACAATTCGGCTTGATAATGTCGGTGAATTTTGACCTCAAACATTTGATGATTACTACATGTCCATTAGAATAAAAGTTGAGCATCTTGTTGCTCATGTTCATACACAAAATGGCTTGGCTAAGTCGTTTATTAAGCGTCTCCAATTGATTGCTTGATCATTATTAATAAAAACAAAGCTTCTGATCTATGCTTGGGGACGTGCAAATTTACATGTTGCAACACTTGTGCGCATAAGACCAACAAGTTATTAAAAAAAAAAATGACAAAGGCTGCTTAGCCGAGCGTCAAACCGGTCGCGTGTCTCGCACCCCGTCGCGGGTTCGATTCTCTGGCTGAGGGCAGCGTACATGGCGAATGCACATTACGCGCTATTTGGGCAAGGATTCGAACCCAGGAGCGCGCACGCCCGTGGTTCTTATTAGTTGCTGGCCTAGCCAGTTGACTCTTACGACCAAAAAAAAAAAACAAGTTATAAAAAATCTCCCGCTTCAATTGGTTTCTGAGCAAGAACCAAATATCTCTAATTTGAGAGTTTTTGGATGTGGGGTATATGTCATAATTGTTTCCCCACAAAAAACTAAAATAGACCCTTAAAGAAGATTAGGAATATGTGTTGGATATGAATCTCCTTCTATTATTAAATATCACGAGCTGTTGACAAGGGATGTTTTCACGGGTAGATTTGCTGATTATCATTTTGATGAGAATTTTTTCAACATTAGGTGGAGAAAATGGAAAAATGAAAATGTTAGAAAAAAAATTATATCGAATTCTCAAAATTTAATTTATTTTGATCCTTGCACAAAATAATGTGAACTAGAAGTTCAATGAATAATTCATTTACAATGAGTTGTAGATCAACTACAAGATGTATACTCTGATCCAAAGAGAATAACAAAATTACATGTATCCGTGGAAAATACCCTTATTAGAATCAATGTCCTAGAAGGACCTTCAATAACAAATGAATCTAAAGTGCACCTGAAGCGTAGAAGACCAGCTTTTGAAAAAATAAAAATGCTCGGAAAAAAGGAGAACAAATGATCATGTTCCTCATAAAGAAAAGACATATATTAATAAAACGGACATTGAAATAAATGATAGCAAACTTTCTGAAGAAGTTCAAGATCCTAAAATTGATGAGGAAAATCAGGAAATTTCAATAAGTTATGCCTCAAATGGAAGAAAATGGGACAAAGAAGAAACGATTGTTAACTATATCTTTGCATATAATGTGGCAGTTGATCTTTTGAAAAAATAATGAGGATTATGAGCATAAATGTATTAAGGAATGTCACCAAAGAAATGATTAGCCAGAATGGAAAAGTACAATCGAGGCAGAGTTAAGCTCTCTTACGAAACGAGTAGTTTTTGGACCCATAATTAAAACACCTAAAAATGTTAAACCAGTGGAATACAAATGGGTATTTGTACGAAAACGAAATGAGAAAAATAAAATTGTTAGACATAAAGCAAGGCTCGTCGCACAAGGGTTTTCGCAAAGACCTAGTATTGACTATGAAGAAAACGTACTCCCTTGTAATGGATGTTATCATATTTCGTTATGTAATTAGTCTTGTAGTACTTGAAAAATTACATATGTGGTTAATCGATGTTGTTACTGTATACTTTTATGGTCTGCTTGATAATAATATATATACGAAAGTTCCAGAATGACTTAAGATACTTGAAGCATGTAATTCGAAATCCCTGGAAATGTATTCGATTAAATTACAAAGATCGTTGTATAGTTTGAAGAACTCTGAGCGCATGTGGTATCATTGCCTCAATGAATATTTGCTAATGGAAAGGTATAAGAATAAATCTATCTGCCCATGTGTGTTCACAAAGGAAATCAGAAAAAGGATTTGTGATAATTGGTGTGTATGTTGATGATTTAAATATAATTGGAACTCTTGAAGAGCTTCCAAGTAGTGTTAATTATTTAAAATAGGAATTTGAAATGAAAGATCTTAGAAGATTTTTTTTTTCTTGGTCTGCAGTTCAAACACTTAGAGGGTGGTATTTTTATCCACCAATCAATATATATATATATACATATATATATATATATATATATATATATATATATATATATATATATATATATATATAAAAAGGGTTTTACAACGATTTAATATGGATAAAGCATATTCATTAACAAGCCCAATGATTGTTCGATCCCTTGATATTTAGAAAGACCATTTTCGACCTCTAGAAGATAACGAAGAACTACTTGGTCTAGATGTACCATATCTTAGTGCAATTGGTGTTTTGATGTATCACGAAGACATTGGAATGGTATTAAACATATACTACATTATCTTCGACGAACAGTTGTTATGAGTTTATTTTATACATGTGAATTTGAAGGGAAATTGATTGGATATGCAAATGCAAGTTATTTACCTAACATGCACAAAACTCGATCACAAGCTGGTTATGTGTTTACACATGGGGGAATGATCATATCATGACGTTCATTGAAGCAAACCATAGCTGCTACTTCTCCAAATCGTGCAGAAATTTTTGCAATTCATGAAGCAAGTCATGAATGTTTTTGGTTAAGATCAATAACACACCATATTCAAGAAACTTGTGGTTTGTTGTCCCAGAAGGACACACATTATTATATGAAGACAATGCAGCGTGTATTGCTCAATTAAAAGGAAGATACATCAAGGCGATAGGACAGAACATATATTACCAAAGCTATTTTTCACACATGATTTTGAGCAAAATTATGATATTAATGTTAAGAAAATACAATCTAGTGAAAATCTTGTAGTTGGTTTACTAACGCATTACCCACTTCAATTTTTGAGAAATTTGTTCATATGATTGAGATGTGTCACCTCAAGGATCTTTAATAATATTCGTTTCAAGTGGACTCATATACGCATTGTACTCTTTTTTTTCCTTCGTCCCACTGGGTTTTCCTAACAAGATTTTAATGAGGCAACAAAAAAAATGCATATATTAGGAAAGTTGTACTAAATTTAAAATGATTATAATGGTGACCTTTGACCTTCCAATATAACGGTCACCTTTAGCATCCCATTATATATATATATATATATATATATATATATATATATATATATATATATCAGTTGTGATACTATGCGGCCGACCTTAACACTATGCAAGTGCGGTTGCCCCATTTTAGCCCCACTTGCACAGTATTTTAAGAAAATCCAACCGTATAGATGGAAAGAACATCGAAAACTAAGCTAGCATGTCAATTTTCATACAATTTAGGAATGTGTAGGGTCTTCATCTTAAAGTGTGAAATTCTGAACCGGTAAGATTTTTATAAACTTTCATTGTGATACTATGCGGCCGGCCTTAATATTGTGCAAGAGCTGTTGCCCCATTTTATCCCACTTGCACAGTATTTTAAGGAAATCCAACCGTACAGATGGAAAGAACATTGAAAAATAAGCTAGCATGTCAATTTTTATACAATTTGGGAAGGTGTAGGGTTTTCAACTTAAAGGATGAAATTCTGAACCAGTAAGATTTTTATAAATTTTCACCCGTTAAGATGAAGAGACTACACCTTCCCAAATTGTATGAAAATTGACATGCTAGTTTATTTTTCGATGTTCTTTGCATCAATATGGTTGGAAATCATTAAAACATTGTGCAAGTGGCCAAACGGGAGGCGATCTTAAATGAACAGTGTTCTGGCCGATTTTATCTTATTAGAATTAATATATATATATATATATATATACACACACGGAGGTTCTAACATCAGGCCGGCCGGATCCCATTTTGGCCCCTAGAGCATGTTTGAAGGATTTCCAACCATACGGATAAGAAGATAATCAAAAAATAAGTTTGCCTGTCAATTTTCATATAATTTGGTGTCCGTTTGGTCCTCCCACTTAACAGTTCTTATTTTAGTAAAATTTTAACAGTTCAGAATTTCAACCATTGAGTGGGAGGACCAAATGGTTACCAAATTGTATGAAAATTGACAAGCTAGCTTATTTTTCGATGATCTTCCCATCCGTACTGTTGAAAAACCTTCAACATGCTCCAATGGCCAAAATGGGAGGAGGCCGGATTGGAACAGTGTTCCAGCCGGGCGCACAGTAGAAGGCCTATATATATATATATATATATATATATATATATATATGGTCTTGATAGGGTGAGGCCGGCTGCATTTACAGCCGACCCAACCATCAAGACCCTATACTTATATTTATATATATTATACATATATGTTTATATATATATATATATATATATATATATATATATATATACATATGATTGTAGAATTATTATCCAATGGTCATCCATGGTACCGAGACGTGGCATCATCTCGGTCGCAAAGGGTGGCTCGGGATGTGTGAAGGCTTGCTTTATGGCGTGCCTCGGGATGTGTAGCCCGAGCAACCCTTTGCGGCAGAGATGATGCCACGTCTCGGTACCATGGATGACTCCATGGTATCGAGACCATGGGATCAGCTCTCATGATTGTATGGGCCCATACCATCAAATATCAACAAGGATATGTGCAGCCGGCCTCACCTTATCACCATCCTATATATATATGCAGCCGGCCTCACCTTATCACCATCCTATATATATATATATATATATATATATATATATATATGCAAAGTCGTTTATAAGAGATAGAAGAAGGAGAAAGAAGGGGAAAAAAATTAAGTTCCCTCTATATTGACTTTGTGTTATAAGAAAAAAAGAAAATAAGATGAAATTCCCCTTTACATTGGCTTTGTATAGGAGAAGAAAAAGAAGACCCGTCTACCTCAATTTCCATATTGTTTTGTAAGAAACAGAGCATGTTCCTGAATGAAATTCCCATCTACCCCAAAAACCACAAGCATGAAGCAAGCTCCCAACATAAGGGACGAACACCATAGAAGGATCATCATAAGAAAAAAAGAAAAAAAGAAAAAAAAAGAAAAAAAAAAGAAAAAAAGATGAAATTCCCCTTTACATTGGCTTTGTAAAGGATAAGAATAAGAAGAACCGATCTACTTTAATTTCCATATTGTTTTGTTTCTTGTTCTGTAAGAAACAGAGCAATATTCCCGAATGAAATTTCTATTGATTGTTTTAACAGTCTAATATTTACATATGCAATACACAACATTTTTTTCTATCACCATATGAATGCAACAAAATTTTCCATCCTCTCAAAACCTCTGCTTCTATATCTGTTGGAGAAATGTGAAACGAATTCAGTTCTCGAATCTAACCCGACTAGTGGGGTTATTAACCCCGATATCTGGATTTATTGTGTTGATGATCCCAAATGGATATCTGGATTTTTTGTGTTGATGATCCCAAATCAATTCGGGCTCTTTTGTCGGGATGTATAGCACTTGAACAGGGTCCTCTGTTTCCCAGTTAAAAAAACCAAAAACAACTTGCCTTCAAATTCACAAACAAAACATTCATCAAAACATTTATCAACATTCCCAAGTAACATATAAGATCATAATCTCAAACAAAAACAACAAAAAAACAGAAAAAAAAAGACAGATATAAGATTCTGCAATCACTGAACCTTCATCATCCTCACCCCCAAGAACCACAAGCATGAAGCAAGCTCCCAACATAAGGCACAAACTTTATAGAAGGATCATCATCAACAAAACCATCAGCCACTCTCCAACTCCCACCGTCCAAACTCATTGCCATCACCCTCCCATTCTCCACAAACACCAGCTCCTTAACCTCCTGCACTCTCACCGGCCTCTTTCCCCCATATCTCAAATTCTCAATTCTCCTCACCTTCTTCCACTCGCCATTGATGTTGTTCTCAAGCTCATAAACCACAATCTGAGACTCCTCCACACAAACACAGTTCAATCTCTGATCAATCTCCGCAAGCTCCCAGACAACTCCATCAGTGTAACTCTCCGGCCAGACGACAGCCCAGTGCGCGTCCACTCCAGGGTTGTAACTCACCACCGTCTGCATGGACGTTCGCCAGTGGGCACAGCCTCCGGCGGCCACGCCGGAGTGAGGGTCAACCCACTCAGTGACGCACAGCTCGGTGGAAACACGCCATTCCCAGTCTTTAGATGAGAAGGTCTCAAAACCATAGCAACCGGAGAGATCACCGGTGAGTTGATAAACAACGACTAGCTGATAATCCAGAGAGAAATTGAAGACGAATGGCTCATCGAAGACGATGACGGCGGCCGGATTGGGGCCATGGTAGTTGGCCGGAGGCGGGAGGAGTACCCATTGGCCGGTGAGTGGGTTGACGATGAAGTACTTGCCGGAATCGTAGCCGAGGCAGCAGAGAAGGCCACGGGAGGAGGAGAGGACGCGGACGGGCTCCAGGAGGAACTTCAAGCTGGGGCTTTGGAGGCCGTCGAGGTTCTCGTTGAAGGGGATGAAGTTTGTCTCGCCGGAGAAGTCGCCGGAGGACGGTGGCCCATGGTAGAAGACGCCGGAGATGGTTGTTGGGGATTGAGCTTGGGAATGAATGAAGAATGGAGTGGTGATGAAGTCGTTCCATTGATGCGAGACTCTTCGAAGGTCCAGCAAAGACTTGGCCGGAAGACGGTGCAGGATTCGTTCTCTGATTAGCGCTGACATGAAGTTCTCTGAACTCTTACCCTCCATTGATGAAGCTTTTTCTTTCTTCTTCTTCTTCTCTTTATCTTCTTCTTCTTCTTCTTCCTCGTCCTCGTCCTCCTCCTCCTCCTCTTCTTCTTCTTCTTCTTCTTCTTCTTCTTCTTCTTCTTCTTCTTCTTCTTCTTCTTCTTCTTCATCAGTATTAGTATTGTTTTCGTTGTCTTTGATGAAGGTCCAGTCGTTCTCACCGTCGGAGAAGGGTGGTGTGGAGATCTCTGACCAGTCGGAGAAGGCGTCGCTCTCCGGAGCTTGAGAATTATTCATCTTTGTTCCTCTTCACAAATGGGAAAGAGTTCGGGTATTATTGAATGTAGTAGATAAGAGAAGGAGACTTGAGTTTTGACTTAGTATAAAAATAATATTATTAATTTTAACTTTTTGGGTTTCAGAAGGCAAATAAAATTAAATTTGGAATTAAATTAACAATTAAAAGGGATATTTGTTAGAATCCTACTCATAGGGAATATAAGTGTGATTAATGAGAATCACAGTAGAAAATTCAAATTAAATTGGATTTATTAATGAGGAATTAATGAGCAAGAAGAAGGAAACTATTGTAAGATTTAAATTTTGGTTTGGTTTCCATTTAAACCATTTAAAAAATGGTGTTTCTATAAAACACATGATCAATAATCCCAAAATTCTAGAATAATAGATAGAAAAATAGATGAATAAATTAAGAGTACTTAAAACTTTTTTCAGTGCTTCACTTTGCAAGTACAGGTTATAAATTATAATTGGTTTCCGATTCCTGCTTTATGAGAGAGAGAAAGAAAGGGAAAGGAAGGAGGGAGTGGTTTCTTGGGGATGGGTTTACTTGATCGACAAGGAAATGAGAAGGATTCCATCAACTAACAAATTAAAACTAAAACTAAAACTTAGAAAAAATAATTTTTCTATGAAGCGTGTTTCCTTCGGTCAGTCATGTACATAAAAACATTGAATTGACTTGAGGTCAAGAGAGTTGTTTGGATTTCAGAGTTGATTTTTAAGTATAAAATTTCTGGTTGTAATGTGGAAAGTTTGATGGGAAAATTATTTTCTTTTTTTTTTTATTTTTTTATAAAGGTGACAAGCACCTCCAAAAGAAAGTCAAGGAAGACAACGTGGCACCTGTACGTGCATGCCCTCATCTTATGGTCGTGGGGGTTCAAACCTGAGTTTGTCCCAACCAACGAACCTCTACATAAGGGACTCAATATCAATAGACCAAAAGGTCGTTGGTGATGGAAATATTTTCTAGACAGTCTCTTTAGCTTCTTAGTATCTTTATCGGTTCCTGTTTTTTGAGAGTCTTCCATATTAGTCTCTTTTATTAATGGACTTTTATTTTTTTTAAAAAAAATATATTTATTTTAATCCTTAATATAAAAATAATAATATTTTAATATTTCTTTTGTACCCTTAATTTTATGGGCTCTTACCTTTCCAACAACTCCTTTCCAATTGGTACAAAAGTAATAATCCTTTAATACTTCTTTTATACCTTTGTTTTTATGACCTCTTAGGTTAGATGATATCCACTTCGGGATAGAAATAATTTTTGAAAAATTTGAAATTTTTTGAAAAAAAAAATTTAAATTAAAGACATTAACAATAAGATAGTGATGTTTCTTCTATATATTTGTGGGGACCCATTATTATATTTTGGGTTAATTTTTTTTTACTCACTCGAACTATGTTGCTTTTTCGATTCGTTACCTCAACTTTTGTAAGTCTCTTAAAAAGCCTAAACTTTTTCTAAGTTCCAAATAGACACCTCTGTCATTTGGCGGATGACGGACGTGAGATTAACTGGATAAATTAATCATTAGCTGCTAATTAAGTATAATTATATCATTAACTTTAAACTTAATCATTGTTTGTCCTAACAACATCTAAACTAATAAACTAACTCCTTTAACTTCAAACATTAGGTCATCACCACCAGCGCCGCCGCAAGAAATCCCCTCTCAAATCTCTCGCCGCCGCCCCCTCTGCCCTCGCATCTTCCATCGACCGCTCCCTCCGCTCGTGCCGCCAGTGGCGGATCCAGAAATTAGACCTAGGGGGGGCGAACTACAAGGATTAGGTGGGGACAATGGTGAGCAAGAGAGAAGAGATATGGTCCTAGTTCATACATGAAACTCAACGAGTTGAAGATAAGTTTTAGTTTAGTTTTTTTTTTTAACCAAGGCGACAAGTGGCCCCTCGTAGGAAGTCAAGGATGGGCAGCGCAGCACTCGTGCAACTCGCACCGACGCACCCACACCTTGCAAAAGGAGAGACTTGATCCCTGGACCCGTCCACAAAGATCAAGGCCCATCTCTTAACAAAGGAACCCGGTACCAATAGACCAAGAGGTCGTTGGTTAGTTTAGGTTTTTTTACTTAAACTCTTATAAATTTTATATTTATATAATAAAAAAAATTTAAATTTTGGGGGCAATGGGAAATTTTGCAAAATTTGAAGGGGTTGAAGGTAGGTTTTATATTTATCAAAATTTTATTAAAACTTAAGGGGGCAATTTCAAACTTTACAAAATTTAAAGGAAATTAAAAATTTTCCAAATTCTAGATGGCCTGCCATCAGATCCGCCAAATGCGCCGCCATCACCTCCTCAAGCTCTTCACCCTCGAGTCCTCAAGACGCCAAGCCAAGCTCCCCTCAAGAAGGTGGGCGGCTACTGCAGTCTAAAGCCCCTCTCCGACGAAGCCCTCCACCATCCCCATCGCCCTACAATCCCCTCCCGGAGAACACCCACAACAACAAGAAGAAGACCATATTTCTCGATCTCGACGAAACCCTAGTCCACTCCCAGACCGATCCACCATTGGGAAAGTATGATTTCACCATCCATCCGATGATCGACGGTCGGATCATGACCTTCTACGTCTTTGAAGCGGTAGGGGTGGGCCGAGTTCTGAAGCGATATCCAAGTCCTTCGGCCGTAGTCTTCACGGCGGGGCTAAAGGAGTATGCATCACTGGTTACGAACCAATTGGATCCAATCGAGAGCCGATCTCCCACCATTGTATAGAAATTTGATGCAAGGAAATGGATGGGAAGTTGGTGAAGGATCTCGCGGGTGGGGAGGGCTTTGGATCAGTGGTGATCATCGACGATAACCCGAGCGTACTCCACTGCGGTAGGGAGAACGCGGTGCCCGTGAGTCCCTTAAGTCGATGATCTCGGCGATAGGGAGCTTTGGAGGGTGATGGAGTTCTTGGAGGTTGATCTTCTTCACGCTTAAGATGAGAGGGATCTGCGTCAGCTTGTTATCGCGACCGAAATGCAATGGAGGTGAAGAGTAGTTGAGCACACTATTATTCATTGGATGATGTTCTTGGGTTTCAGGATCTACCTGAAGGCTGAAGAGGAGGAAATGGGGAAATTGGTTGTAATGATAAAATGCTCATTCATTCAATTTGATCTCATGGTAAGCACAAGTGAACTTTTGTTTTTGGTTTTAGACCTAATGTTTGAAGTTAAAGGAGTTAGTTTATTAGTTTAGATGTTGTTAGGACAAACAATGATTAAGTTTAAAGTTAATGATATAATTATACTAAATTAGCAACTAATGATTAATTTACCCAGTTAATCTCACGTCCGTCATCCGCTAGATGACAGAGTTGTCTATTTGGAACTTAGAAAAAGTTTAGGCTTTTTAAGAGACTTAAAAAAGTTGAGGTGCCGAATCGAAAAAACAACATAGTTCGAATGGGTAAAAAAAAATTAACCCTTATATTTTTAAATCTCAATTAAAGGTTTTGATGGAAAAAACTTTTTATTGGAAATTATGTTGGGATAGCCCCAAGTAGGTTATTTCCATGCCAAACATAATTATGTTTGGTTGGGGGATATCCCACTTGGGGATAGGAATAATTTTTGAAAAATTTTGATTTTTTTTTTTGGAGGGACTTATTTGGTAGTGGTAGGGGTGGTGCAGGTTAAGATAAGATAGTGATGTGTCTTCTATGCATCGGTGAGAAACGATCCCATGGGTCCATGGGATCATCCATGGAACCGAGCCCATGGTTGATCCAAGCCGTTAAAGCCTCTTCGGGATGTGTGCGTGTCACACATTCCGAAACAACCATAAAGATAATTCCGAGATGTGTGACATGCACACATCCCGAAGCGGCTTTAACGGCTCGGATCAACCATGGGCTCGGTTCCATGGATGATCCCATGGAAACAAGCCCATAAGATCATTACTCTGCATCGGTAGGTGACCCATTATTATATTTTTAAATCTTAATTAAAAGTTTTGGTGGGAAAAACTTTTTATTGAGAATTGTGTTGGGGATAACCCCCATGAGAGCATCTTTAATAGCCATTCTCTTACCACTTAGTAAGCGCTCAATCGTTTGAGCGCTGATTAAGAACGCTCAGTAGCCACGACGCAGAAAAGTGGGACCCCTTTTCATTTTTTAAAAAGAAAACGTAGTCGGTTGTTAAATTACCATTGCGATGGTCATTTATTTAATGATTTATTTATTTATTAATTTAAATTTTAAATTTTTATAAATACATCCACATTCTCATCTAATCTTCCACCACTTCTTCATTCTTTTTCTTCCACTTCTTCATTCTATTTCAATCTCCCACTCATGGATAGTAATACTTTCTCATCCTCAAAAAACCCAAATTCAAATAATTTTTAAAATTCTCAAAATTTTCTCCATACTTTGTTTCCCACCAAATATGCAAAATTTTCAATATCCGCCTTCACAAAATTATTCTCACTGTCTTCCAAATGTCCATAATCATCAAGGTTTTCCATATTCTTATCATACTTATTAGGGACCAAGTTTTTTTAATCCATGTATGGCAAATCAACTTCCAGATGCAAAAATGAGTAGCATTCCAATTCCTACAAGCGAATCCAAAATTTTTGATGGAGTTTCTTGTACTGATCATCAAAATACAACTGAAACTTGTTCTTTTTCTGACTCTCAATTTCCTCCTTACTCCACACAACCAGGGATTGAGAGTATCGTCCTAGATAGAGAAGAGCATGAAGAGCAAGTGGAAAAACATCAACCGTCAAGCATATAAGATAATAAAATGCTTGTGAGTGCATGGCTTATAATTTCAATTGATAGCATTGTAGGTACTGGCCAAAACGGTAAGAAGTTTTGGAAACGAGTTACCGAATATTTCAATGGAAATCAAAAATCTGGTCCAAGAAGAAAACCAACTAGCTGTAACCAATATTGGTATTGAATGCTTCCAATTGTTAATGAATTCGACCAATTATACAACAAATTGGTACGGGAGCATCATAAAGGATGGAGTGATGACTAGTTGAAAGAACATGATCATACTCTATATTAATAGAATAGTGGAAAATATTTTTGTCATGAGCATATTTGGGTGATGTTAAAAGATGATCTAAAAGAGAAAGAAAACACTCCTCTTCCAAGATCTTCAAATAAAACAAAGATCAACAAAAGTGGTCCCTACACCCTTCATCTAATGCAGATACAAGTCTCGATATAGATGCCAAGAGTTTGAAGTTCGTGTAATCGGTCAGAAAGCGGCAAAAGCAAGACAAAGGCGAAGAGAAAGGGGAAGTCAAACGTGACTGATAAAAATGTTAATAAAGAAATGAAAGAAAGGTGAACTGAATTACAAGAATGGAGAAAATAAAAATTAGAGGAAGTGGTTGAAGAAATCTTTTGAAATGGTTGTTGATAATCAAATTTATCAACAACCATGTGTCGTGACCCACTACTGTGTCCAACTCGTTAAAACTAACTCATTTATGACTGGCCTTTGTAACCGTGTGTCTTCTATCCTCTGTTGAAATTTATGAAACCCAATGGTTTGGGATGGAACCTCTCCTCCTACCTTATTTATATACTTGACTTCCTGTGCTCTCACCAATCCTCAATCGCACTTAAAGGCATCAAATTCACAGGTTAATAGATAGGGTTCAACACTTGGACAACACCCACCTCCTTGCTTCACATGTAGCTCATAAACCCAGAGATTAGAATGCATAAAGCTCCGTCATGGCTACTCATTACTACTAACCTCCTGCACATATGACCCTCAACACAATGGGTTCATCCGTGGATTAACAGACTCCATGCAATGTCTCTACACCCTTACTAACCATGCACGCCCTTTACCTGAACAAACCCACTAATACATTTCTTTGTCTCAAGGTTTTCTTTCAGTATGCTCACATTAATTCAACAGTTCTATCTCATCCCACAATACACTAAGTCCAGGTTTAATCATAAGCCACCTTCATTAAGTTAACTCTATATTAGACCCATGTAACTACTAAGTTACCAACTTATTACTACAATAGTCTTAGTGAGATCTTAGAGGAACACAGTCCATAAGGGTTATGCAAAAAAGTGACTTTGCTAATGGGCAGTTTAAGGCCCAATCATGTTCATGTTTTCTCTCTAATATTTGCTTATGGTGCTCTCGACGGTGTTCAGGTGGCAGCATTGGCTCAGACGCTCTCCATGTTCGTCCAATGGCTCTGCTCACCGACCCCACTACACTGACTGCAAGGTCGAACTAGTTCAACCGGAGATTCTGATACTCAGCCACCATTGCCAAGCCGGGAGATGCATACCTAAGGGCTGGCGGTTCGCAGAGCTTCGGGATAACACTTCGACGTCCGACGTCTCTCTATGGTCGATAGCGGTTCGTCCCAATGATCCACTCCGGCGTTCTGGTGGCGCGTTAGGGTTCGGGATGGGAATCCTTCTATGGGCTCACAGGACGGCTGCAGACGCGATCGCGATCCCATGGATCCCGAGCAAATCGAATCCCTTCCAAAGTTAACCGGCGATGATCGCCCGCTTCCAGAAATCGTTCTCACATCACACGTTTTTTATTCAAATCAATTCTAGTTATGCATGTGCTTTCCTTATAATGATGGGTTCTTTATATATATATATATATATATATATATATATATATATCAGGCCTGATGCCATCAGGCCGGCCGCATCTTTATATTTACGGTCGCGCTAACGTGGCCAGCTGAGCTGGGGAGGAAAATGTTAAAAAAATGATTTTTTCTCAGTCTTCTTCGCCCCTGCGTACCTCTTTCTCTCTTTCACTGTGAAACCGAGATCCCTCCCCTCTTTCACTCCTTCACTGTGAAACCGAGATCCTTTAATGGCCTATATATATAATCGAAGCAACGGGGGTTTCATATGGAAGGCTCGGTCTCGCATTTCTCAGCACAGCGGCTCACTGAGTTTATTCGACAATGGCAAGCGTACTTCACTCTTATTCCTCTAATTCACTGCTACTCTTATTTATTTTGCTTCGATTTTGATGGACTGCTATTAATGTTGCAATCCGAGAGAAAATGAGGGATTTTTCGATGTGTTTGGTGAACGATGGCTGTGAATATCGTGCTACTTCTGTTTTTTCTTGGTTGATTGTTTGGTGATTCTCCTTTTTGTTTTTCTTCGATTGATAATTTTCTCAAGTAAATGTATGCTTGTTTGATGGAGATATATAAGCAGGAATTTGAGTGTCTTTTGAGGATTTATTTGTTCACTAGTTGAGCTCATATGGTGGGAAAATGAGAGTTAGGGCAAGTAACAGTTGAGATGAAATTGTTGTTTAATAGGCAATTTGTTAGATTCCTCAAGATATGAAGATGACCAAATATACTCCATATTACAATGTTTTTTACAATTGTATACAAAGTGATTATAAAGGCTAATGCTTATTTAAGTGTGATTTATCATATTCCAGTGTGTAATTTTTATTAATGAATGCCTTAGCTTGATGTAACTTTTGAATTTTCATGTGTTCTTGAGTGTGGAAAACCACATAGATTACTATTGGTTGTTTGACATGATTCAAAAGAATGAGATCCTTTCTTTTTACATGGGTTAGTATCACTCTGTACAGCTAGTGCTAATATTCAACTACTCTCGTCACAGCTAGTGATACAACTCAAGGATGGGGAGTGCAGTTCAAATAGACTATGTGCTGAAGGTGAATTTCTCTTCACTGTGAATAGGGGATGCCATATGTGCTAAAGCCTTCAAAGTACCATGTCCACCCACTCTCCTCTGAGCTCTTGTCAAATGGCAGTTATTTGAGAAACAATTGGAGTCTTTGTTTGACCTTGAGAACTATTTATTTGTTTAATTTTTTTTTTGTGGTTTTTATTGGATGTTTTTCAAGAAAGGACTATGGTTTGTCATGTGCTTGTGAATCCATAGATTGGTTGATTGTTTTGCATCACACCCTTCCTTTGAATTCTCAAACAATTAATCACAATTATCAAAACTTCTCCCAACAAATATAAAGCTGCAAACTAAAACAATTCAGAGGAAAGTATAAAATAAGGACAGAAACAGATTTGATTACTTGAAGTCTACCACATTGAATGCAGGAAAAATTAGTAAGGAAACAGAAGAACAATTAATCAGAATATTTTCTTCGTCAAACACAAACACATAAAAGAAATGTTATCCTTGTTCATCACTTGGATTCCACAACATGTGATCGATGAATTGAGGAGAATGCATCCAATAATTGAGAGAAGTGCCTCGGAACAATATGCGCGGCAATATGCGCGATGCAGGTTAATTTACGCGGGGGTGTGAATTGAGAAGAAGTGCCTCCAGAACAATGTCTGCAACAATTCAAGTGATGAATTGTAGAATCCAAGTGAATAATAAAACAATTTCAGGTACAAAACAATAAAACAAATTTCCATGTTATTCATTACTTGATTTCTGCCAGTTTGTCAGTAATTCAGAGAAGGAATCCTTGCAAAATTTAGTAACATTTTCATAGTCTAACACATAACAATAAAACAGTTTTACTCTTTAAGCTGAAGATGAAGATGGATTGGTGAGTCATGAACACTATATCCATATAGAAAATAGAGAATTTATGAATCAACACCAAAGGAAGTACTACCACAGGTAATAACATCAGCAAACTGGTAACATTAACAGTACCCAAGATTACAAAAACTTCTTGCAAGATCCAACAACAGCAAATAAATCCATATCAGAATAATAAAAAAAAAAACAATGTTCACAACATGTAAACTGGTAACAGCAGCAAACTGGTAACATCACATGAAGACTAAGAGGGATCCATGAACTATCAAGAATCACTTCCTTTATAACTTTGATCATCCTCGGATGGAGAACATTCACCTTGTGATACGCTGCATGTAAACAAAAGGCACTAGTTAAAACAATACTATTTTTAAAAATTATTAAAACCAAAAAGAAAAATGAAAACATTCATACATATTTTTCTTTTTTGGGCAATTTCTTTTGTCATGTGTCACTCCAATGACACTGCAATAATTACAGCGTTGACCTTTTGGCTTAGACCTCTCCTTCCCTCTTTTAAGACGCTTCCCTGATCCTTTAAAACTAACTTGGCTTGGCTCCTTGTATGAGAATTGGTGAGGGCGATTCACAGTTATAGAATCCCCAACACTACTACTACTGTTTCGTTGTTTCAATTTAGCATGAAATTGTAACAAAAGTTCTAGGAAGTTTTTGACATCATCTTCATTCCGGAGGACATCATCAATTATAAAATTTGCAAGTTGGCTCAACACTGTTCGTTGTGAAAACAATGACTTATCACAAACATCGTCAATTCGACCCCAAACCCATCAACTACTACTTGCTTTTTGGCTTCCTTGGTCCAACGCGGCAAGATATATTTCGTAGGCAAACAGTCAATATCTTTTTTCATTAAAAGTGTTAGAATATGCCTACAAGGGATTCCTTCGGAGTCAAATTTCTTACAACTACATGCTATTAGTTCTGAATTTTTTGGTTCAACAAGTTCTTGCTCTCGCTCCTAACTTGATGAAATATCACCCTTAACCACCTTGTACACAGTGGTGTTCTCATCATCTTTAAGAGGAATTACCCTATATAACATGCTTTGCCACAACTCTTCTTGAAATTTATGGAAAATGTACTTCGTGTAAGAATCTGCCATTTGTTTTTCTATTGGAAGAGGTGTTTTGAGACGTGGGTGTTCATTAATATTCACATGTTCATCATTCAATTCTTTGTGTCTTTGTCTTGCAAGACCTCTATTAAACCTTTGTATGAAATCTATAAGGGAATTCCTTCTGTCACAATATCTCTTAAAGAATGAATGATGGCTTTCGGCATGCTGATTGCTAGACATCCCTGCTGAAAAGATATGCCTCACATATGCAGGCACTCATTTACATCGCACCATAAACAATGAATCCAACCATTTGTGCTCCTGCAAGTTAGATATTTCAAGCAATTTCTTCCATTTCTCATCGAACTCTTCTTTGGTTTCAGTATCCCAGATGCAGATTTTGAAGGAGTTGTAGTAGTCATCGTATATAGATGGGCCAAGCTTCTCAGAAAATTTGTTCAGAATGTGCCATATGCAAAACCTATGATACGTACTTTCCAATTTGGTTGCAATGGCTTTCTCAATAGCCAAATCTTGATCTGTTATAATCATCTTGGGCGGTGGGCCTGGCAGTAATTGCAAAAAATAACTAAACAACCACTCAAAGGAATCCGTGGTCTTGTCACTCAAAAAAGCACATGAAAAAGTAACAGTCTTTCCATGATTATTAACCCCTAAAATTGGGGCAAAAATCATCCCATATCGGTTAGTGTTGAAGGTGGTATCGAACACAATGACATCTCCATAATAAGAATACGCCATCCTCATCGATGCATCTGCCCAGAATATATGCTTGAGTTTACCATCACTGTCAGCTTCAAAAACATACTCAAACGAAGAGTTACTCTCTTTTTCTGCCAAAAAATGTTCATATAAAAGTTCGGCGTCATGTCCATCAAGCATACTCCGTACTCTAGATTGCTCGTTGCGGATAGCTCTTTCGGTGCAACCTATGCTCCCTAACCAACCTGCCTGTAGCTCCAAAACACTCATTTGTTGATGCGTAGAGATATTAGCAAGAGAAAACTGTTGCATGAGACACTTTTTAACCTCACTAACTTGTCGATGGGATCGTAACAAACCTACTTTCCTTGGAGTGGCAAGTGGATGATTATGCTCCTCCTAAAAAAATGGAAACTATGAAATGGTTACCCAACTTCGACTTTGTAACCCGAAGTCGTGCCTTGCAACTTTCTCGTGTAATTCCACGACGCTGCTTATCACCTCCATCTTCATTTGTGTCACTATTTTTCCCCAACTGTCTCTCGTCTTCCTTGTAGCAAACAAATTCTTTCATCAAAAGTTCATCCTCTCTATCCTTGTTTTTACTCCTCCTGCTCGAACTTGCACGAACACTAAACCCCGCTAATTTTGCATAGTTGTTGTAAAACTGTCGAACATCATCTATTGTACCAAATTCCTGCCCAATCTTAGGTTTATCTTCATCCCTAACCTGAGGCATGTACAAATCTTAAAACATAAAAAAAGAAGAAAAAAAAAAACAGACAAAATGTAGGTCCAAATTTTAATAACAATATTAAAATAAAACAGAGTATGGTCCTTGTTATAGAGTAGCTATTTGGACACTGGTTGAAGACAGCCATCTTATTTCTCAAGGTAATGTTATAAGTTGTTCAAGGGATTCTCTCAAAAGGACAAATCATGCAATGATCTTTAGTAACAAACAATCCCCATTTGTTTTCATTTTATACTAAGTACATATGCTCAGATTTTAATATTTTTGGTACATTAATCCACTTAAAAGATTTTTTGCACTAATCTAGTTCAATTGTAGCAATACTACCAGCAAGAAGCAACAAAATTACGACACCAAATACAGTTTCTACAAAATGCAAACATGTAATCAATCAAATTAAAATTTCAGTTTACCTGTGGTGCCGTCGGCAGTCGTCCACGAGGGAGTTCGTTCTCCATTCTCCGATCTAGGTTTGATTGTGCGGAGAGAGAGGAAGAAGCACGCGAGGGAAAGATGAGGCAGTCTGTCAGGAAGATAATTAGAAAGAATGGAAATTAGACTCTTTCCAAGTAGAAAGAACAGACATAAAGATTAAAATTTCAGAACAGATTAATTTATAGAATACTAAAAAATAAATATTTGAATAAATTTATTTCCTGTCATACATTGTAAAGAAAAAAGAACAACAAATGGCACAAGAAATGCCCATCTCATTCAGTGTAATAATTCGCTCTTCTTTTATGTTTAGCCATGGATTTCATGACCCAAAATTGTTACTCCATGAACTATGAATATCAATGAAGACCACGGACCTATATCAATTTTAGCATCAAAATTTCAGTAAAATTGTTTGCATGTATTCCAAAGGATGAATTAGAATAGAGGAAAGCTTTTAGATCCATTCACACACACACAGAGCACACAAACAGTTACAAGGAGAGTAAATTGAGATACAATATGGAATTGTGGCATCACCTGGACTGTGTGTCTGGTTAGTGCATCTACCAATTACAAGGAGAAATGAGGCAGCCTAGCCAGCCTGGCCTCCCCGAACATACGGATGTGGCTGCGGCGATCCAGCGATCGACGGCGGGAAGAAGGCCTGCGGCGGCGCTCCAGGTCCAGCCCCGTAGAACGCCTGCTACTTCCCTGTTTTCTTAGAAGGAGAGAGAAAGAAGCTCGATCGAGGGACGCCGCGCGAGTGCTTTTCCCTGTTTTCTTAGAAGGAGAGAGAAAGAAGCTTGGGGGGAAGGGAAAGGGGGATAGGTACGCAAGGGAAATAGAGAAAGGAATCAGAGATTTTTTTAACATTTTCCCCGCCAGCTCAGCTCGCCACGTCAGCGCAACCTTAAACATAAAGTTGCGGCCGGCCTGATGGCATCAGGCCTGATATATATATATATATATATATATATATATATATATATATATATATATATATATATATAATTCATGGGTAATTTAGTAATACCCTTTTTGCATGTTTTTCTCGTGGCTTTTGTGCATAACCCCCTGCTTAATCTCTTACATGTAGGTCCCTCTGAGGGATGACTACTTTTCCATCTAAACCCAATCAGTTCCAAGTTTGGGGAGTTTCTCTAATTAACTAGTTAATTGAAGAACAATTAGGAAACAATTATTTCATAAAAAATCTAGGATTTTACAACATGTCCATCCATCTGTAGTTGGTGGATCCAATTATGTGACTTTCTCTGATTCGTGATGGCATGGAAATATCTTGTGTTTCGGTCTCCTTCCTTCAGGCAAGTGATTTTCATAATAAATTGTGTTTATTGTAAAAAAATTGCAAACATCCCAAACTTGTGCAATAGCTTTTATGGTAAACTTGTACACTAGGTTATGGTACATTAGCATCACAAATGGTATCATAGATATTTTCATAGTAAAACAAATTGTACATAAGTGAAACATGTATACTCCATAAATTTTCATAAACTATTGAAAACATTCATATATAGATACAATTCATATCCAATTACATAAAGAACATACTATCAAAATACTTGGTAGTCATTGGTAAAATTAATAGAATGAATATTTTACTCCTCGGTAAAATTAAAATACAAATTGCGAAAAAAAAAGAACAAGTCTGAATGTTTGCACAACAAATAACTTCTTATGGCTCAGGCAACTGAAATTATGAAAGTAAGAAGCTTCATGGACACTATATGGTGGATATCTACTCTCTATAATAGAAACCAAATAATACCCTTTGCACAAGTCACACATAATTGGAAGGTACAACCACTTCTGGTTGCAATGGTTATCAAAGAATGACCATCCAATTGCCTCGCCAGTGCAAACCTCGACCAATGACCATATTTTTGTGCAAAGGGATGTAAAATGTCTCATAAAACCAATCTCATAGAAAATAGGGATTAAAAGTTTTTAAGACAAAAATTTTCTCATATACCTCAAGGATAGGTGGATGGACACACAAAATTATACACACATCTACATAACTGAAGGCAAGAATGGTCTTAATATCTAGGGGGTACAGATATGAAAATATGAAAATGTAGATGGATGAAAATTGGAGTACAAAAAAAACTGATTGAATATGAAAATTGACTTGACCACATGATAAAGAAAAAGGTATTAAATTCAAGATGTGCAAAACTAAAATACAGTTGAAACCTATATAGTTATAATAAAGACAACTTGACCAGGAAACATATGCAGATGAATGATTGCTACGTATATGACAGATGAAACATATACAGGATGACAGATATAGGGAAAATGAATACACAGTCAAAACACACACATGCTGTCACGCCCCGACCCAGATTCCGGGACCTCGAGTAGGTGAGCAGACCGGCTGTAACTAGGTAAGGCGCACCTCACTCGACTACAAGGCCTCAGTAAGTAACAGCAGATAACATAATAACGAGATAATAAATATCTCAAATAACTAAATAAAAGAGTTCTCAGTAGAAACAAGATAAAACAAATTGGTCCAGATGCCCTACAAAAGTCAGGCCCTAAAAGGGACCTACAAATAAAATAGTCTCTCATACAAATAAATGAAGGAGATCCTCGGACCTCTACAAAATACCCCGACCCTCAATCGGCTCCTGAGCTCAAGTCTCCTACTCCTCAGGATTTGAAAAGAAAGAACAAGTGGGTGAGCTTTCTAATGGAAAGCCCAATAAGTGCCCCTGTGGGGTTCGAAAATCATAATATCAGTAAAAATGATAAATCATGTCAAACAACGAGGACACACCCCACAAATCCATCCCTAAGAGTCTACCACAAACAAGAACAACGATACGACCCCTAACTACAGCAACTCTCAAGCTCTGCAACGAGTTCCAAACAAAAGCTCATCAAGTCGTCTACCCCAACTAGCATCATCAGCAACTTGCTGGATCTCGACCCTTCGGTCGTGGGGCCCTCAGGTCGCATGTCTGTAGCGCCACCTCTTATACGTGTTGACACGGCCAGCGAATCATCCCCACTGATGGGCAGGACAACCAGAGTATCGTCCCTCTCGTATGGCAAGCCGAAATGCCAGAGTGTCTCATCCCTGAACGTTTCCCAAACGGAGCCCCAACGCTCCACTGAATTCAGGCGGAAGACCAAACAACAAAGCAGGGATACCAACATCCCGAAACAACCAAACATGCTCAAAAGAATTCCAAGCAAATAAAGAAAACATGTATGGTCCCAAAAAGGTAATAATATCAACAACATGATAAAAGCAAAGCCAAAGAGACTCCGAAGAGTGGGTACGAGGCAAGAGTACTTACCTCAATAAGGTCGACCGGGATTACTCAGCAAAATCCCGCCTTTCACAACTCTGTGTCACAACCTGATAGTAGAACTTATATCAATGTCGGCAAAACTTAAAAATTCCGAGTTGAACATGCATGATGCACGAAATGATCCCGCCCAACTTAATGGCCTTCCCTTATTTCCTAGCCTTAATTAGTAAGATCTGATTTAGATCCATCGGCCATTTTGACAACCTATTTGTCTACTAGATCAAGTTTAATCATTTACAATAGGATGGGCCCATTTAAATTGAAT
The DNA here is from genome assembly GCA_026586065.1 of Dioscorea zingiberensis. Taxonomy (NCBI): domain Eukaryota; kingdom Viridiplantae; phylum Streptophyta; class Magnoliopsida; order Dioscoreales; family Dioscoreaceae; genus Dioscorea; species Dioscorea zingiberensis. The sequence goes on from CM048819.1 coordinate 50,543,241, forward strand.
CTACCAAACCCATTGGACCCAACCTGGCCCAGCTTTATTTATTTTAAAAATACCAAACATTATCACTGTGGCTTTCCATGTCCTAGTGGGTAAGGTCCTATCGTATAATTGAGAGGTTATGGGTTACAATCCCACTACCTTCCATTTTTACTCTTTTTATTCATCAATCTGGTTAGTCAAGCCTTAATTAAATATTTGTAAAATCCAAGGATTTTTATTAAAATAAAAAGAGTTTAAAAAATTTCTTTAAATTAGATTAATAATTAAAGAAGGTTCCCCAAGCATTTAGTGATCGAATTATGAAGGGAAAATAAGGGTTAAAAGGTTTAAAAACCCTAATTAGGGTTAGTAGATAGTCCGGAGGACCTTTTGATAATTTTGTAAGAACCACGGATGTAAAAACCCAGAGGTTTTAGGGATTAAAATTTTATTTTGGGTTTTTACTTTCTAATTGATTGGTAAACGAGGTAAGCCCCCAAGTTATAATCAAAATGAAATTTTAGTTGGAGAAACAAGATTTCTAACTTCTTTGATTTGTTAAAGGATTCCCCAAACTTTGAATACATGGATTTGTATTAACTCCCTTTAATTAGTTGGTAATTAAACCAGGTAATAAGTTAAAGCCCTAATTAGGGGTCAGAAGGGCCTTTTTGGTAATTATTAAAAGTTTCGAGGACTGGATGGAAATTTTCCACTCTCACAGTGAGGGACCTCGGATGCAAACCTAAATAATTTGGGGCTTCAAGTTAATTTGCGGATAAAACCCTTATACGAGCAAATGAGTGGCTGAGATTGGAGGATCTGGGATTGGTGCTAATCAAGTGGAGTTATAGGGACATCCGTGATGCCACATGGCCCATTGTGAGACGTCCGGCTTTTGGAGTGTTGGATGCGAGGGGGAGATGAAGATCCAGCCGTTGATTTGTTTCAAATCTCAGCGCTTGATCTTAAGGTTGTTCGATCCTAGGCAAATGATTAGAATCCGATCATGGCTATCGGGATTCAATCTAGGGCGTTGATCTAACCAATTATGCAAAACCGCAGGGCAATTTAGATACCAGTTAATGTTAATCAGCGATCCTTCCGTTAATCGACACCCATCCCGGCGAGGTGGCCGCCGCTTTCTCCATCGGCGAGAGTCAGCAGCCGCCTTTCCCCGACGTTACAAGCGGAAGAACCGCCACGCCCGAGCGGAGAATGAAGCCAAGTGCGTTGGCGATCGGTTCGCCTTTCCTTTCCCTATAAAAACTCCACCCCGGCTTGCGTCGGCAGATGAGAAGAAGGAAACCAAGGAGGTCGCCGGGGAGGGTTGGCCGGAGAAGGGAGATTCGGCCACAGGGGGTCTTTATCGCCATTTTCAGCACCAGGAGAACCGGGAGTAAGGTATGAACCGATTCCCACTTTCAATTTTGTATTTCTCGCATCCTAGCTAGGGTCTTGAACTCGGAGGAGGATGAACGCTGACACGAGTGGGGAGGCTCGAGAGGGAAGAGTATACATGAGCGTAGCTAAGAGGTAGCTTCACAGACGTAGACGACGTGAGACCGGCGTGAGAGTCCTCGAGGAGAAGTCGGTCCTCCCGGGAGAGCTTCTCCTGGGAGCTCTACTGAGAGAAAGGGGAAGATGATTAATTAATTAAATTAATTAACTAGTTTGTTGTTTAATCTTTTGGTTAATGGTTAATTAATCAAGCAAAATAATTGATTTTAACTTTGGTAGTGTGACAACTTATTAGATTGATTAATTATCTAGTATGATTAAAATAATAATTGGAACTATAATGTGACAATTATTTGATTAATTATTTTGTATAGTTAAAGTAATGTGACTTTATAAGATTAATGCATGTATAATTAATTAATCGTATTGCATAGTTAAATAACTATATGGGACTTTTGGTAATGTGACATAATTTGATTAATAAAGAAGATTTAAGGATCTTGATAAGATTTTAAATCTTGGTAGTGTTACAAAATATTAGAATAATTCATTATATGGTATGATTATTCTATGTGATAAGATTAAGTTGATTGAATTATCTTGCATGATTAAAATTATTTAGTAAGGCTACTAAATATTTTAATGAGATTTTTTTAAAACTTTGGTGGTGTGACAAAATTGAACTAATCTTAATTGGCTAAGGTTAGTCAAGTAACAAAAGAGGGATCGGGTTGAATCCAAGCTAGTTAAATTAATTTGATTGAATCGAATGACTTGGGTTGGTCCAAGAGTAGCAAGTGGTTTTAATCCAAATTTAAGTTAATCAATGACTTGATTAAGCTTGACATTGATTTGAATAAATGGGTTAGGTTAACCCATTAATTGGATTAATTTGTGAATTAGTTAAATGAAACTTGGTCAAGTTTAACTTAGTTATGAAGTTGAAAGGTTGGAAATATTTGGAGTGCTTCTTTGGGGTTTTATGAGGGAGGTTTGGAATGGGAAGGGTGCCATGGGGTTTATGAATTTGAAAGGTTGGAATTATTTGGGTGTTATCTTGGGATTTATGGGGAGGTTTAGAATGTGAAGAGTTGTAGAGGTTACACTTGAGAGGCCTATATAAAGCATGTAATCTTGAAGCTTGGCATAGAGCAATAGAAGTTTGAGAAAGTTTATGGGCCATTGGGAATCAAGAAGAGAGGTGAGAGGAAGGAAGAAAAGAGAAGAAAGCTTGAGAGACTAGGATCTTCTCGTTCAAAGGAGTGTTGAGCATGCTCTATTTTCATTGCCATCCACCATTGTCCCTTGGATCGTGGCTGAGTTTTTGTGAGATTGTTCTTGACTCCTTATTCTTCTTCAATTTGAGCGGTTAAGATTGTTTTCTTTAGTGGCCGGGAGAGTATGTTTCGGGGTGTGAAGCAGTAACCTATCACTTCTTGATTTCTGCAGACCACCGGCCATCATCATCTGCTTCAATCGGATGATCATTTCTAGTCTGATCGAGCTGATTTTTGGTGAGCATAGTGAAGAATTGTCCTGACCCAATATGAACAGTGAAGATCTGGTTTGGACGGTCAATTTGCCTTCAGTGTCTGTCGACATTTATACTCGGTGAGTTTCTCTAAATTCCTGCATCTTAGCTGTGAGTGGTGATAAATATGAGGATTCATATATGCATGCATGCATTGGTTATAAGGATAGATGGGGGAAATAATGAGTAAAGAATTGGTCCAAGGGTTGGAGTTTGATCTCCATGGGTGGTTTCATGAATTGAATTTATATACATGATCATGAGAAGTGTAAATCCAATCTATGAAGTTAATTAAACTAAAATGACTTGGTTGAAAGTTAAAAGATTGGGTTCAATTGGATTTAATCGTTTGGAAATTGAACTTGGGTTGATCTAACCAAATAGGCCTTAATATAAATTGTTAACTTAAATGAGTAGGTTAGTTTGTTAGTCGACAAAAATGGGTTAAGATAAGGTGAACCCAATTAGTCTAATCAAAATGACTAACATGACCTAGCTCAAATGTCGATTATATTCGATTAATCGAATAAGCATATTGAATGAGACTAAGTGAAACAAGTTGGTTTTGGTCAAGTGGATCAAATGGGTTAGAGTTCAATCCGATAATTGGCTAACCTAAAGGGGTGATCCAAAAAGATGGTTAGGTCAAGGGACTAACCAAACTAAGAAGATTAATTAGATTAATTAGTCAAGATCCCTAAGTCAAATTATGGACCACCAAAGTAGGAATTGGGTCCAATATTGTAAAGGCCCAATGGGGTACAGGCTCAACCGTTTAATCAAACCAGTTTTGTTATTAGACAATAACAAAGAAATAAAAGGTAGGATAAAGGGATGTTGGTAGGGGGGAACTGAGCCCTAAGTCACTCAAGTAGTAGGGCAGGACCTTAAACCCTTGGATCATAGCTACTCAAATGACAGAAATGCCCTTTCTTAGTTAAAAAGGGCTAAGGTCAAGCTAGATTGTGTAATAGGCTTGAAATGGGCCGAATTCAATTAAAATGACAAGAGGTGACCAAGTAGGGTCTAGACTCAGCAAGTAGAGTAAGGTTGACTAGGTTTGACCAAGATAGGGACTTAGTCAACTAAAGAACATGGGATAAGGATTAGTAACTCGAGAGATGGTCTTAAGGACCCGTTAGTGGGCTTAGGCCCAACAAGAACGAGAGTCATGCATGTGCAACTAGTAACATAGCTTGTGTTTGATAGGGGAATATCCCACTTGGAATTAGGATTAACTTTTGAAAAGTTTTGAATTTTTTGGGAAGAAATTTTAAAGTAAAGGTATTAATGATAAGATAGTTATGTGGCTTCTATGTATTGGTGGGTGGGTTATTATTATATTTTTAAACTTAAATTAAAGTTTTTGGCGGGAAGAATTTTCATTGGGAAATGTGTTGGGGATATCCCCCTGTCAAACATGAGCATAGGGTTTTTATTAGAATTTTACCTCTAATAGAAACTCTATCTATTAGATACTCTCCCGGAGTCCAAGAGACATTTCAAAAGGTAACTAGGAGGGCTTCGAGTTCCAATGAGAGGTAAGTACTTTTGCCTAGTTCCCACCCGGTTTTGGGTTTTTCTTGGACTTACTATGTTTTTTTATTACATACCTTGCTGTTGTCATATATGCTATTTATATATGTTTTAGATTCCTGTTGAGCATGTATGTTTGTTTCGGGACGTTGGTGTCCCTGTTTGCTATGTTCTACTGCCCGGACTCAGAGGAGCTAGGGAAGCTCCAATAAAGGGATGTTCAGAGACAGGACCCCTCGTTCACATGCCTTGCCAGGAAGAAGCAAATCTACGGAGGTCTTACTGCTGGCGCAGCGTGAATCGACCGCGTTAACACGTAGTAGAGGTAGTTCTACCGATCTATGGCCAGGAGGTCGAGCGACCAAAAGGTCGCGTATACGAAATAGCCGACATCTTGGTAGTGATTCTTGAGTTTTCGAAACTCATCCGCGTGGGAACTCGAGGGCTTCCTGCGTGGGTCACCTTTGGATTGTTTACTCGTAGACTCTAGAGTTGTGTTTCTTGGTGTTATGACCTTATTATTTGACATATTGCTCATTTATGTCTTGTGACCCATGAGTACTACTGGGCTTTCCTTCAAAGCCTGCGCTACTTTCCCTTCTTTCTTTCTTTTTTGGTCCCGAGGAGTAGGTGACTCGGACTCGGGAGGATGAGGGGTTGGGCTGATTTTGTAGAGGTTCGAGAACCTCGAGTCACACTGCTGTTCTTGAGGTGGTATTGTGTAGGACCCTTATAGGGCCTTGACCATGTGTAGGGTATATGTAAACCCTTATTGATTTAGATTTTCGTTTGTGACTCGATATTATCCGATTATTAAATTTTGAGATATTTGTTATACATTATGATTTCCTTAGGCCTTGTATTGAGTGGGGTTCGGCCTATTTGGACGGCCGATACGCAGGCCTTCGAGGTCCCGAGATCCGGGTCGGGGCGTGACAACGGCCTAAAAAGTAATTATTTTCTCTCTCTGGGGTGGACTAAACTATAACCTAAAGAATTACAGGGTCTTTGCATAATTTTCTAGAGAAAAACCTTTATAGAAGAGAAGCGACGGCTGAGATTAAAGGATCTCAGATTAGAGCTGATCGCGAAGAGTTATAACGATGTTCATTAAGCCATGGGGCAAGCTGGGATTAAATCCATCTGATCGTGTGATAGATACGAGGCAAGGAGAAGTGTAAGTGTGGACGCAACCTCACGGTGCGGGCGCACGGGAACCATCCATCTGGAGATGAGTCTCGAGCTCGAGGCATAGGGTTATGATCAGGCCGTTGATCGCGATGGGATCTCGGCCGTTGATCAAGGATGTGGTCGATCTGAGACCCGCTGATTTAATCAGAACCGTTGAAGTTGATCAAGCGATCCTCACCTCTCATCTGCTAAACCGGATCCCGAGGCATCCCTTTCCCCTCTCTCAGCCGCCAACGGCCGCGTCAGCCCCGCCACCTTCGCCGCCCGTTACCGCGCGAAGGCCGGACGTCGCCAACGGCTCCTTGAATGGCCGGCAACGACGTCTCATCTCCCCTGTTCTATAAAAGGGGACCATATAGGCTCTGGATGGAGCACAGAGCTCCACTGAAGAAGCTGCTTCGGCGAGGTGACAGTCGGAGAAGGAGGAGGCTTCCGACGCGGGAACGCACCATTGTCGAGCTCGCGACTGTCCAGAGCATCTGCAGGCGAGGGAGGAGGCTGAGTAGGCAAGGAGAAACGGCGGTCTTTGCGTTGGGGCGCTTGGCCGAGGCTCGCCGGAAAAGTCAGTGAACCCGTTCCGACTCCGGGGAGCCTCTGGTAGAGCTAGTTATCGTCTGCAGCCTTCTTGTAACATCCCAAAATTTCTTAAGTAAAATTCAGTAAATTTTTGAAATTTTAAATGAGGTTAATTAACTTAAATTAGATTAATTATTATTAACCCCGAAGTTAGAGAAAATTAGAATAAGATGGACCGAAATCCATTCTCGCAACTATAGGGCCGAGAGAGGCCTTATTGGACCAGACCAGAGTTACATAGAATAGTTGGAGATGGATAGTCGGCCGGGTTAGATTAATTAAACTAGAAATTAATTAAATATTAATTAATCCAGATTGATTAAGTAAGAATATTGGACAAAAGTTAGAGTCCCGATAAAGTAGATCTGGCCGAGTCAAAAGCCGAGAAACACGGATCTGGGTCGGGAGAAGAGACGACCCGTGATGCTATAGTCAGCTCGTGTCACTGGGGTCGTCTGACCCAGGATTCCCGGATCTGGTCTAAAATAGAGACAAGCCAGAGAATATCATTAGTCGCCCTCGTGACGGCACAGTAAGAAGATTGGATCAACGAAAAGTCGTTCGGCTTGTAGTAGAAGATATTTTCGAAGATAATTTTATTTAATCAACTACTTTTAAAAGATAGGATATTATAATAATTTAATTAATAAAAGAATTAATTAAATTAAAATGTTAACTTCTCTATATATGTCATATGAGAAGGGAGAATAATTTTTAGATCTCTCTCTCTCTCTCGATCAACTTCAGAGCCTTTCCCTTTTTCTTCAAGTTCCCTATTCCCTTACCCAGCTTGACACATCGAGCCTTGCCGCGGTGAGGCCAGGCCGCATGACCCCATCAGCCGCCTCTCCCTCAGCGGCGCATCACACGGCCGGAGACTCTTGCCTTGAGACCAAGCCGGCTGCCGTCCTTGTCTCGGTGAGCTTCACGGCTGACTTCATGTCAGCGCCGCCCCTTAGCGGTGCCTTACGCAGCGGTCGACCAGCCGAGTCAGCCTTCTCGCAGCACCAACGATCCCTTCATCCTCCATTGTGAGCTCCTTTGGGAATACCCTACAATTAACTAGATAATTGAAGGATTAATTGAGGAAAAGCCCAAATTGGGTTCAAGACTTTAGGGTTGGAGATGGATGATGAAATAATCATCTATAAGGGCATGGGATTGTTAGATGTTGCCATATGTTTCATGTTTGCTAATCATTGTTAACTTAGTTATTATGAGTGTGTATGGTTGTATTATTTTGGAGCCCTACAATTAGAGGAGGTGCTGCCGAAATTTTTGCCGATATATTTAGATTAATCATGCCTTGATTAGCAGATAATTACCCTAATAAAAGCATGATGGTAGTTTCTAAGATATGATAATGATGAAGATAAGTATAGTTAGTTAGAAGAGAAAATCTCGTATTTTTATCGTATTCTATTTAGTTTATATTAGAGTACGAGTTAAGAATACGGACTCCTTATTTATAGATTTCTCATTTCAACTATCAGGAAAGGGGAAAGGCAAGTCCGTCGCTGCCGAAGGACCGAGCCAGACTTAAACTCGGACCGAACTCAGGTGAGGGGAATTAGCTGTACAGTTTTGTTTGATTTGTCGTATTTTTATACTGTATAGATTTCAGTTTTGAAAAGCATGAACTAGGACTTTTATGAAAATTTCCAGAGTTTTATAAAACCATTTCATGCTCAGTATTCAGTAACAGAAAAGAGAAACAGATACAGAAAACAGATAGATTACATTTTATTGATATACTTGTATAGACCAGTGGTGGCTCGTGTAGAGCCAGAGAGTACGACACTAAGTTAGGAGAGTGGTGATTTAAATCTCTGTTTTTAATACCAAACTATATGTTTTTAAAACACTTCCTTTTTATAAAAATCAAAACCCCCTTTCCACCCTTTTGGGGTGCTTAGTGTACGTATATATATAGTCGACCTCGAGTATCAGATATATTCATTGGTCGTTGGCCATACAGTATTGAAGTAGATGTGTAGTCAGAAAATTAGTCGTGTTTATCAGATGATGCCGCATTCCTCGCCTTCTAGAGATAGAGTTTATTTCAGAGAGAGAGAAGGCACAGGTACAGATTACCCAGGGGGAATGTCGGTTTCATAGATAATTCACAAGACAGAGAAACAGAAAATCAGATATGCATATAAAAGAGAATACATTGATCAGCATTTACTTGCTCAGTATTCAGTTCAGTTTTCAGTATTTAAATTCAGTTATTTTCTATTCATGTTTTTATACGTCAGATTTATAGTTTTACTTATTATACGGGTACAGTTTACACCCGACAGATCTGTTCCCAACTCACTGAGCTCAGGTAGCTCAGCCCCTATTTTCTTTGACATTTGATTGCAGGCGATAGACAGAAGACCGTATATAGGTTGGTCTGATCGTGAGTCTAGTGGAGACTTTCTGTAGCTGGCTCTGACTCCTGTGTCTAGAAGTCCTGTTATCTTAATTATGAGTGTTGTGAGACAATATTTTGATTGATGATGTATTAAACAATATCTAGCGTTTGGGGATGATGTTATAATATATTTGCTTATTTAGCTTCCGCATGTTATTAATTTCAAGTTAATTAGCAGTCTACAGCCTTAGGTCTAAGGTTCATTCACTAGACCTGGCTGGTGTGACACCTGGGTCCTAAAAAGGATAAGGGTGTTACACTTCCAGTAAGTGTCGTTTTCCCAACTGTATTGTGTAGAGATGCTTGCATGAACCCATAACGTTAGAATGAGTTCGCCGGAGTTGAGCCATGCACGACCCAGGCAGGGGAGCTTCATTTGCCGGAACCGGAGGTACATCAAAGCTTGGCGGAGTTGTAGGGGTGCTGGGCGAGGTGGCGGGCTTGCTAGGCAGTTACGGTGAAAGGGTCCATAGGCCCTTATGACTCTATGATCACTTGGAATGGAGTTTGATTTTATTGTTGCTTGTTATCTGCTTATTTACACTTAGGCCTTGTATTTGAGCTGAGCTTTACTCTACTCGAGTACGGCTGGTCTGTTCATGTGCTCGGGGCCTGGAAATTCGGAACGGGGTGTGACAATATTCCAGGTTCATTCTATCACAAAAGCAACATGGCCTTGGTGGTTAAAGCCCACCAAGCCCACCTGAGAGATCTCAGGTTAACTTGATCCGAATCTAGATCCAATCCAGTTAGATCAAACCCAACAAGTGAGTTAAAAATTCCCAATCAGGTCCCAATAGACCAAACCAAAAACCATTATTAGTTTAATTCGATCAAACCGGTTTGACTTGAATTCAAACTGGAACCAAAGCCAAATAGCTAATTGGTTTGATTTAAAAAAAATTAACTCAAACCCAATCTTACTTGATTGAACACAACCATGCTTAATTGATTAAATAAAACCAATCTACTCTTAACTGACTCAACCTAGCGAGCTAATTGATTTAGAATCAAACTTGATTTAATTAAGACAATTTATTAAAGCTTAATTATTAACTAATCCTAACTGTTTCTCCCTCTCTCTTTCTCTCTTAGTTGCAGCCTGTCAGAGTGGAGGAGCTTTCGACCACAAAGTGGTCACGGCGTCCGGCTGACCTTGGTCGTCCCATACTGTGTTTTCCCCCTCCTTGCCAGCTAGTGGCGGCCTGTGCACTGTCGAGTACCTCCCCAGTAGTGGCTACAGCCGCGTCCACCACCTTTTCCTTTCACTAGTGCGTGTCTCCTCACCGGACTCCACCCCGACGTCCTTCATTTTCACAACAGAGTTCGAAGGAAAACTCCCTCCCTTTCTCTCTCGTTGTCGTATCTATTCTACATGCATGCATGGCAGTCATTGGAAAGAAAACAGAGACGAGAGAGACAGACTCACCGATGGCTTCCAACCTTGAAGACGTGTCCCCGTGGAACAGTGACGCTGGTGAGGGACTCCTCGAGGCTCTCTGTGCTCTCACCAGGTTTCTGGCTTCGCTCCTTGGTCTGACTCAAGCTCAGCTGACGGTGACCAACCGAGAGAGAGAGAAGATGAAGGAAAGGAGAAGAGGGGTTGTCCTCTCTTTTGGGTTCCTCTACATGGGTTTTATAAGGAGTCGGGGAATCAAATGAAAGAGATTGCGATCTCTTGATTGGAATTTGACATGCAAAATCATCCATACCTTTCCAAAACAGGCGATTTCCATATACGTTGGCGGAGCTAGGGTTCCCGGTGGTGCGCGTTCTCAGCGATAGAGAAGAGAAAGTTGTTGTCTTGAGATCGGGTCGCGCTCGGATGAACGACTGGAATCAACGCCTGGAAATCCAATGGCTTTCGTTTAAATCTCGTGCCTCGGATATGCACATTTGATAGATGAATGGTAGCAATCAGTCGACGGTGAACGATTGGATAACTCGTCATTGCCTCGAACTTAAACCATCCTTTTAAGATGAACGCTCCAGATTATTTCTCCTCACGAGATAGATGAAAAGCCAGGATCGAAGACCATACCTCAAACTTACATAAACCATCAAGATCTTCTAATCTCCACCGTCTAAGTTTTCCCTTGCATGGTTTCTCTCGTGATTTTGCACATATGCCCTCCTTTTTTTTACAATCTAACATGAAAGTCCCTCTACTGATAGAGAAGTAAAATTTATTTCAAGTCCTTGGACTTTTATGAAATTACCATAAGGTCCTTGGCAGCCCCAATAACTCTAATTTAGGAATTTAACCAATTTATTCCCTTTTTTTCACATTATATCAGACTAATTCCATGCTTCAAAAATTCCTTTTTTAATAATTAAACCAATTAGCAAGGAATTAACTTTTATTTCTTCCATGAAATTTATTTATTCCTTTCATGTTCTCCAATCACTCTTAATTACCAAAGAGTCCCTGGAAATCACAATTAAACCCAATTAAGATCTTAAACCTATTAAACCTTCCTTTTTTGAAAAAAGAAGAAAATAATCCAACTACCAAAATATGACAAATCCATTTATTCTAATAAAAGAAATCTTGGATTTCACACATGCAATTACACACTTAAAATAGATAAATAGGGTAAAAATCTTGAGAGGTCACCAAACTATGTCTATATTTCACTTTGGGTACCAAACTTCAATTTATATCTTTTTGGTCATCCTACTTCTATTTGATTTCAGTAGGAGGGTACTCGAGGAAAACCGACGATAATTATCTGATGTGGCCACCGGATCAGGCACGTGGAGAGTATTGAAATCCTAATTTACAAAAATCCTAGCTAATTGAACAACATTTGAAAAAAGAAAACATCATTTGAAACTTGATTTCGACAAGGTCAAAATGAATAACATTCGAAATCAAAGTTCAAATGTTGTTCAATTAGTTTGGATTTTTGTAAATTAGGATTTCAATACTCTCCACGTGGCTAATCCGGCGGCCACATTAGATAATTATTGTCGTTTTCCTCGGATACCCTCCCACTGAAGTCAAATAGAAGTAGGGTGACCAAAAATATACAAATTGAAGTTTGGTACCCAAAGTGAAATATGGGTATAGTTTGGTGACCTCTCAAGATTTTGACCCTAATAAACACAAACTGAGAGACATAAACCACAAAAATAAAAAGAAACAGAAGGTTGGGAACACAAAATACTCAAAAAGAGCAGCATGGATATGAATGAAAACTGGAGCACGTAAGTGAAATCGTGTACACCAAAGAATTCAATTATAACAAACAAGGAAACATATAGAAAACAGAAGAATGTAAAAACATGAAAAGATAAAGAGATAGTGGACAAACAATCACACCACAAACAGGGAAACTACCATGATTGTGCCTGGGATGTTTAATGGGTTTTATCCAATGTTTTCAAAACCGGACCGGGAAGTGAACCTGTCTCAAAATAAGGTAACATGTCAATTTTCATATAATTGGGGAACCTGTAGGGTCTTCATCTTAACAGGTGAAAGTTTATAAAAATCTTACCGGTTCAAAATTTCACTCTTTAAGATGAAGACTCTACAGGTTCCCAAATTGTATGAAAATTGACATGTTAGCTTAATTTTCCATGATCTTTCCATCCATATGATTGGATTTTCTTAAAATAATGTGCAAGGGGGCTAAAATGGGGCGACCTCACTTGCACAGTATTATGGTTGACCGCATAGTAACATGATTGTATATATTTATATATATATATATATATATATGAATGGTGATAGGATCAGGCCGGCCGTAAGTGCGGCCGCCTGATCCTATCAATGTTTTAATATATCAATTATATATGAATATATATATTATATTTTTCATAATGTATTTATATATATATATATATATGGGAGTGTTTGTATAAGGCAGGCCGGAACACAGTTCATTTAAGGTCGCCTCCATTTGGCCCACTTGCACAGTATTTTGAGGAAATCCAACCATATGGATGGAAAGAACATCGAAAAATAAGCTAGCTTGTCAATTTTCATAAAATTTGGGAACTTGTAGGGTCTTCATCTTAATAGGTGAAATTCTGAACCGGTAGAATTTATTATAAATTTTCACCCGTTAAGATGAAGACCCTACAAGTTCCCAAATTGTATGAAAATTGACATGCTAACTTATTTTTCGATGTTCTTTCCATCCATATGGTTGGATTTCCTTAAAACACTGTGCAAGTGGGCTAAAATGGGGCGACCGAACTTGCACAGTGTTACGGTCGGTCGCACCATAACACGATCATATATATATATAAATTTTATAGATATATGTATATATCTATATGTATTCTGATGATAAGATAATTTAAAAATTATATATGTATATCTATATATTATCTAAAATATATAGATAAATCTATATATATATATATAAATACATTATAAAATCTATAATATATATATTTTATATATATTTAATATATAAAATTAGTGTTAGGATCAAGCGGCCGCACTTGCATCCTTTCTGATCCTAACACTACTGATATATATATATATATATATATATTGTCTGATTAGTAGTAGAATTAACATTTGCGGCGTGATATGGCGATAGGCGTGGCCAAATTTTAATTAAAAAATCATTGATTGGTTTCCGTGCTTCTTCTCCCCTTGCGTCCGTACATCTTCCCTCTTTCGATTAATCGGAGATCGATGCCCTCTTTCCCTCTCTCACCTCGCCTCTTCATGAAAGCTTGGCCCATCTCGCCGGCGATCAGCTCTCCCTTCGCGAAACCAAGATCATCTCTCGCCCTTTTCCTCTCTCCCTCGCGTGCTTCTTCCTCTCCCTCCATTGTTTTGGTTATCTATGTCGAGCAGTCAGCAGTAGCAGCAGGGGCAAGGACATGTGGCGCCCTTTGTGGTGAGCTTCTCCACCTGTTCATTTTAGACTTCTCCACCATCTTTTGTTCTTCTTCCATTTTAGACTTCTTATGGTAGTTTATATAATCAAGCAAAATGATAGGGACTCACTGGATGCATGTCATTTGAAACTTTACTTTATATAGATGCTTGTTAGCTACTATGAACCTGCAAGAGATTTGAGCTCCTGCAGCCTTCTTGCCGGCTTGAGAAACATTTTATTGTCCAATCACTCGCTATTATATGGTTACTTATAATAGGATTACTTGGAGTTAAAGGGCAATCAGATTTCATCTATTCCTATATATATCAACTAAAATGACATTATTTGAAATAACCTACCTACTAGTACTACCTCTTCAAACATATCCCATGACCATATATTTGAGTGTGAATGTGTGACTATGTTTGTGAGAGGGAGAAAGAGGTGTTCCAATGAGCTAGCATGCCTTGACTTGAGTATACATACAGGGGCTATATATGAACACTGCAGCTAATTAACAAGTGTCTCCGTCTTCATAATCTCTACTCTTTAATGGCAATCTCAACAAAACTTGGACACTATATTTTGCTATATATACATAGTATGTATTCTCAACCATTTTTATTTTTTCTCTCTTATATGTCTTGTTCTAATCCATTTACTGGGCATCTGCATGTATATATATATATATATAGTGATTTGGAATTTCAGTAAGATAATGGGGCTGAAAATTATGACAGCCAGTCAAAGTTAAGAGGAAAGTAGCAGACCATAAAGTTGTTTGGTTGGTGAAGACATCCATCCAAATGATTCCTCACAATGCCCCATGATTAGTTTATCAATCTATAGTATTGTGCTCTCAGCTGCAATAGGAAATGATCAAGTATTACTTATGCAGTGATTTTCATTTAGAACATTTTCCAACTCAGATCTTAACAAAATTAATATTTTGGGAAAATTGTTTCGTTCTTGACACTAGTTTACTGCTGCTGCTGCAAACCTTGTTGGCTTTAAAGATTCAAATTCTTGCAAACCTTAATCTTGGCTTTACATTAATTATTTTTCTGTTTTTATTTTTCTGTTTTTCTGTTTTCAGTTTTTTTGTTTTTCTGTTTTAAGATTTGTACATGCCTCAGGTTAGGGATGAAGATAAACCGAAGATTGGGCAGGAATTTGGTACAATAGATGATGTTCGACAGTTTTACAACAACTATGCAAAATTAGTGGGGTTTAGTATTTTGTCTGCAATTTTGCTTTTATTTGCTACTGCTGTTACCAGTTTACCATGTTTGACAAAGATCATTTTCAAGTTCAATGATTGCATGAGCTGTGTGCATCATAACTATGGATGTGATGTTATTACCAGTTTACCAGGTTCTTCAAGTGAAAATGGCAGCAACATTTTCATATCCAAGCAAGAATTATTACATTCTTGGTACAGTTAATGTTACGATGCGTGATGTTATTATCATTTTGAGTTACCCAATGATGTTATTAATGTTACCAGTCTGTTAATGTTAGCAATCTTATAAGAAAACTGCTCATAGTCTTCAGTTACATTTTTTTACAATGAAATCTGTTTTGTCAATTTGATTGGAATTATATTGTCTTTAGTTGATAGGCAAGTTAATATTTCATAACTTTGTCAATTTGATTGGAATTATATAATATTTCAGTTGATAGACAAGTTGATAGGGCCTTTCCCTTGTCAATTATATTGTCTTGTAGCTGTGTAGGGAGATTGGAATTATATTGTATTCAGTTGATAGGGTGATTGGAATTATATTGTCTTCCAAGTTTTCATTGAGTGTTTGTATGATTTACCCATGGAGACCTATCCTCTCAGGCATTTCATCAAGCATTTTAAGGGCAGTTTACTTAACTAAATACTTATATGCATTTGGAATGTATTCTCAATTAAATTTTCAATGATCACATTTGGAATATAAACAAATCAATTGAATTTGGTTTCATACATTTGAATATTAGTACAACTCTAGCAAACAACTCTAGCAAACAATTTTCTTGCTGTAATAGTCTCTGCTTCAAGAAGAGAAATACTGTAATATTCTCATCTTCTTTCCTTTGATTGGCCATATAATTCAAGCTAATTTAGATGTTTGTATCATTGATTTCAAAGACAAGATCTCTAACAGGTTGTCTTGAATTGGATGACATACATCTCTGACTTTCGATGGTTTTAACAAAAGAGATTGAGATTTTCTCATACTTGAGAAAAGTCGATATTAGTCGTTCTGAACCGGTGATTGCCAACTTTACTTCTATGACTAATTAAATTCCGATGCGAAGAATTCATGTTTTTGTCTAGAAGGTGAATGAAGAAAACATCTTTGGAGTGGAAGTTGGTGTTGAATTGGCCATTCTTTGAATCAACTATTTCCTTAGTTCCCTCCATGATTACTTTTGCTCTCATCCATGGCCATATAGTTGAAATGCGGGAGTGTTATCATCTTTCTTATGCTTCTTTTTATTGAGATGCAATCCAGAATCATGTTCAGATATTTTCATCCCTTTAGCACTAAAAGCTACTGCTTCACCCATCGCGATCTTTCGATTTTCACGGAAGCATAATGATCTGTTTTTCTTTACATCATATGCTAAATCATCAGCTTGATGATAACTTGTCGGAAGAAAGAGAAACATCTACGGATCATCAGCTCATCACTAACAAGACAAACATCAATATAAGAGAACTATAGAAAGTTTACCGTTTAGTTTGTGAACAAAACTTTATCTCAAACAAGAGAAAAGCTAGATCATTTCACAAGCTACTTAACAATGACACATGTAAACAGGGGTACACTCATATCAAATGTATGAACACCTGTCTGTGGCACACTTAGATAGTTTTCTACACCTATAAAGCTCATGAATCTAATTAAAGTAACAAATCTGATTTTTTACAGCTTATATATCATAAAAAAAACCAAACTAATTCTCAATCTCACGACCAAATCGCTTGCGGTCAATCTAATCACACACACACACACACACCAACCCAAGACGAAAGATCGAAGAACAAAAGAAACGAGGGATGAACACAAACCCGAACAAAACACCAGATAAAATAAGCATCAATCACTAATTAATCTTGCACAGAAGAAAGTAAAAAAAAAAAATCGAAGAGGAGACTATAATGGATGGTTTCAAGGAGGTTTACTGGGGTTTCGAGCTGGTACGAACTTCATTGATCAGTCGCTCATGGAGCGAGAGAGAGAGAGAGAAATAGGGTTTGAGAATGGTGAGGCACCAGCGATAAGAGAATGGAGACCTTGCTCTTGTTGTAGCGCTCCTCGCAGGCCTGGATGTCCTCCTCGGAGACACGGCTCTTGGAGATGCTCGGAGGAAAGAGCCAGAGATGATCTTGGTTTCGAAGGGAAGAGTGATCGCCGGGCCGATGGGCCAAGCTTTTCTGAAAAGAGGCGAGGGTGAGAGAGGGAAAGAGGGCATTTGGATCTCATTAAACTTTCGGCTGGGAAAGAGGGCAAGATGTACGGACGCAGGGGGAGAAGAAGCACGGGAACCAATCAATGATTTTTTAATTAAAATTCGGCCACATCAGCTCGCCACATCAGCGTGACCGCAAATGTTAAATTCCGGCCGGCCTGACTGCATCAGGCCTGTATATATATATATATATATATATATATATATATATATATATATATAAACAACATTACTTGTATAAGGCCGGCCGGATTACTGTTTATTTAAGGTCGCCTCATTTTGAAGCACTTGAAGAATATTTTTTAAAATTCAACCTTATGGATTGAAAGAACATCGAAAAATAAGCTAGCATGTCAATTTTCATACAATTTGGGAACTTGTAGGGTATTTATCTTAA
Source organism: Dioscorea zingiberensis (assembly GCA_026586065.1). Lineage (NCBI taxonomy): Eukaryota > Viridiplantae > Streptophyta > Magnoliopsida > Dioscoreales > Dioscoreaceae > Dioscorea > Dioscorea zingiberensis. The sequence continues at coordinate 50,560,646 of CM048819.1, forward strand.
TGGGTGAAAATTTATAGAAATCTTATCGGTTCAAAATTTCACCCTTTAAGATGAAGACACTACAAGTTCCCAAATTGTATGAAAATTGACATGATAAATTATTTTTCAATGTTCTTTCCATCCATACGGTTGGATTTTCTTAAAACTATGTGCAAGTGGGCTAAAATTGGGCGACCGCACTTGCACAGTGTTACGGCAGGCCGCATAGCAACACGACTGTATATATATATATATAGAAACAACAGCTAATCCTTAATCCCATACTAGATAGGGTCGGCTATTGAATTCTCTGTCTTCATGTAGCTCTGTCAAAGGCAAGATTCAGATCACCATCTAATAAATATAGGTCCTTAGACACTACATCTCTCCATATAATCTTCAGTGTACCTCTACCCCGATTTTTACCTTCTATTACAAAACTATTATATTTTCTAACCGGGGAACCTAGGGGTCTACGACACATGTGTCTAAACCATCTTAAATGCCCTTCTCTTATTTTATCTTCAATTGGTGCAACATGCACCTTCTGTAGGATGTGTTCATTTTTTATCTTATCCAATCTTGTATGACGACACATCCACCTTAACATTCTCATTTCTATCACATTCATCTTCTGAATATGTTGAACTTTAATTAGTTGCCCAACACTCCCTCCCGTATAACATGGCCGGTCCAACTTCCGTTCTATAAAACTTTCCCTTTACTTTATTAGGCATCTTCTTATCACATAGCACACATGTAGCACTTCTCCATTTCAGCCATCTTGTTCTGATTCTATGGGATACATCAGAACATAGATACTTAAAATGGTTACACTTAGGGACTACTACCCCATCTAGTGTCACTGCCCCTTCGTCCATCCTACTTTGACTAAAATTACAATACATATATTATGTTTTACTTCTACTAAGCCTAAAGTAAAGCCTTTACTCTCAAGGGTGTTCCTCCGCAATTCTAGCTTCTTAATATATATATATATATATATATATATATATATATATATATATATATATATATATATATATATATATACGGGAGTGATAATATAAGGCCGGCCGGATTACTGTGCAAGTAAGGTCACCTCCCATTTGGCCACTTGCACAGTGTTTTAAGGATTTCCAACCGTATGGATGAAAAGAGCATCAGAAAATAAGCTAGCATGTCAATTTTCATACAATTTGGGAACTTGTAGGGTCTCCATATTAACGGGTGAAAATTTATAGAAATCTTACTGATTCAAAATTTCACCCTTTAAGATGAAAACCCTACAAGTTCCCAAATTGTATGAAAATTAACATGCTAACTTATTTTTTGACGTTCTTTCCATTCATACAGATGGATTTTCTCAAAACACTGTGCAAGTGGGCAAAAACGAGGCGACCGCACTTGCACAGTGATAAGACCGGCCGCATAGTATCAACCCCGTATATATATGTATGTGTATATATATATATATATATATATATATATATATATATATATATATATATATTGTCACGCCCCGACCTGGATCCCGGGACCTCGGGCACGTCAACAGACCGGTCGTACCCAAGAAGAGACAAGCTCAACTCGAATACAAGGCCTTAATGTGAATAAGCAGATAACAAACCATAACATAAAATAAACTCAAGTTCAAAAGAACATAGAGTCATAAGGGTCCATAGGCCCTATACAAAACCAGGTACCTATACGGGTCCTATAATAGCTCTCAAAAATAAAAGACAAGGGAGACCCTCAGACCTCGGATCTCCTAACGATCTCTCCACAGCACCACCCCTAGACCTCGGAATCTGTAAAAGAGAGAAAGAACAAATGCATGAGCTTTCGAATGGAAAGCCCAGTAAGTACCCCTGCGGGTCACAAAGACATAGTATAATCATGTCAAGTAAAGGACCTCATCCCAAGAAAACATAACACTAGGGGTCTACCACAAATAAATTCAAAGGCACGACCCTTAACAACAGAAGCCTTCAAGCTCTGTATTGAGTTTTAAAGAAAAACTCAAGGTTACTCCCGGTCAGCAAACCTAGCTACACGCTGTGAACACGACCCTCTGGTCATTCGACCTTCCGGTCATAATTCGGTAGTACCACCTCTCAACACGGTCAGCGTACCATTCCCACTGACGGGTAAGACCACCAGAGAATCGCCTCTCTGGCACGGCAGGCTGAAATGTCAGGGGGTCCTGTCCCTGAGCATTTCCCTATTGGAGCCCCCCGCTCCACTGAGTCTGGGCAGTAGACCGCAGCAAATAGGGATACCAACATCCCGAAAACAGCATACATGCTCAATAGGAATTGAAAACAAGCATGGATAACATGTATGGAACAAAATATCTATAAATCAGATAAAGGTAAGTTCAAAGAAAACTCCGGAGAGTAGGTACTAGGCAAGTGTACTTACCTCTTGTTGAAATTAGAAGTCCTCCTAGTCTCCTCTTGAATGCCTTATAACTCCCCGAGAGTATCTGGCATACAGAGTTCCTATTAGAATCGAAATTTTGTTAAAAATCCTATGTCTCTAGTTACACATGCATGACCACCGTTCTTGTTGGGCCTAGGCCCACTAACGGGTCTTAGGGACCATCTCACTGATTACCGACCCTTATCCCCAGTTTCTATGTCCCATAGTTAACTCTATACCCAAACTTGGTCAAACCTAGTCAACTTTATCTTTATTTGTCGAGTCAGAACCCTAATTGATCACTTCTAGTTTACTTGATTTAACTTGTCCATTAAACCTAGCCCATTACACGATTTAATTTAATCACCTAGATACCAGGTAATAAATCAATTAATCAACCCTGGTAATGGTTTTCTCAATCAACCATACTCCTATGTATTAATTATTTAAATATCTGATTAAACCATTCATCAACCTTGGTTGGTCCGAACCATCTATTCAAATTTTTCAGTCTGACTAAGTTGGTTCAATTAATCTTGACCCAAAGGGCTAATCTAAAGAGTTTGAATGGGCGAACCCAATCAATTAAATTGATCAAACTTAGCCCTCTAACTCACTCCAGTCCATGGTCCCATCTTAATTGGCTAGCCATCTAGTTTTGACCTAATCCAACATCTTACTTGATCAAACCCAATAAATTTTCAATCTAACCAACAAATTATTTAAATGATTAATTTACCTATACTTAATATTATTTAATTAAGTTTTACATTTTTGTCACACTAATTCATTAACCACTAACATGTGATTAATTGATTTAGTTAAACAATTAACTTAATTATTTATTCCCGTTAATAAATAATATTAGTATTATTTATTTTATTTTATTTTTTTCTTCTTCTTTCGTTCCCCCCTCTCACTCTCTCGGCCAACCACCTCCGGGAGCTTCTCCAACGAGAGCCGCAACCGCCGGACTCCTCTGAAGGACACACCAGTCCACTGGCGTGCGTCGAATACCTCCCGGGAAGGTGGCATGCTCACCACCTTTCTCTGAAGTTCCACCGTCCTGGCCGGTTCCGCCTTCTTCTCCGGTGAACTCGAAGCGAGGTAGAGTTACATGCACCCTAGTCTAAAGTCATACTGGAAAGGGAGAAAGCTTACCGGAAGTGGGTGATCGTTGAACAGAGCCTCTCCGTAGCTCTCTGTCGCTCGGCGGAGGGGTTCTGTTTCTTTTTCTTTCCGGCGAGCTCCGTGGACGAGTGGCAACACTTCCTCCTTCCCTTCTTGGCCTCCTTTATCGCTCGGAGACGACGATGGAGGAGATGAAACCACCAGACGGCGAGAGTAGACCCGTCTTCTTCCCCACTGATCTCTAGTCGCCGGAGATCCTTCTCCTTCTTAGTCTTTCTCCTCTCTGTCTTCTGCAGGTCATGGAGACTAACACTTATATAGGCGAGGGGAGACAAAGCGCTTGTGAGCTTCACGGGGCGGTTGGGTACCGACCGGCGGCCTCCACGCGCCTAACGGCTGGAGGAGGGGAGTGAGCGCGCGCGCGACGGTTTCAAGCGGCTGATCGAGGGTGATGGTAGTGATGCCTCGTGATCGGCTTTCGCGGATGGAAGTCATAGATCAGTTGGATTAAATCCAACGGCCCAGCATTTCCCTTTTTGCCTCGTATCTAGAAACCTTTAGATGAAAGGCTGAGATTTTAAATCATCAAACGGCCGGATCACGATCCAATGCCTCGTATCTAAAAACACCACAGATCAACGGTCGAGATCGCCTATATTTCAACGGTCCTATCCGCCGTAAATACCTCGCATCTAGAACTCCCTCAAATGGGCGTACCGTAACTCGCCACGTAGCTTCGGAGATGCTCTTCTTTTGCTTCAAGATCCGCTTCACTCCATTAATCCTCCAATCACAACCGTCCATTACATCAATAAGGGTTTTCTTTGGGATAATTTCCCAGAAGCCCCTAGTCCTTATTGATTTACAAACAAATCCTTTCTCTGAGAGAGAGGTCAATTCATCTTAGGTCCTCAATATTTTTCAAAATTACATTAAGGTCCTTATGGCCCTCCATTAACCCTAATTAGGGTTTTTGTCCTTTAATTTCTATTTTCTCCCACTTAATTAAATCATTTAATTATTTAGAAAATTTCCTTAACTAAAGAACAATTAACTCGTTTTATTTCCATAAAAACCTTGGATTTTATATATATATATATATATATATATATATATATATGTGGGTAGTGAAAGGATGAGGCCGGCCGCACTTGTGGCCGCCTCATCCTATCACTACTTATATATAGTAAATTTATATAGAAACTATATATTATATTTTTTTTATAATGTTATTAAATATATATTGATTTATCTATATATTTAAAACAATATATAGATGTGTATATATTCTGAGGATAATATAATTAAAATTATATATACATATCTATATATTGTTTTAGATATATAGATAAATTAGTATATATCTAATAACATTATAAAAAATATAATATATATTTTATATATAAATGGCAATGAGCCGAACTTGAACGAAATTTGAACCCATTTCGAGTTATTTCGAAATTCTATTATTCAAATTTCGAGTTAAACAATTCGAATAACCTCAAATTTTTAAGTTCGAGTTCAGCTCGAAACTACATACAAAAGTTCAAGTTCGATTCAAGTTCTGTTCGAAAAAACTCCAAATAATAAAAAATATTTATAATTATTATAAATTCACTATATATATAATGAACATATTTAAATATTTAAAAAATATTTTAATTGAAGCAAGTGGAGCACACCGTATTACAGTTAGCTCCTTGCTCACCATACAAGTGAAGATTAGAAAACATCTAGTTATATAGAATGGTGATACTATCCTCTTTCTTGCTTGAACGATGTGGGACTAATATATATGTATTTGTTTTGCTCACAGCCTCACACTCACACATTGACACTTACACACACATATTTTATATATATATATTCTCACACTCACACACACACACTGACACTAATACACACACACACACACACACACACATATATATATATATATATATATATATATATATATATATATATATATATATATATATATATATATATATATATATATTCTCACACTCACACACACTGACACTAATACACACATATATTATATATATATATATATATATATATATATATTCGAACTTCGAACCGAACTCAAACGAGCTGGCTCTGGCTTGAGTTCGACTCATTTATTTTTCTAGCTCAAATTGAGTTTAAGTTTAGTTTGTTATTAAAATAATCGAACTGAACTCGAGCTAATATCGAACCGAACTCAAGCAGCTCACGAACAGTTTGATCGTTTGCCAGCTCTATATATAAGTTGTGATAGGATGAGGCGTCCGCAAGTGCGACCAGCCTCATTCTATCACTATATATATATATATATATATATAATATTATAATATAATATAATATAATATAGGGCGTGATGTAGTAGGTCGGCCGCAAATGCGGCAGGCTGGACTGTATCAGCCCCTATATAAATTATAGATTTATGTCCGGCCGGCCTCATAGTATCATCTCCCTATATATATATATAAGGCCGGCTGGAACACTGTTCAATTAAGGTTGCCTCCCATTTGGCCACTTGCACAGTGTTTTAAGGATTTCCAACCATATGGATGGAAAGAACATTGAAAATTAAGCTAGCATGTCAATTTTCATACAATTTGGGAACTTGTAGGGTCTTCATCTTAACGGATGAAAATTTATAGAAATCTTACCAGTTCATAATTTCACCCTTAAAGATGAAGACCCTACAAATTCTCAAATTGTATGAAAAGTGACATGCTATCTTATTTTTCGATGTTCTTTCCATCCATATGGTTGAATTTCTTTAAAACAATGTGCAAGTGGGCTAAAATAAGAGGCGCACTATCTGATGTTAAGGCCGTCGCATAGTAACACGACTATATATATATATATATATATATATATATATATATATATATATATATATATATATATATATATATATATATATATATATATATATATCTTAATATAGGATCCTATTTCATTGAGAAAGTCTCTACTAAAATATACACCCAACACTCTAGCCATAATATATATATATATATATATATATATATATATATATATATATATATATATATATATATATATATATACTTATAAAATCTCAAAATTACACTTTTGTGTATCTCATCATTATATACTAATTCTTAATTTTAGATTTCCATTCTCTAAAATAAATTTAAATGTTTAGAATGTAAAATATAAAGTATATAAAATGATATTTACTTATTTTTTAATTATTAAATAATAATATATAATTAAGTTCACCGAATCAATGCGTTCCATATACCCAAGAATCTCATTTTTTATAAGGTTATAGATGTAATTTCTTATTTTTTTTAAAAATATGTATACACATAACCTAAACGAAACCCTAAAACTTCATTTGACAATCCTAGTGGGAGAAGGCGGCGACGTGAATCCCGATATGGCACCAAATAGGCGGTATTCCCCCTCCTTCGTCCACAACCTTCTACAACATCTAGTTCGCCGGTGATGTCATCAACACCACAGTGACCTGGGACAAGTCCGTCAATAGCATTGACCTCTTCAAAGGCCACTGGGGTTGCTATGAATGATGAGTCATGTGGTGCTGAATGCATTGTCATAGTACTCACAAATGATGCAAGTTCTTCAATCTTTGAGTCCAATCCGGAAAGTTTTGCTTGCACATCGCGCACTCGGTTCTCTCCTTGAATGCTTGCCACTTTCCCTTGAGACACCCTGTCACTGGGTTGCCATTGACTAATATTTGATGCTACTGTCTCAAGCAACTCATAACATTCATCAGCTGGCTTTATAGTGATGCTCCACCGACAGCCGCGTCTAAAATGGTTCTATTACTGCTCCCCAAGCCATTATAGAATGCTGGCACCAAGTGCCACTTAGTGAGCCCATGGTGGGGACACAAACGTTGTAACTCGTTGAACCTTTCCCACGCTTCTGCCAAGGTTTCTCCTTCCCTTTGTGCAAATCCTGTCAATTCATTTCTGATTCGAACTGTTTTTGCTGGTGGGAAAAATCAGAGTAGGAACTTTTGTCTCAATTCCTCCCAAGTGCTGATGGAGGCTGCTGGAAGTTAGTAGAACCGTTCCTTCGCAATATCTCTGATAGGAAATGGAAATAGCTTTAATCTTATCGCATCATCCGACGTTCCTACTTTCTTGAAAGTGTCCATGATCTCCAAAAAGTTCCTTAAATGGATATTGGGGGTCTTTATTGGGGATTCCTAAAAATTGTCCTGCATTCTGAAGAATTTGAATAATGGAATTCTTGATTTCAAAATGTGAGTCCGATCCAGTCGGCTTTACAATGCTTGATTGGTGGTCGTCGGAAGATGGAATGGAATATTCAAATAGAGGTCGATTATCTCTTCCTTGATCCATGCTGTTTGAGTCCGATGAGCTTGTTGGTCCTTGTTGAGATCGCTTTTCTTTCCTTAGCTCACACAAAGTCCACTCAATTTCTGGGTCAAGAGGGACTATGGGCGATTCACTCATAAACTGCAAGAAGTAGAACACTTGGATGAGAACACAATTAACTCCCCCAAACTTGCTATAAAGTACAAAAGTACTTAATTCTGGATATGCACACACTTAAAGAGATTAGGAAATAAGATAAAGTAACAAAAACAAAACAAAGGTAAACCAAAGTAACTACCCTAAGTATTATAGAAAACTCTACACTATTCCCCGGCAACGGCACCAAAAACTTGTTGACCAGAAAACTTGAGTGCAAGCACTCAAGCCTCCACACGCAAGCGTACGTGGTCACAAGTAATAAACCGGTAAGTACCGAGTCGTAATCCCAAGAGAACGGAGATAGATTTTCCTACTTGCAAGAGCGAGTTAGTGAAATGATAGATTGTGTAGTTTTATCAAGTGTAATTGATTGTAAGGGGATTGTGGTAAACTAAGGGTAAAGAGGGTAGATTCTCATGATGGATGACCTAGGGATGTATGGGTTGCTAGACTTGTGAAGGTCTTCTCCTTGGAATGCTAGGTTGTCAGGGTCATAGATGTGGGTGTATATGTGATAAAGTGTTGTGCTTATGTGCACTCCTAGTGCATCCTACAGGACCTTATTTCTAAGGGTCATGCATCCAAAGTCCATATCTCTAGGGTACAATGGACACATTATAGGACAACACTATGTCACTACTGTGGAATTGCCTAGCCTGATCTCTCAGCATTAGGTCAAATCGGTGTCACTCCGTCCCCCCTAGTCCTCTATTCTACTCTCAAGCCTAGATTTCTCATAGTGCTTGAAGTTAAAGATACCTATAGTCTCTCAACTAATGAGGAGATAAAGAGAATAGATTCAAAGGCACATCCACAACCCAAACAACAAAGCAAACCAAAGATAATAAGTATATCAAGTCATAGCAACCATACAATCCTAGATAATGTGTTTAAGCTAACATTACAAAGAAAACATCAATAGCAATGAAAGCTTCCATACAAACATCCATAAATGAACCAAAGAGAGTTCTAAAACAATAGAAATAAGAATCTAGAAGTTCCCCCTCATAAATGCCCAATCTCCAGCTTGAAAGTGTTGGAAATCGCCCTCAGGGCCTCAGCCGTCGCGTGCAGCCGCCACCAAGCCCCCCTCAGATGATAAACCCTAATTAATTCATTGTTTATATAGCCCAACGCAGTCGACATCGCAATGTTGTGAAATGACATCGTGATGTTTTTAGTCTTCCAAGCAACCCTTGAAAGCATCGCGATGTTGCACATCACGATCTGTCTTTTCCGCTTGAAACTGCGTCCAGCTCTTGTAAACATCACGATGTCTAGAATAGCCATCACGATGTTATTTCCTTGTATTGACTAGTCTGGATTCTTGCATCGCGATGTTCTAAGGGCCATCGCGATCTGATTTCCTGGGCGGATTTGGCATTCTGTCTCTTCGAAACATCACGATGTCCGGTTGGAGCATCGCGATGTTTTGCACTGTGCTGCTTCAGATGACCTGTTGCACAAATATTTCACTTGTTTCAGCATTTATCAACTACAACAAGGTGTAAAACACTTGTAGCGCATACAAGATAGCACAATTGCACAAATGATGTATTCTAGAGCTAAAGCAAGTTGTAATTTTTTCGATAATGCACTCTTCAACTCTAAATTCGTTGGCAAACATCTACTAAAATAGCTCATTTCCAAGAGCTATCAATACTCAACCAAAGTATATGTGCTTTTAGTAATTTATTAGAAGCTAAGGTCATGCCAATACATTTAAACAAAATTGGAAATAGAAACATCAAATAGAAGGCAGATTAATGACATAAAATGTAACTATACAAGTAGAAATAATCAACCAACGAAACATGCTTTTGTAAAATTATTAGAAATTCAGGTCAGTCACTCGCAATTAAAGAAAATTGGAAACGAAGACAGATAAATACAAAGCAAATTAATGGAAAAAATGTAACATTAATATGCATCAATTTCTATATCGATCCAAAAAGAAAAATGAAAAAAAAAATTGGTATAATAGCAACAGTGGCATGCTTGTACAAAATTATCATAAATCAAAACAATAACTTCAAATGCAATTAACATCAAACACCCTTCAAATACTCATATACCTTTGACTAGTTGCAAGTTGTATTATCTCCTCTCAAACACCCAAGGATACCTGCAAAATGAACACTATCAGAGAAATAGATTAAAAAACAAATAAAACTTCACATATCTCCTGAGAAATTGAGGAAATTAACAATATTACAAAATAAATAAAGGAAAAAAAGGAAAGATTACCAAAAGAACAACATAGATAGTATGAAATAAAAGGATAAAAGATATAAAAGAAGGATACTTGCAGAGAGAGCTAGAGATGTTCAGAAATGAGGTTCGACTGTTATTAATCAACAATCCAATGCCCTAGAAACCCTAATAAGGAGGGAAATCAGAGAGGAAGAGGCCGGTGGTAGTTTGGGGCCCCTAGTAATAACGGTAGATAGGGGATGTCCAATTGAGAACTAGATGCGAGAGAGATGAAGAGGTAAAACCCTAGCCTAGAGTTAAGAAGAGAAAGAGGATGAACGATCGAGAACTGGATGCAAGGAAGAAGGATGTAAAACCATTCTCGAGAGAAGAAGAAAAAAGGGAAGACCGATTAAGAATTAGATGCAAGGGAGAAGAAGGGGGGACGATCGATCGAGAACCCTAGTCGATAAGGAGAAAAGATGAGAGAAAAGAGGATGTTAGAAGTGTGGTGAAATTAAGGAGGTCGTATGAAGGTGGATGGTTGAAGTAGGACCTCGATCACCTTGTTAAAAACATACCAAAGTTCCACTTCATCTTTCTTTCGGAAGTCAAAAGCTGAAAGTGGGACAATTTCAAAGTCTCACTTCCGACTTCAAGCCTCACTACAGGCAACCAAACATTTGGAAGTAGCCATAAGTGGGCCATTCTGACTTCCGATCCTCTACTTCCATGAAACAAACTAGCCCTAGCCTTATGTTTAAGTGGGTAGATAATCTCATGCTTTTGATGATGAGCACGTTGAGGTAGGGTTAGATAGCTCCCTTTTGCACTAGGGTTTGATTTTTAATTCTTTCTAGAAACCCTTTGAAATTGTTTCTAGTTGATCCTCGATTTTTTTCTTCATTTTTTCTTCAATATTAAAATTAGGATAATGGAAGTCACAATCGAGAAGGGGAGCTCATAATGAATGGTAATGCCAATAATAGTGCAGCATACCGATTTCTAGTTATCAAATCTGGAATTTCAGATATTCAAGTGAATACTGTAATTGAGTCTAATGATGCTGAATGGTTCGAGCATATATTTCCTTTCAAGGATAGACTCAATGAGAATAAAAGAAAGGGGCATGATGATATTCATGTAGATGGTATTAATGGTGGTTCATCATCTGGGGTTCAAGACAAGGACTTGGAACCAAGTGAAGACACACCATCAATCCAAGAGAAAGAGTTAGAACCTAGAAGAGGGAAAAGACTCAAGGTTGCAAAAGATTTTGGACCGGATTTCTTAACCTTTCTTACCGAAGCCGAAGCCACAAACATATAAAGAGGCTATAACTTCATACGAATCTATGTATTGGAAAGAAGCAATAAATAGCGAAATAGAATCCATTTTACAAAACCATACATAGGGAACTGGTGGATTTACCACAGGTGCAAACCGATTGGTTACAAATGGATTTTCAAAAAGAAATTGAAGCTGATGGTACAATTGATAAGTACAAAGCTTCGCCTAGTAGCGAAAGGTTACCGTCAAAAGAAGAAATTTGGATTTCTTTGACACATACTCACCTGTCACTAGAATTACATCTATAAGGATGTTAATTGCTATTGCGGCTATATACAATTTGGAAATACATCAAATTGATGTAAAAACTGCATTTCTAAATGGTGAGTTAGATGAAGAAATTTATATCGAACAACCAGAAGGGTTTGTTGCAAAAGGGCAAGAGAAAAAGGTGTGTAAACTTGTAAAGTCCCTTTATGGACTTAAACAAGCACCTAAGCAGTGGCATGAAAAGTTTGATCATACAATGCTTTCACATGGATTTCGGATCAATGAATGTGATAAATGTGTTTACCTCAAGAAATTTGACAATGGTTCTTGTGTCATTGTATGTTTATACGTTGATGATATGCTCATTATGGGACTGAACTTAGATGTCATAAACTCCACAAAGAAAATATTGAATTCGACCTTTGATATGAAAGACATGGGAAAAGCCGATGTTATCTTAGGAATTCGAATTCAAAGAAGTAATGATGGCTATATACTACCCACTATGTGGAAAGCAGGTCCTTAAGAAGTTTGGACACTTTGAAAGCAAACCGCAAACTCTCCTTTTGATCCTAATTGTAAATTAAGGAAAAACAGTGGAGATAGTGTGTCTCAATTAGAATATTCACGTGTAATTGGAACACTACAGTACATAACAAATTGTACTAGACCGGATATTGCTTACTCTGTGAATAGATTGGCAAGGTATACATGCAATCCATCAAAGGATCATTGGGAAGCCTTGGTTAGAGTATTGAGATACTTAAAACATACAGTGAAGTATGGATTACATTATACAAGATATCCTCCTGTTTTGGAAGGATATAGTGATGCAAATTGGATTTCAAACGATACAGAGAAAGCCACAAGTGGTTATGTTTTTACACTTGGAGGGGCTGCAGTATCTTGGAAATCACAAAAGCAAACGTGTGCAGCACGTTCTACAATGGAATCAGAATTCATAGCCTTAGATAAGACCGCCGAAGAAGCGGAATGGCTTAAGAACTTCCTAGAAGATATTCCATTATGGCCTCAACCCGTGACAGCCATATGTGTGTGTATTTGCATGGCAGCTATTGGAAGAGCAAAAAGCCATATGTATAATGGCAAGTCAAGGCACATAAGACGTCGACATAACACTGTAAAACATATGCTCTCGACTGGCATTATTTCCATTGATTATGTGAAATCAAAGGAGAATCTTGCAGATCAACTTACAAAGGGCATTGCAAAAGATAAAGTGTTATATTTATCGAGGGGAATGGGCTTAAAGCCAACATAATAAGGAGTAACCTGGTGGAAACCTAACCTAGCAGATTGGGAATCCAAGTCTAGGTTCAATAAGGAGAACTAGTTGGGTGAAACTTAAAAACTAGAGCATACATAGCTACTCATTCCTATGATAAGAAAGTATGCTACCTGTGATGGTAAGGGTGAATGTGAAAACATTCTTAATGACACTGACAAAGGATACAGGAATACTGCAGGTTATTCATAACCATAGTGTCACCTATATGGGAGTAATGTGGGGTCGCATTCATGAGAATGACATGGCTAAATTCTCTAAAGCTCCTATGAATTCAAGATTGTTCAAGACCAAAACCGTATGAATTGAAAGGTGTTGAGGTTCGATATGTGTGTTACTCACTGTCTTGGTTTACCAAACATGGTGAACAGTTCAATGTCTCCTATACACACTGAATCACCGGTAAATCCGATGAGTATTCACTAAGGAAGGTTCAAGTCCAAAAGACACCTCCCCTGATGCGTATCAAACCTAAGTTTTTCCGCCAGATCATAGTGATAAATCTATTTGCTATACAAATGTGGGGTATTGTTGGAGTTTGTATAGAAATAGAGAGAAAGATAATCCCACATCGAAAGATTGAAAGAAAAGTATATAGTTTATAAGTGTTCACATGGGACACTTAGTAAAAAGAACAAAGCCTTGGGCTTTTAGTTAGATGGGCTTTGGCTTGGGCTTTGGCACAGGCTTTGACTTGGATGAGGCTTGGGCTTAATATATATATTTATATATTTATATGTCAAAGATGGGCCTTGGGCCTTGGGGCTCTTGGGGTCTCTTCTGATTAAAAAGAATTCATTTTTTATTTTTTAATTATTTTAATTGGTGAAAAGGTGTGTCTATACAACACAACCTTTCAGAAGAGCACAACCTCTCAGAAGGACACATCCCTCTCCAAGCATTGCATCTTTTACGCAAAGGGTGTTTAAATGCCTATAAAAGCGAAGCCAAGTATTAGTTTGATATCTCATCTCATCTTGTTCTTTTCAATCTTTCCAATCCTTAAAAGCATTCTCGCAATTTACGAGGAAATCCACCAAGTAAATTCGCCAGGACCAAGAAACCGAGTGCTAGGTTCTTGGCTACAGATTGTTGAATCCTGGTGGCAGACGCTCAACGAACTACAGCACAGAGTAGGGGCGAAATTCTGCTATAGGACATAGCATCAACGCTAGCCTCAATCTCAAATCAAGTCAGTTTTATTGTTTACTTGTTTGCAAATTATATTAGTATCTGTTTAATTTAGTATTGCTGTATACAAATTCCTGATTGTTTTCCAACAATCTATAGCAGAAATTTGATGGAACAATCTGTGAATTTGAATGGCGTGAAGCCTCATGTTGAGAAGCCTGACAAGTTCAAAGGTCTGGACTTCAAGAGATGGCAACAGAAGATGTTGTTCTATCTGACAACTCTGAACCTTGCTCACGTCATCAAGGAAGAATGCCCTGTGGCTGAGGGAGATGACATTCCTACTGACAAACTGAATGCAATTGAAGCATGGAAACACAGTGAGTTTTTATGCAGGAATTACATACTGAATAGCCTTGATGATACACTGTATGATGTGTATAGATCATATAAGACTGCCAAGGATCTCTGGGACTCGCTAGAGAAAAAGTATATGATCGAAGATGCAGGTTCGAAGAAATTCATCATTGGGAAATTTCTCAAGTACCAAATGGTGGAGTCAAAAACTGTTGTTAACCAAGTTGAAGAGTTGCAGATTCTTATCCATGAACTTCTTGCTTGCGGAAGGAATGGTTACGCCCCTCAATTCTCTGTCGGATCTGTGATAGAGAAGTTGCCTCCATCTTGGAATGATTTCAAGATACATCTTAAGCATAAGAAGACTGATATGTCCATGGAGGATTTGGTTCTCAAACTAAGGGTGCAGGAAGATCAATGCAAGAATGAGGGAATGATCATCCCAGATTTTGAAGCCAAGATTAACATCATTGAGGGTGGAGAGACATCCAAACCTAAGCCTAAATACCAGAAGAACAAGGGAAACAAAGGCAAAGGCAAAGGCAAAGGTATGCATGTTCTTGCTCCAAAAGGGAAGAACTTCAAGGCAATTAAGGGTGCTTGTTGGGTGTGTGGAAAAACTGGATACAAAGTACAAGACTGCCACCACAAGAAGGCAAATCCTACTCCAAATAACAAGAACCAAGCCAATGTTGCTGAAGAGTTTGTTGGTGTTGTTTCTGAAGTGAATATGGTGACAGATAGCAATGCTTGGTGGATGGATACTGGTGCAACTAGGCACATATGTGGAAACAGAAATATGTTCATCACCTACACTCCTAATAATGGAGATGATAAGTTGTTTATGGGCAATGCATCTGCTGCTAATGTTGCTGGAAAAGGAAAAAAGTAGTTACGAAGTTCACTTAGGGAAAGATCTTGCTCTTATGGATGTGCTACATGTTCCTTCTATTACTAAAAATCTTGTATACGGACCTATTCTTAGTAAGAAAGGTTTTAAACTTGTATTTGAGTCGACAAGTTTGTTCTCACTAAAGGGGAACATTTGTAGGAAAGGGCTACTTATGCGAAGGGCTCTTCAAACTCAATGTTCTAGATTACGATGCTATTAATAATATGAATAATGCTTACATTTTACTTGCTTGAGTCTTCTACTTTATGGCATGCTAGATTAGGACATGTTAACTATAAATCCTTGCATAGAATGGTTAATCTTGGTTTTGCTACCTAGTTGTACAATGAATAAAATGCATAAATGTGAAATTTGTGTAGAGTCTAAATTTGCTAGCAAAACCTATAAATCGTGGTTGAAAGATCAAGCGAATTGTTGGGATTGATTCATACTGATTTGGGTGATTTCAAATCAACCCCAACTCGTGGAGGAAAGAATTACTATATCACTTTTATAGATGATAGCAGTAAATATTGTTATGTATATTTACTACATAGCAAAGATGAAGCTTTGAATATGTTTAAGACATATAAAGCTGAAGTAGAAAACCGATTAGACAAGAAGATCAAAGTTACTAGCGATCACGATAGAGGGAAGCGAATATGAGTCCAAGCGCCTTTGCGAGAATTTTGTGCTTCTCATGGAATTATACATCAAGCAGCTTGACACCATACACTCCCCAGCGAGAATGGAGTGGGTGGCGTAAGAATAGAACGTTGAAGAATATGATTAATGTCATGCTTAGCGATTACGGTTTACCACTTAATATGTGGGGAGAAGCCCTACTACTTTGCTAACACCATCATGAATAGAATCCCACCAAAGAAGAGTGATCAATCTCCATTTGAAAAATGGAACAAGAGACAACACCTTACAAAATCTTGAAAGTGTGGGGTTGCCTAGCAAAGGTTCAAGTTCCTTTACCAAAGAGAGTTAAACTTGGACCTAAAACTATTATTTGTGTGTTTATTGGATATGCCAATAATAGTGCGACATACCGATTTCTAGTTATCAAATCACGGAATTTGAGATATTCAAGTGAATCTTGTAATTGAGTCTAATGATCTTTGAATGGATTAGAGCATATATTTCCTTTCAAGGATAGACTCAATGAGAATAAAAGAAAGGGGCATGATGATATTCATGTAGATGGTATTAATGGTGGTTCATCATCTGGGGTTCAAGACAAGGACTTGGAACCAAGTGAAGACACACCATCAATCCAAGAGAAAGAGTTAGAACCTAGAAGAGGGAAAAGACTCAAGGTTGCAAAAGATTTTGGACCGGATTTCTTAACCTTTCTTACCGAAGCCGAGCCACAAACATATAAAGAGGCTATAACTTCATCTGAATCTATGTATTGGAAAGAAGCAATAAATAGCGAAATAGAATCCATTTTACAAAACCATACATGGGAACTGGTGGATTTACCACCTGGGTGCAAACCGATTGGTTACAAATGGATTTTCAAAAAGAAATTGAAGCCTGATGGTACAATTGATAAGTACAAAGCTCGCCTAGTAGCGAAAGGTTACCGTCAAAAAGAAGGGCTGGATTTCTTTGACACATACTCACCTGTCAGTAGAATTACATCTATAAGGATGTTAATTGCTATTGCGGCTATATACAATTTGGAAATACATCAAATGGATGTAAAAACCGCATTTCTGAATGGTGAGTTAGATGAAGAAATTTATATGGAACAACCAGAAGGGTTTGTTCAAAAAGGGCAAGAGAAAAAGGTGTGTAAACTTGTAAAGTCCCTTTATGGACTTAAACAAGCACCTAAGCAGTGGCATGAAAAGTTCGATCATACAATGCTTTCACATGGATTTAGGATCAATGAATGTGATAAATGTGTTTACGTCAAGAAATTTGATAATGGTTCTTGTGTCATTGTATGTTTATACGTTGATGATATGCTCATTATGGAATGAGAACTTAGATGTCATAAACTCCACAAAGAAAATATTGAAATCGAATTTTGATATGAAAGACATGGGAAAAGCCGATGTTATTTTAGGAATTCGAATTCAAAGAAATAATGATGGCTATATACTTAGTCAAACCCACTATGTGGAAACAGTCCTTAAGAAGTTTGGACACTTTGAAAGCAAACCGGCAAACTCTCCTTTTGATCCTAATTGTAAATTAAGGAAAAACAGTGGAGATAGTGTGTCTCAATTAGAATATTCACGTGTAATTGGAACACTACAGTACATAACAAATTGTACTAGACCGGATATTGCTTACTCTGTGAATAGATTGGCAAGGTATACATGCAATCCATCAAAGGATCATTGGGAAGCCTTGGTTAGAGTATTGAGATACTTAAAACATACAGTGAAGTATGGATTACATTATACAAGATATCCTCCTGTTTTGGAAGGATATAGTGATGCAAATTGGATTTCAAACGATACAGAGAAAGCCACAAGTGGTTATGTTTTTACACTTGGAGGGGCTGCAGTATCTTGGAAATCACAAAAGCAAACGTGTGCAGCACGTTCTACAATGGAATCGGAATTCATAGCCTTAGATAAGACCGCCGAAGAAGCGGAATGGCTTAAGAACTTCCTAGAAGATATTCCATTATGGCCTCAACCCGTGACAGCCATATGTGTGCATTGTGACTGCATGGCAGCTATTGGAAGAGCAAAAAGCCATATGTATAATGGCAAGTCAAGGCACATAAGACGTCGACATAACACTGTAAAACATATGCTCTCGACTGGTATTATTTCCATTGATTATGTGAAATCAAAGGAGAATCTTGCAGATCAACTTACAAAGGGCATTGCAAAAGATAAAGTGTTATATTTATCGAGGGGAATGGGCTTAAAGCCAACATAATAAGGAGTAACCTGGTGGAAACCTAACCTAGCAGATTGGGAATCCAAGTCTAGGTTCAATAAGGAGAACTAGTTGGGTGAAACTTAAAAACTAGAGCATACATAGCTACTCATTCCTATGATAAGAAAGTATGCTACCTGTGATGGTAAGGGTGAATGTGAAAACATTCTTAATGACACTGACAAAGGATATAAGAATATTGCAGGTTATTCATAACCATAGTGTCACCTATATGGGAGTAATGTGGGGTCGCATTCATGAGAATGACATGGCTAAATTCTCTAAAGCTCCTATGAATTCAGGATTGTTCAAGACCAAAACGAACACAACCGTATGAATTGAAAGGTGTTGAGGTTCGATATGTGTGTTACTCATTTGTCTTGGTTTACCAAACATGGTGAGCAGTTCAATGTCTCCTATACTGCTTTTGAATCACCGGTAAATCCGATGAGTATTCACTAAGGAAGGTTCAAGTCCAAAAGACGCCTCCACGATGCGTATCAAACCTAAGTTTTTCCAGCGGATCATAGTGATAAATCTATTTGCTATACAAATGTGGGGTATTGTTGGAGTTTGTATAGAAATAGAGAGAAAGATAATCCCACATCGAAAGATTGAAAGAAAAGTATATAGTTTATAAGTGTTCACATGGGATACTTAGTAAAAAGAACAAAGCCTTGGCCTTTTAGTTAGATGGGCTTTGGCTTGGGCTTTGGCTTGGGCTTTGACTTGGATGAGGCTTGGGCTTAATATATATATTTATATATTTATATGTCAAAGATGGGCCTTGGGCCTTGGGGCTCTTGGGGTCTCTTCTGATTAAAAAGAATTCATTTTTTATTTTTTAATTATTTTAATTGGTGAAAAGGTGTGTCTATACAACACAACCTTTCAGAAGAGCACAACCTCTCAGAAGGACACATCCCTCTCCAAGCATTGCATCTTTCTGCAAAGGGTGTTTAAATGCCTATAAAAACAGAAGCCAAGTATCAGTTTGATATCTCATCTTATCTTGTTCTTTTTCAATCTTTCCAATCCTTAAAACTGTTCTGCAATTTCTGAGAGGAAATCCACCAAGTAAATTCGCCAGGACCAAGAAACCGAGTGCTAGGTTCTTGGCTACAGATTGTTGAATCACGGTGGCGGGGCGCTCAGCGAACTCTGGCCGCAGTAGGGGCGAAATTACGCTATAGGACATAGCATCAGCGCTAGCCTCAATCTCAAATCAAGTCAGGTTTATTGTTTACTTGTTTGCAAATTATATTAGTATACATTTAATTTAGTATTCTTTGTATACAAATTCTGATTGTTTTCCAACAATCTATAGCAGAAATTTGATGGAACAATCATGAATTTGAATGGCGTGAAGCCTCATGTTGAGAAGCGACAAGTTCAAAGGTGCGGACTTCAAGAGATGGCAATGAAGATGTTGTTCTATCGACAACTCACGAACCTTGCTCACGTCATCAAGGAAGAATGCCACGTAGGTGAGGGAGATGACATTCCTCTTGACAAAGCTGAATGCAATTGAAGCATGGAAACCGCGGTGAGTTTTTATGCGAGAATTACATCTTGAATAGCCTTGATGATACATTTGTATGATGTGTATAGATCATATAAGGCGCCAAGGATCTGCAGGACTCGCTAGAGAAAAAGTATATGATCGAAGATGCGAGGTTGAAGAAATTCATCATTGGGAAATTTCTCAAGTACCAAATGGTGGAGTCAAAAACTATTGTTAACCAAGTTGAAGAATTGCAGATTCTTATCCATGAACTTGCTGCAGAAGGAATGACCTTGCCCCCTCAATTCTCTGTCGGATCTGTGATAGAGAAGTTGCCTCCATCTTGGAATGATTTCAAGATACATCTTAAGCATAAGAAGGCTGATATGTCCATGGAGGATCCGGTTCTCAAACTAAGGGTGCGGGAAGATCACTTAAGAATGAGGGAATGATCGTCCCAGTTTTGAAACCAAG
The DNA here is from genome assembly GCA_026586065.1 of Dioscorea zingiberensis. Taxonomy (NCBI): domain Eukaryota; kingdom Viridiplantae; phylum Streptophyta; class Magnoliopsida; order Dioscoreales; family Dioscoreaceae; genus Dioscorea; species Dioscorea zingiberensis. The sequence goes on from CM048819.1 coordinate 50,581,003, forward strand.
ATCAACATCATTGAAATTTGGAGAGATTCCCAAACCTAAGCCTAAATACCAGAAGAACAAGGGGAACAAAGGCAAAAGCAAAGGCAAAGGTCTACATGTTCTTGCTCCAAAAGGGAAGAACTTCAGGGCAATTAAGGGTGCTTGTTGGGTGTGTGAAAAAGCTGGACACAAAGCACAAGACTGCCACCACAAAAAGGCAAATCCTACTCCAAATAACAACAACCAAGCCAATATTCTTTGAAGAGTTTGTTGGTGTTGTTTTACGAAGTGAATATGGTGATGAGATAGCAATGCTTGGTGGATGGATCTTTGGTGCAACTAGGCACATATGTGGAAACAGAAATATGTTCATCACCTACACTCCTAATAATGGAGATGATAAGTTGTTTATGGGCAATGCATCTGCTGCTAATGTTGCTGGAAAAGGAAAAGTGGTTCTGAAGTTCACTTCTGGGAAAGATCTTGCTCTTATGGATGTGCTACATGTTCCTTCTATTACTAAAAATCTTGTATCTGGACCTATTCTTAGTAAGAAAGGTTTTAAACTTGTATTTGAGTCTGACAAGTTTGTTCTCACTAAAGGGGGAACATTTGTAGGAAAGGGCTACTTGTCTGAAGGGCTCTTCAAACTCAATGTTCTAGATTCTGATGCTATTAATAATATGTATAATGCTTCTATTTACTTGCTTGAGTCTTCTACTTTATGGCATGCTAGATTAGGACATGTTAACTATAAATCCTTGCATAGAATGGTTAATCTTGGTTTGCTACCTAGTTGTACAATGAATAAAATGCATAAATGTGAAATTTGTGTAGAGTCTAAATTTGCTAGCAAAACCTATAAATCTGTGGTTGAAAGATCAAACGAATTGTTGGGATTGATTCATACAGATTTGGGTGATTTCAAATCAACCCCAACTCGTGGAGGAAAGAATTACTATATCACTTTTTATAGATGATAGCGGTAAATATTGTTATGTATATTTACTACATAGCAAAGATGAAGCTTTGAATATGTTTAAGACATATAAAGCTTGAAGTAGAAAACCGATTAGACAAGAAGATCAAAGTTACGCGATCACGATAGAGGAGGCGAATATGAGTCCAAGCGCCTTTGCGAATTTTGTGCTTCTCATGGAATTATACATCAAGCAACTGACACCATACACTCCCCAACAGAATGGAGTGGCTGAGCGTAAGAATAGAACGTTGAAGAATATGATTAATGTCATGCTTAACGATTCTGGTTTACCACTTAATATGTGGGGAGAAGCCCTACTTACTGCTAACACCATCATGAATAGAATCCCACCAAAGAAGAGTGATCAATCTCCATTTGAAAAATGGAACAAGAGACAACCTGCTTACAAAATCTTGAAAGTGTGGGGTTGCCTAGCAAAGGTTCAAGTTCCTTTACCAAAGAGAGTTAAACTTGGACCTAAAACTATATTTGTGTGTTTATTGGATATGCCAATAATAGTGCGACATACCGATTTCTAGTTATCAAATGCGGAATTTCGGATATTCAAGTGAATCGTAATTGGAGTCTAATGATGCTTTGAATGGTTCGAGCATATATTTCCTTTCAAGGATAGACTCAATGAGAATAAAAGAAAGGGGCATGATGATATTCATGTAGATGGTATTAATGGTGGTTCATCATGCAGGGGTTCAAGACAAGGACTTGGAACCAAGTGAAGACACACCATCAATCCAAGAAAGAGTTAGAACCTAGAAGAGGGAAAAGACTCAAGGTTGCAAAAGATTTTGGACGGATTTCTTAACCTTTCTTACCGGCCGAGCCACAAACATATAAAGAGGCTATAACTTCATACGAATCTATGTATTGGAAAGAAGCAATAAATAGCGAAATAGAATCCATTTTACAAAACCATACATGGGAGCTGGTGGATTTACCACATGGGTGCAAACCGATTGGTTACAAATGGATTTTCAAAAAGAAATTGAAGCCTGATGGTACAATTGATAAGTACAAAGCTTCGCCCTAGTAGCGAAAGGTTACCGTCAAAAAGAAGGGCTGGATTTCTTTGACACATACTCACCTGTCAGTAGAATTACATCTATAAGGATGTTAATTGCTATTGCGGCTATATACAATTTGGAAATACATCAAATGGATGTAAAAACCGCATTTCTGAATGGTGAGTTAGATGAAGAAATTTATATGGAACAACCAGAAGGATTTGTTCAAAAAGGGCAAGAGAAAAAGGTGTGTAAACTTGTAAAGTCCCTTTATGGACTTAAACAGGCACCTAAGCAGTGGCATGAAAAGTTCGATCATACAATGCTTTCACATGGATTTCGGATCAATGAATGTGATAAATGTGTTTACCTCAAGAAATTTGATAATGGTTCTTGTGTCATTGTATGTTTATACGTTGATGATATGCTCATTATGGAATGAGAACTTAGATGTCATAAACTCCACAAAGAAAATATTGAAATCAATTTTGATATGAAAGACATGGGAAAAGCCGATGTTATTTTAGGAATTGAATTCAAAGAAATAATGATGGCTATATACTTAGTCAAACCCACTATGTGGAAGCAGGTCCTTAAGAAGTTTGGACACTTTGAAAGCAAACCGAAAACTCTCCTTTTGATCCTAATTGTAAATTAAGGAAAAACAGTGGAGAAAGTGTGTCTCAGTTAGAATATTCACGTATAATTGGAACACTACAGTACATAAACAAATTGTACTAGACGGATATTGCTTACTCTGTGAATAGATTGGCAAGGTATACATGCAATCCATCAAAGGATCATTGGGAAGCCTTGGTTAGAGTATTGAGATACTTAAAACATACAGTGAAGTATGGATTACATTATACAAGATATCCTCCTGTTTTGGAAGGATATAGTGATGCAAATTGGATTTCAAACGATACAGAGAAAGCCACAAGTGGTTATGTTTTTACACTTGGAGGGGCTGCAGTATCTTGGAAATCACAAAAGCAAACGTGTGCAGCACGTTCTACAATGGAATCAGAATTCATAGCCTTAGATAAGACCGCCGAAGAAGCGGAATGGCTTAAGAACTTCCTAGAAGATATTCCATTATGGCCTCAACCCGTGACAGCCATATGTGTGCATTGTGACTGCATGGCAGCTATTGGAAGAGCAAAAAGCCATATGTATAATGGCAAGTCAAGGCACATAAGACGTCGACATAACACTGTAAAACATATGCTCTCGATTGGCATTATTTCCATTGATTATGTGAAATCAAAGGAGAATCTTGCAGATCAACTTACAAAGGGCATTGCAAAAGATAAAGTGTTATATTTATCGAGGGGAATGGGCTTAAAGCCAACATAATAAGGAGTAACCTGGTGGAAACCTAACCTAGCAGATTGGGAATCCAAGTCTAGGTTCAATAAGGAGAACTAGTTGGGTGAAACTTAAAAACTAGAGCATACATAGCTACTCATTCCTATGATAAGAAAGTATGCTACACATGATGGTAAGGGTGAATGTGAAAACATTCTTAATTTGACAAAGGATATAAGAATATTGCAGGTTATTCATAACCATAGTGTCACCTATATGGGAGTAATGTGGGGTCGCATTCATGAGAATGACATGGCTAAATTCTCTAAAGCTCCTATGAATTCAGGATTGTTCAAGACCAAAACGAACACAACCGTATGAATTGAAAGGTGTTGAGGTTCGATATGTGTGTTACTCACTGTCTTGGTTTACCAAACATGGTGAACAGTTCAATGTCTCCTATACACACTGAATCACCGGTAAATCCGATGAGTATTCACTAAGGAAGGTTCAAGTCCAAAAGACACCTCCCTGATGCGTATCAAACCTAAGTTTTTCCAGGATCATAGTGATAAATCTATTTGCTATACAAATGTGGGGTATTGTTGGAGTTTGTATAGAAATAGAGAGAAAGATAATCCCACATCGAAGATTGAAAGAAAAGTATATAGTTTATAAGTGTTCACATGGGACACTTAGTAAAAAGAACAAAGCCTTGGGCTTTTTAGTTAGATGGGCTTTGGCTTGGGCTTTGGCACGGGCTTTGACTTGGATGAGGCTTGGGCTTAATATATATATTTATATATTTATATGTCAAAGATGGGCCTTGGGCCTTGGGGCTCTTGGGGTCTCTTACGATTAAAAAGAATTCATTTTTATTTTTTAATTATTTTAATTGGTGAAAGGTGTGTCTATACAACACAACCTTCGAGGAAGAGCACAACCTCTCAGAAGGACACATCCCTCTCCAAGCATTGCATCTTTCTGCAAAGGGTGTTTAAATGCCTATAAAAACAGAAGCAAAGTATCAGTTTGATATCTAATCTCATCTTGTTCTTTTCAATCTTTCCAATCCTTAAAAGCATTACGCAATTTCGAGAGGAAATCCACCAAGTAAATTCGCCAGACCAAGAAACCGAGTGCTAGGTTCTTGGCTCTGATTGTTGAATCACGGTGGCGGGCGGCTCAGCGAACTACGGCCTGAGTAGGGGCGAGAATTGCTATAGGACATAGCATCAACGCTAGCCTCAATCTCAAATCAAGCCGGTTTTATTGTTTACTTGTTTGCAAATTATATTAGTATCTGTTTAATTTAGTATTGCTGTATACAAATTCCTGATTGTTTTCCAACAATCTATAGCGAAATTTGATGGAACAATCTGTGAATTTGAATGGCGTGAAGCCTCATGTTGAGAAGCGACAAGTTCAAAGGTGCGGACTTCAAGAGATGGCGAGAAGATGTTGTTCTATCGACAACTCTGAACCTTGCTCACGTCATCAAGGAAGAATGCCACATGTGAGGGAGATGACATTCCCTCTTACGACAAAGCTGAATCACGATTGAAGCATGGAAACACGGTGAGTTTTATGCGAGGAATTACATCTTGAATAGCCTTGATGATACATTTGTATGATGTGTATAGATCATATAAGGCGCCAAGGATCTACGGGACTCGCTAGAGAAAAGTATATGATCGAAGATGCGAGGTTCGAAGAAATTCATCATTGGGAAATTTCTCAAGTACCAAATGGTGGAGTCAAAAGCATTTGTTAACCAAGTTGAAGAATTGCAGATTCTTATCCATGAACTTGCTGCAGAAGGAATGGTTCTGCCCCCTCAATTCTCTGTCGGATCTGTGATAGAGAAGTTGCCTCCATCTTGGAATGATTTCAAGATACATCTTAAGCATAAGAAGACTGATATGTCCATGGAGGATCTGGTTCTCAAACTAAGGGTGCAGGAAGATCACCGCAAGAATGAGGGAATGATCGTCCCAGATTTTGAAACCAAGATCAACATCATTGAAATTTGGAGAGATTCCCAAACCTAAGCCTAAATACCAGAAGAACAAGGGGAACAAAGGCAAAGGCAAAGGCAAAGGTCTACATGTTCTTGCTCCAAAAGGGAAGAACTTCAAGGCAATTAAGGGTGCTTGTTGGGTGTGTGGAAAAACTGGACACAAAGCACAAGACTGCCGCCACAAGAAGGCAAATCCTACTCCAAATAACAACAACCAAGCCAATATTGCTGAAGAGTTTGTTGGTGTTGTTTCTGAAGTGAATATGGTGACAGATAGCAATGCTTGGTGGATGGATACTGGTGCAACTAGGCACATATGTGGAAACAGAAATATGTTCATCACCTACACTCCTAATAATGGAGATGATAAGTTGTTTATGGGCAATGATACATGCTGCTAATATTCTTTGGAAAAGGAAAAGTGGTTCTGAAGTTCACTTCTGGGAAAGATCTTGCTCTTATGGATGTGCTACATGTTCCTTCTATTACTAAAAATCTTGTATCTGGACCTATTCTTAGTAAGAAAGGTTTTAAACTTGTATTTGAGTCTGACAAGTTTGTTCTCACTAAATGGGGAACATTTGTAGGAAAGGGCTACTTGTCTGAAGGGCTCTTCAAACTCAATGTTCTAGATTACGATGCTATTAATAATATGAATAATGCTTACATTTTACTTGCTTGAGTCTTCTACTTTATGGCATGCTAGATTAGGACATGTTAACTATAAATCCTTGCATAGAATGGTTAATCTTGGTTTTGCTACCTAGTTGTACAATGAATAAAATGCATAAATGTGAAATTTGTGTAGAGTCTAAATTTGCTAGCAAAACCTATAAATGTGGTTGAAAGATCAAACGAATTGTTGGGATTGATTCATACAGATTTGGGTGATTTCAAATCAACCCCAACTCGTGGAGGAAAGAATTACTATATCACTTTTATAGATGATAGCAGTAAATATTGTTATGTATATTTACTACATAGCAAAGATGAAGCTTTGAATATGTTTAAGACATATAAAGCTGAAGTGGAAAACCAGTTAGACAAGAAGATCAAAGTTCTGCGATCTGATAGAGGAGGCGAATATGAGTCCAACGCCTTTGCAGAATTTTGTGCTTCTCATGGAATTATACATCAAACGACAGCACCATACACTCCCCAACAGAATGGAGTGGCTGAGCGTAAGAATAGAACGTTGAAGAATATGATTAATGTCATGCTTAACGATTCTGGTTTACCACTTAATATGTGGGGAGAAGCCCTACTTACTGCTAACACCATCTTGAATAGAATCCCACCAAAGAAGAGTGATCAATCTCCATTTGAAAAATGGAACAAGAGACAACCTGCTTACAAAATCTTGAAAGTGTGGGGTTGCCTAGCAAAGGTTCAAGTTCCTTTACCAAAGAGAGTTAAACTTGGACCTAAAACTATTGACTGTGTGTTTATTGGATATGCCAATAATAGTGCAGCATACCGATTTCTAGTTATCAAATGCAGGAATTTAGGATATTCAAGTGAATCATCGTAATTGAGTCTAATGATCTTTGAATGGTTCGAGCATATATTTCCTTTCAAGGATAGACTCAATGAGAATAAAAGAAAGGGGCATGATGATATTCATGTAGATGGTATTAATGGTGGTTCATAAATGCAGGGTTCAAGACAAGGACTTGGAACCAAGTGAAGACACACCATCAATCCAAGAGAAAGAGTTAGAACCTAGAAGAGGGAAAAGACTCAAGGTTGCAAAAGATTTTGGACTGGATTTCTTAACCTTTCTTACCGAAGCCGAGCCACAAACATATAAAGAGGCTATAACTTCGTCTGAATCTATGTATTGGAAAGAAGCAATAAATAGCGAAATAGAATCCATTTTACAAAACCATACATGGGAACTGGTGGATTTACCACCTGGGTGCAAACCGATTGGTTACAAATGGATTTTCAAAAAGAAATTGAAGCCTGATGGTACAATTGATAAGTACAAAGCTCGCCTAGTAGCGAAAGGTTACCGTCAAAAAGAAGGGCTGGATTTCTTTGACACATACTCACCTGTCAGTAGAATTACATCTATAAGGATGTTAATTGCTATTGCGGCTATATACAATTTGGAAATACATCAAATGGATGTAAAACCGCATTTCTGAATGGTGAGTTAGATGAAGAAATTTATATGGAACAACCAGAAGGGTTTGTTCAAAAGGGCAAGAGAAAAGGTGTGTAAACTTGTAAAGTCCCTTTATGGACTTAAACAAGCACCTAAGCAGTGGCATGAAAAGTTCGATCATACAATGCTTTCACATGGATTTAGGATCAATGAATGTGATAAATGTGTTTACGTCAAGAAATTTGATAATGGTTCTTGTGTCATTGTATGTTTATACGTTGATGATATGCTCATTATGGGACAGAACTTAGATGTCATAAACTCCACAAAGAAAATATTGAAATCGAATTTTGATATGAAAGACATGGGAAAAGCCGATGTTATTTTAGGAATTCGAATTCAAAGAAATAATGATGGCTATATACTTAGTCAAACCCACTATGTGGAAACAGTCCTTAAGAAGTTTGGACACTTTGAAAGCAAACCGGCAAACTCTCCTTTTGATCCTAATTGTAAATTAAGGAAAAGCGATTGGAGATAGTATGTCTCAGTTAGAATATTCACGTGTAATTGGAACACTACAGTACATAACAAATTGTACTAGACCGGATATTGCTTACTCTGTGAATAGATTGGCAAGGTATACATGCAATCCATCAAAGGATCATTGGGAAGCCTTGGTTAGAGTATTGAGATACTTAAAACATACGATGAAGTATGGATTACATTATACAAGATATCCTCCTGCTTTTGGAAGGATATAGTGATGCAAATTGGATTTCAAACGATACAGAGAAAGCCACAAGTGGTTATGTTTTTACACTTGGAGGGGCTGCAGTATCTTGGAAATCACAAAAGCAAACGTGTGCAGCACGTTCTACAATGGAATCAGAATTCATAGCCTTAGATAAGACCGCCGAAGAAGCGGAATGGCTTAAGAACTTCCTAGAAGATATTCCATTATGGCCTCAACCCGTGACAGCCATATGTGTGCATTGTGACTGCATGGCAGCTATTGGAAGAGCAAAAAGCCATATGTATAATGGCAAGTCAAGGCACATAAGACGTCGACATAACACTGTAAAACATATGCTCTCGACTGGCATTATTTCCATTGATTATGTGAAATCAAAGGAGAATCTTGCAGATCAACTTACAAAGGGCATTGCAAAAGATAAAGTGTTATATTTATCGAGGGGAATGGGCTTAAAGCCAACATAATAAGGAGTAACCTGGTGGAAACCTAACCTAGCAGATTGGGAATCCAAGTCTAGGTTCAATAAGGAGAACTAGTTGGGTGAAACTTAAAAACTAGAGCATACATAGCTACTCATTCCTATGATAAGAAAGTATGCTACCTGTGATGGTAAGGGTGAATGTGAAAACATTCTTAATGACACTGACAAAGGATATAAGAATATTGCAGGTTATTCATAACCATAGTGTCACCTATATGGGAGTAATGTGGGAATTAGCATTCATGAGGAATGACATGGCTAAATTCTCTAAAGCTCCTATGAATTCAGGATTGTTCAAGACCAAAACGAACACAACCGTATGAATTGAAAGGTGTTGAGGTTCGATATGTGTGTTACTCACTGTCTTGGTTTACCAAACATGGTGAACAGTTCAATGTCTCCTATACACTTTGAATCACCGGTAAATCCATGAGTATTCACTAAGGAAGGTTCAAGTCCAAAAGACACTCCCCACGATGCGTATCAAACCTAAGTTTTTCCTTGGATCATAGTGATAAATCTATTTGCTATACAAATGTGGGGTATTGTTGGAGTTTGTATAGAAATAGAGAGAAAGATAATCCCACATCGAAAGATTGAAAGAAAAGTATATAGTTTATAAGTGTTCACATGGGACACTTAGTAAAAGAACAAAGCCTTGGGCTTTTAGTTAGATGGGCTTTGGCTTGGGCTTTGGCCTGGGCTTTGACTTGGATGAGGCTTGGGCTTAATATATATATTTATATATTTATATGTCAAAGATGGGCCTTGGGCCTTGGGGCTCTTGGGGTCTCTTCTGATTAAAAAGAATTCATTTTTTATTTTTTAATTATTTTAATTGGTGAAAAGGTGTGTCTATACAACACAACCTTTCAGAAGAGCACAACCTCTCAGAAGGACACATCCCTCTCCAAGCATTGCATCTTTCTGCAAAGGGTGTTTAAATGCCTATAAAAACAGAAGCCAAGTATTAGTTTGATATCTCATCTCATCTTGTTCTTTTTCAATCTTTCCAATCCTTAAAACTGTTCTGCAATTTCTGAGAGGAAATCCACCAAGTAAATTCGCCAGGACCAAGAAACCGAGTGCTAGGTTCTTGGCTACAGATTGTTGAATCCTGGTGGCAGACGCTCAACGAACTACAAAGACAGTAGTAGGGCGAAATTACGCATATAGGACATAGCATCAACGCTAGCCTCAATCTCAAATCAAGTCAGTTTTATTGTTTACTTGTTTGCAAATTATATTAGTATCTGTTTAATTTAGTATTGCTGTATACAAATTCCTGATTGTTTTCCAACACTGTCCTGGAAAAGTTAAAGGCTTTACTGGCCGACGCGATGGTGGACCACGCACAGGCATCCATGAGTACCACACTATATGGTAAGGTTTTCAGTAAGCCCTCTTCGCTTGAACAAGAAAAGGAGAACCTCTTCAGGCTTTGGAATAGCCTCAGAGACTTCTCAATTGTTGATATGCCTAATGGTTTTTTTATTTACCAATGCTCATCAAAGAGCATGGTCAAGGAGGTCCTAGTGGGTGGTCCCTAGACCTTCAATGGTTTGGTTTTTCATTTAATCCTCCAGAAGGAACACTTCCAACCATCCTTTTAGATAATTAGCTCCATTGCTCTCTAGGTCCAACTCCACCACCTCTCGATATAGTATTGGATGCTAAAGGCACTTAAATCGATTGCATCTTTCTGCTGTCTCCTAGTCAAGATCGATGAGACAACTATGACGATGAACAAGGCTCGATTTTCAAGAGTAAGCATAGAGGCTTACTTGAACCAACCACTGAAGAGGGGAGTGTGGGTTCAATTGTCCCTGTCCAAGGGTTTTGTAGCTATATTACATGAAAAATTGCTTTTGTTTCGTTATAAATATGGAATCATAGGTCATGGAGTGGATAACTGTGAAGCGCAGCAAGCTGGTGTCCGCCTGGCAGAGCCGGAACCAGACTGGAAATCCCTGATCCAAAAGATAAAGGGGCTCTGGTTGAGGATGCCAGCAGGTCGGCCAGAAAAATAGAAGCTCCACCAACCAGAGCGGCAGGAGAAGATCCTAGATAGCAAGTGGAAATAAAGGACCAGGGTTATAGACCATGTTTGGTGGTTCATAGAAAGCAAGGGCAGGAATGGCCAATGATGGGCGGAAATCATAGGGAGGAGCGAGGCGTTGAAAGAATAGGGATGATCACGTGTCGTGAGAGAGAGGCACATGTAAGACTGTCATTCGCTTGACCCCCTGTGAAATCCAAAGATTTTAGGGATTATTTTGTTTTACTTTTAATTAGTTATTTTCTTTAATTCTTTGGTTAATAAGGAAAAATTCTCCAAAGTTGGATTTAATAAAACTTTCTATTGGGAATAAAAGTTTCTTAATTTTAATTTTTATTTTATTTTATTTTTAATTATTAAATTATATATATATATATATAGTTGATTTTATGTTTAAAAATCGGTTGACCGAAGTTTCATTTAAAAGTAACATTGGATAAAATGGGGAAGTTTAAGGGATAAGATTGGTAGTTGGGTGTGAATTCAAATATATATAAATATAATATATAATACCAATACTTATATGATTCATGTGCAGGCTGAAGTCAAATTGGATTTTGAATCATGTTTAAAGAAAAACGTGTGGTAATGATATTTTATATTAAATACACAGTGTATATAGAAAGAGATATATATCTATATTTAAACCAATATAGAGAGAATTATCTAGAGAGAGAGTTCTCTAACCCAATCTTCTCCGCGGACCAGCTGTGGGAGAAATTTAAACAACAAGATAAGTTCATTGGGTGAACCTTATCCGATAGCCTCCGTAGGGGAAGGCCTCCAAACCCTAGTATAGTCCCTTGTACGAGAACAACACCGTCGCCGCCGTCGCAGCTGCCACTGCAGAGAGGAAAGAAGAGAGGGCGAGTTCTTAGGAGCGTAGAGCGTCATGAACCACCGGTGAGTGTCTATGCCCTTGAGAACCTATTTTGAGTTCACCTTTCATTGAGTTAGTAAAAATAGTTCATTAGTGAATATTATTCAGGTGTGCTCAATAAGATTAATAACTCTCTATAAAGTTGTTAATTAGATTGGTTATTTATGATCCAAGGCTGGGCATATATGCATGGGTGGGTGTATATGTGAACACTTGAAGTTATGTTTAGTAATGATTGTTAGATGAGGGGTTTTTGCAAATCTTTCGAGGTTGATGCATGGCTGTCATTTGATAAGGACGAGTTACACATAAGGTGGTGTTTTGGGTGCTGGTGTTAGCCAAAGGCCCAAAGCTTTCATTGGTGTAGTAGTGTACAGGTGTATGGTTGTCTCAGAGGGTATGGACGTGCTTGAATTATTGAGTGGCCTTTCGGTAATGGGTGTTGGTAAGTATAGGAGGACTAAGAGTATGATTTGGATTTGTTTCAGTAATGGAGAGGACAGTGAACTTGGTGAAGTTGGGTGATATCTTGATTTTGTTGATTAATTCTCATTGTTAGTATTGTGTTGGCAAGTGGTGGTTTTGTTATATGGGCTCAAATAGTGGTAGCAGTTGATGGTCCTCAGCTTGATAAAACTTGATTAATTTTTTTAGGTTTTATGTGAGTTTTGGATACATACTTGGTTAATGGTTCTGGGAGTGTTCCATAGTTGGGTTGTGATTTGGGGAAATTAACTAAGGTTAAGAGAGGGAATGGTATTATTTAATTAAGTAACTAAGTTCCCTTTAAACACAAGATGACTAGTCAAGTTTAATTGGTCAAGCTAAATTAAAGGGTTAAGATAAATTTGTTAATGGGCCCGGCCCATTTAGTTAGACATGCTTCATAGATGTAGTACTCATAAACACGTGTACGTTTGTTGAGATTGGGTTTATTGTCACCAGATATCTACGAGGAGCGTTGAGCTTCGTCGGGACAAATACACTATGTTTGGTTGGATAGCATTTAGAGGTAAGTTACTCTTGCCTCGCTCCTACCCATTGTCTGGGTTTCTTGTTTTGATGAATGCTATTAGTTGGCATATCTTCTTTGTGGTATTTGTTTTTCTTGGAAGCATGCACATACAAGTTTGTTTTGTTCTCTTTCCTCGTATGTGTATGATTGATGTGCTTGTGGTAGTGCTATTACTACTTGTTTATTGGAATGCTCGTTGGACATGCCCTCCTGTGATTGACACTTGACTGTAGGCACTCGTGGTGCTTGTGTGCAGCTAGGTAGGTATGCGTCAGTGGAGTGAGCAGGCTCGTTGAGCATAGCCTCCTGTTGTCTAGCATGGGACCATAGAGATACGCAGTACTTGTGTGCTGGTCGGGTAGGTGTGCGCCAACTGAGTTTGTTCTTCCGCCCGGTTCAGTGGAGCGTGGGGGCTCCGGTTTGGGGGAACGTTTAGGGACGGGACACCCTGACGTTTCAGCTTGCCATGCCAGAGGGACGATACTCTGGTTGTCCTGCCTGTCAGTGGGGCTGATTCACTGGCCTTGTCGACACGTGGAGAGGTGGCGCTGCCGAGGTACGACCGGAGGGTCATGTGTAGCCTGAGGCTGTGTTGCTGTCCGGGGGATCGTTGCTAAGCTATTTTTTTTTTGGAAATCTCTTCCAGAGCCCCGAGGGCTAATGCTGGATAGGAGTCATACCATTGCAGATGTTTGTGGTAGACTCCTAGGATCTATTTGTGTGGGGTGTAGCCCCGTTGCTTGATGATTCTTGGATTTTGATATCATGTTTCATCATATTGCTCACATGTCTTTGAGATCCTTGCAGGGTACTTACTGGGCTTTCCATTCGAAAGCTCACTACACTTTCCTTCTCTCATTTCAGGTCCTGAGGAGTAGGTGACTCGAACTCAGGAGACGCGCGGGAATCGGGGTGGGATATTTGCTGAGGTCGGAGGATCTCTTTATCTTGTATTTTCTGTGTGAGGATATTTTACTTAGGACCCTGGTAGGGCCTAGATTATTGTAGGGTACATGAACCCTGAATTTATTTTTGTTGAGACTCTGTTATAACATTTGAGACTTTATTATCATTATGTTATTTTGTTATCTGCTATGATTCATCAGGCCTTGTATCTGAGTGAGCCTTACTTTGGTACGGCCGGTCTGTGCACATGCCCGAGGTCCCGAGAACCGGGTCGGGGCATAACACCCCCTCACAAAAGGGCACAACACAGTCCTTGGGTGTAGTTAGCTTACTACAGTCACGCTCGTGGTAGCTTCGCCCAAGGAGGCTCTATCAAACGTATGCATGGAACATGCAGTTTGCGTGTCTCGAAGGAAAAAGGATCCAAGGAGTGGGTAAGACACGTCATGCATAACCACATGCTGAATGACTAGAGAATGCTTTAGAGTGAGGTTAGTGGCCACGGAGGATGGGCGTACTACCGAAAGGTGAGTGGGGTGAGTCAAGAGTCAGAGCAGGGCCACGTAGAGGAGGAATACAACCATATGGAAGTCCACATGGGTTTAGGAACAACTGACACTCCTAAATTACTATCCTCTCTGAAGAACAGGTGAATAACACTAATTGGAGACTCCTCATAGGCTGGTAAGTATTTAGATAATATAGAGATATAAAGTCAACTTGTGGCTCTGGTGAATAGGGTTACATGCGCTCTTAAAGGAAGCAGGAAGGCTAGCCTATTGGAGGCGGAGATAATGGAAGCTATAGAGCCACCGGATGGAGGAGATGAGATGGAGTTATAGATCGTCAATAGTTCCAAAGTGGAGGGGTATGGCAAGAGGGCATCTTCAAAGCAAAGCAGAATTCAAAAAAAAAAAAAAAAAAAAAAAGGTCGTATTGAGCCAATGAAGTGTAAAGTATAAGAGCTTCTCTTTTTTCCTATATTTAAGTTTAGGCATGAAGACACTAATGTGGAACTGCAGGGGAATAATCGGGAAAGATACAATGAGTTGAATCAAGGGGTTAATTATAAATATGGAACCATATCTTCTTTGTTTTGTTGAAATGAGAGCAGATGAAGATAGATCATACCTGTTCTGCAGAAGGTTCCAAAGGGACTAGCATTAGGTGGCCATCCCGGCTATTGGATACTCTTAAGGCATAATAACAGTGTGGAAAAGGAAATTTAGGACATGTAACACCTATTCACATCTCTAGGAGGGCACTTCATCTCATAATTTCCTTTGTAGGGCCAAAGATATGGATGGTATTAGCCATTTATAAAGGTCAAACAGTGAACAAACAGAGAGGAACTTCGGAGGAGCTCAGTAAGTTAACTAGAACAGGTTAATAATGGGAGACTTTAACACGATCAAAAATCTTGAAGAGACACAAGGGGGTACAGTCAAACCTTAAACGGGTATGAAGATAACCCTTTTTTAACTATTTTATGTTGCATAACAACTTGGCTAAGCTCACATATTCAGGATTACCCTTCACTTGGTGTAATAATCAGAAAGGTGGATCTTGAATATGGGTCAGGCTTGATAGGATGTTAGCAAATAGATTATAGTATAGAAGTGTAATATCATATCAAATTAAAAGATTAGCTAGATGTCAATCCGATCACTCCCTCTTTCTTTTAACATGCATGAATTATAGACTAGAGAGGAGTGGGCCTTTTAGGTTTGACAATAGCTGGATATACCTACCTGAATGTAAAGCAAGTGTTAAAGAAATTTGGAGAACTACAATAACAACAGGGAACCCCATACACATTACCAATCATAGGTTTCATAACTTAAGGAAGGACTTAAACAAATAAAAGTGTAGAACCAACCCTATTAATATAGAAGTTATGATAAAAGAATGGGTAAATTTAAAAAAAAAAAAATCCATGTGGTTTCACATATTTGCAAAATAGGGAAAGTGCTTTATTTTTATTCTTATAAAAACTTGTGGTTTCTCCAATTAACAAAAAAGGGAGAAAC
Source organism: Dioscorea zingiberensis (assembly GCA_026586065.1). Lineage (NCBI taxonomy): Eukaryota > Viridiplantae > Streptophyta > Magnoliopsida > Dioscoreales > Dioscoreaceae > Dioscorea > Dioscorea zingiberensis. The sequence continues at coordinate 50,596,552 of CM048819.1, forward strand.
CGTTAACTTCCACTAACAACGTTAATTTTTGCTTAGTTGGCAGGGGCATTTTCATCAAATTTTGCATAAAAATTGCATGAAAATAGCCCTAAATTGGATTTCTTTCAAATCTCCATCTATTTGAGAGATCACAACAAAACAATTTGACAAAAACGCCCCTACCAACTAAGCAAGGATTAACATCGTTAACAAGAGTTAATGGTTTTTTCCCTTTTTTTTGTTAACTAGAGAAACCACAAGTTTTTATAAGAAAAAAATAAATCACTTTCCCTATTTTGCAAATCTGTGAAACCACATGGATTTTTAAAAAAAATTTACCATAAAAGAAATTAAGGAAGAATTAATTAACATAAAGGAAAAGAACAACATATAAGAAGAGAACTACAATAGTTGGTACAAATTGAGGTCACTGTATAATACCCACAAGGCTATGTTAAGGTAACCCACAATAGTACGGGCACAAAAATATAGAATGAAATGATTGCAAAATAGGAGTAACAATACAAAATTCTTTCATCAGGTTACAAGTAATCACAGGAGACATAATAGGATTATCCAAATAAGGTCTAAAAATAAGGAAGTAATAGTGGAACCTCTAGGCATAGAAGAACAATTTATCAATTTGTATACTAAGCTTTGGCAGGGGAAAAGGGGATATACAACTACTTCCATAGTACAAGCAGTACCTGAAGTCCTTCCTGGCCTGAGCTAAGAGCAAAGAAGGGTCCTGATCAGGCCAGTAACTAAGTAGGAGATCTTCAAGGCCCTTACTTCATTGCCTAAAGGTAAAGCTCCAAAGCCCAATTGGTCGAATACAGAATTCTTCTTAGTATTCTGGAAAGAGGTAGGTGATAATGTAAGTAAAACTATTTTGCATTTTATTAACATGGTTTTATGCCTGCTAGTTGGAATAGGACTTATGTCTGTCTAATCCCAGAAAAGGAAAATCCATAGGATGTTAACGACTGTTGGCCTATCTCAGTACTACGCAATGTCAATTACAAAATCATTACAAAAGTGATAACTAGTAGACTTTAAAGCATACTACCACACCTAGTCTAGAGAAAAACAACATTCATATCATGAAGATCTATATTTGATAATGTACTGACAACACAAAAACAAGCACACACACGATGGAAAAACATACACGAGAACACCTGATGTTAATGTTAAAATTAGATATGGAGAAAGTTTATTATAGCATGAGATGGGAGGTACTCACAGCTATTCTTACCAAGATAAAATTTCTACCTAAATAGATCGTATTGGTCAAAGCATGTATAGAGATCCCTACAATAAGCTTCATTATTAATGGCAGGATAGGTAGATGGATCAAACTAGAAGCTCAGATAAGGCAGGGAGACCCCATTTTCCCCTATTTTTTCATTCTAAAAGCCCAAGTATTGACTAACTTACTAAACAATGCAAAAGAAATAAATATGCTCATTGGTATAAGGATATGTGAGAATTAAAAATTAACCACATCTTATATGAAAATGACATACTAATATACTGCAAAGCATCTAGGAAGAACTCTAGAGATATTAATATGTGTATGCAAACCTATACCAAAATTACAGGTCAGAGGGTCAATAAGAATAAGTCAAAAGCCTACTTTACTTCATGGTTAAACAAGCAACTGAAAAGATCAATTAAGAACATACTAATATTGAGACAAGGACAGTTCCCTTTTAGACATTTGGGGAGCTAGATCTCCCCAAACAGAATCCCAATCAACAAGTTCAAAACCTTAATTGATCAAGTAGATAGGAAGCTTGCCCACAAGTAAAACATTATATCTATCAATGGTTGGTAGAGTGCCCCTAGTGAACTCGTTTATTATCTTGCTTCAAATATTTGGTTTAAGTACATATGCCATCCCAGACATTATCTTAGAGGAAATCACAAAATTGGCTAGGAAATTCATTTGGTGTTCAAACAAGAGTGATGACCTCCATCTCATCAACTGGAGAATTGTCTCCAGTCCAGAACCTGAGGGTGGCTTGGGTATAAAACATTTAAAAAAAATGAAAACAACACTACTATCAAAGCATGTTTTTGATTTGCTGAATGACAGTGATAAAACATGGGTTTAGTTAATGACACAGAAATATAGAAGATTAAATATCTGTGTAGGCCAAAAAATAGAAACATTTCTTGGGTATTTAGAGCATTAGCTAAGACTGTAATAACTTTTAGAGGCTTTATATCACCTATCAATGCTATACATAGTTTATTTTTTTTAATAAAGGCGACAAGCACCCCCAAGAGGGAAGTCATGGACGTGCCCAAGTGTAGAGCTTAGTTACCACACACACTTAAGCCCTCACGTTGTGCTTGTGGGGGCTCGATCCCAAAATCACCCGGGAGAACACACCCCATCTATCTTACGCAAGGGACCCGATACCAATAGGCCAAGAGGTCATTGGTCAATGCTATACATAGTTATTCAGTAATGGGAGACCCATTGTTGTTTAGCATACCCCTTCAATTGATGTCAACTTTTGTAAACATGAATTATGATCTAACAAGTGTACGAGTGCAATAACTTATTTCAGGGGAACAATGGGACTAGGAATTGATTAGTGATGTATTCCCATTGCAAATTCTAGAAATAATCAGGGAGAAGCGTATCAAACAGGGGGAAATGGTGCATAACATGTGGATCCACAAGCAAATCCTTAGTTGCTGGAATTTATGATAAGATGAGGAAAGGTTCAGAAGAGGAACCTTGGCCTAGATGGAAGAAGCCGTGGAGAGGGCACAACCGAAAATCAAGATGTTCTTATGGAAATTCTTGCATGGGAGACTCCCAACAAAACTTTACCTATACAATATGGGAGTTGGCCTCGCAGAACCATGCCCTTTATGTAATAGAAATATCTATATTGTATAAAAGCTCTCCAAGTGAAAACCTGCTTCATGAAAATTGGATTATGGAAATTATCCCTAAAGAATCTTTATTTCAGAATTTAGTATTATCAAATTGAAACTCAGAAATTGTAGTACTCGTTCACTTTGAAAACATAAAATTACCATATCATTAGCTAACTTTTACAAGGAAAGTTGGTTAGCCTATTCCCTCTAACAAGGATACATTGAGTGCTTGAACACGCATGCAGTATGCTTTCTAGTGGCTCGTCCACATTTATAAAAAAAATTATCATATCAGTTTTATGGTTTTTGACTAGGAATAGGAAATTGGGTTAAGGTGTTGTTTATGTCTAAAAATAAATTAAATAAAATGAAGCTAATCTTAACTAATTAGGATTAAAAAAAATCAGCAATCAAATTAAAATTTGGATGAAAGATCAGTCAAATCAAAATTTGAACCAAATTCAAATAAAAAATAGTATTCAAGTTAAATTAAGGAATTAGGGAATAGATAAATCAATCAAGCCAATTAAGATTCAAATCAAATCAAGAAATAAAGGAATAAATCAATCAATCAAGCTAAATTAAAATCAATCAATCAAACAAAATCACAATTTAAATTAAAATTCAAATTCAAATGAATAGATAAATAAATAAATAAATCAATGAAAGGAAACAAAATCAATCAGTCAAGTCAAATTGGAATCAATCAATCATGTCCAAATCAGAGCCAAAATTTAAATTTAAATTCAAATCCAAATAAATGAATAAATAAGTAAAATAAAATATAATAACAATAATAATAATAATAATAATAATAATAATGCCAAATAAAATAAAATAAAATGATAAAAATGGTAATAAAAATAAATAATAATAATGGATAAATAAAAAAATAAAAAAAATTAACGAAATAAAACAAAATAATAATAATAATAAATAAATAAATAAATAAATAAATAAAATTAAAATAAAAAAAATTAAAATAAAAAAAATCAAATCAATCAAATCAAGTGAAATTTGGAAAGTTGGCTGGGAGATGGAGGAGGGAATGGAAATCAAGGCTGGGGCTATATAGGAAAGAAAAAAAAAGAAAATCAAAGGAGTGGGAATTGAGAAGAGAAGTCAGGGAGAAGAATAAAAAAAAATCAGAGAGAAAAGTGAGAGAGGAAAAAAGAGAAGACAGTGAGAAAAAAAAAATAGAGAAAAGAACAAGAAGAGAGAGATAAGGTATTCTTCTTCCCTCTTGATATAGAACCTAACCCCTTGGCTGCCTCTCGCCTTGGATGCCGAACCGCCGCCGACACCTCTTCGCCAGGCCCATGTAGTTGTTCTCCGTTGTTCAATCTCGGCCAAGCACGGACGCGACCCTATATCTGATGGCCTTGCCGAAGGATATAGGCTCGGGTTCGTACAGAGGCCTTAATACCACAAGAGATTGAGGCCTTATCGCCACCAGACGCTATCGCCGCTGCCGCTGAACAAGCCTGCCGCTGCAGCTGCTGAAGCCCGCCTTTGGTAATCGCTAATGCAGCCAAACCTGATGCCGTACCTCTGCGCCTCACGGCAGGTATCCACTGCTGATCACCACTCTCTGACAATTCCAGAAATCCATCGAAGGCAGGGTGATCGCCTTCCAGCTAACTCCTACAAATTCTGTGCATCGTCGTGCTGCCATACTGCCGAAGTCTCGTACCTCCACGTCGTCGCCCGTCGTCGTCTGGGTCCTGAATGAGACTTGGATCATATGCCTGCTTGAGCAAATCCCCCGATGCACCCTTGTCACGCTCTCAGGATCGCATTGTCATTGCCGCCAATCAGTTCCCTGTTCGCATTCACCGACAGTCCGACAGTCGCGGCTGGTCCTTCACCTGAGATGTCAAGCTCTTTCTCCTCCAGCTCCGTGATGGTCTTCCCCAATAACATGGAGAGGTTTGCCGCCATTCTTCTGATCACAAGGAGATCTTTCTCCAGCCCCATATGTACCTGGAGTTCACTTTTGGAAGCATAGAATGCTGCCCACATTTGCAAGTTGTCGATGCGTTGAAAGCACTGTCAAATTGAAGCCAACAATAAGAAGAAAGGCTGAAATTAAAAGGGAAGCTGCAGTAAAAGTATTGGTCCAGTTAGGATGCAAAGTAAAGTGTAGAAATGTGCTCATTGTTATGTTAAAGAGAATAATTGGTGAGATAATATTCCAGGAAATGCCCTTAAGATGTTCATTGACGAAGCTGCTGCTAGTATGGATGAATTCAGCCACTACTACTGTAAAAAATGGGAATTGCAGAAATCTGCTGCAGAAAATGAAGAGAAGAAATGATGCAATGATGAAGATAAATTATGATTGTAAATCTTGTTAAGAGAACATTCCAAAATGTGCCAAACATTTGGTTGTATGAAACGCCTCTTTGGTGCTCAATGAAATTTCTCAAAGCAATCCTATTAAGACAATTCTTTAGCAAACTTCACAGAACCAATTGTTATAAATCATGGATTAATAATTGAAATGGAGAAGTAAATGTGGGGATTAATGTCTCTGTCTTAAATTGCTTCAAGATAATGGTGATTCAAATCCTTAGTACTCCATGAAGAGTGAATACTAATCTCATTGGTCAAGTGGTCAACCCTCCTGTTCAAGTTGTTGAGCTTATCTACAAAATATTTTGGTCTTCAATATATTCAGAGGTTCCAAGACAGCAGCTATCTCGTCAATGTGCCCAATAGGGTTGTGGATGATTTGGTTAGTATAAAGCCTTATCAAGACGTTCATAGTAGGCCCATTATGGCACTCCACTTTCTCATCAATATGTGTTGCTTTTTAAATGAGTAAATGACTCAAAAGGGGATGATTTAATTAAATTATAAAATGGGCAATATAATGGTGCTATGACTAGATGAAGATATAGGATGAAAAGGGGCCCACCAACTCTAATATTGAACTCTGACTTTCATTCTAAAAATAAAATGAATGAAATAAAAAAATGATGATAAAATGGGCTCATAGTTAGCAAATTCAAAGCCTAGTGTTGAAAGTTAAAAGGGCCAATTGATGAAGGAAGCCATGCCAATAGAGAGAGTTGAACCTCATTAAAAGGGGAGGGGGAGGGCTGATTTTATTATAAAAAAAGGGGAATGGGATTTAACTTGTTATTATGGGCAATCCTTAATGCGCGCATCTCGAAGAGGCCAAATTCCAATGTAGTCAGCATGAATCCCAAGGCGGCAGTGGGATACCTACCTTGCGGCGTTTGATGAAAGTCCAAATCCTGAAACGACAAATCTTGGTGTGTTAAAAGAATATGTATCTTGAGGCGAGCTGGGAAAATACAAATCCTGAAGTGACAGGAAGCTAATATTAAATGGTGTAACCGATAAGCTAAAATCTCAAAGCGGTGGTGGAGCACACATATTAAGGTGGTTAAAATACAAAATGGTGCAAATATCAAAGCGGCTACAAAGCACATATCTTGAGGCGGCGGCAAAGCGGCATGAATTCAAAGGCGGCGGCGAGGCATGCAAGGCGGCGTTATAAAAATAAAAAATATATAAATAAAAAAAATAAAATAAAAATAAATAAATATATAAATATATATTTACATACCCATGATGATATTCATATGTAATAAAGTGTCATATTCTGCAATAAATTAATTCATTGCATTTACTTGTACTTTTGCCCTTAATCGGAGGTTCCCTCAATCTTATTCGGGGTAATTAATAATAGAGGCTTGCCTCTATCAGGAATGGAAGAACCCACACATAAAAAAAAAATATACGACATTTGTGCTTCGATATGTCGCCTGGTGTCTCTTCACAGACACGATGTCGGGCGGGTATTTTCGATCCCACAGGTGTATTTGAGATTTCAGGTATGAAATTTTTGAAAAGAAGTCTTTGAGTGAAGTATGACTTAACTAATACTAATTAGAATAGATATATTAATTAATTTTTATTATCATAATTAATATTTATTTTTTTCATATATAATTTTTTCAAAAATATTAATTAATAATTTTATTTATTTAACTAATTAGATCTTGTATAATAAAATATTCCTATTCCACCTATTTTTAAGCTCTAATTGCAAATTCTTCTATATTTTTGTTACTTCTTGTTAAGGTCGAGGCTAGAGTTTGGGGTTAGGGTTATTTGAGTATGGTTGTTAAAGGTTTAGTTGTGTTATTTTGTCTTAAAGAACTTGTGTGTTATTTTTCTTGATATTAAAGTTGGTTTTAAAACACTTGATATTGGTGTAATTTATTTTAGAGAACTTGATCACTGACTTGTTTGTTTCGTAGGTTGTTATATTTACACAAGTTGTACGTTAATTTTTGTTATACATTATCATATTATTATTATTATTATTATTATTATTATTATTATTATTATTATTATTATTATATTTTTTTAATAACAGTGTATAAACGACATTCATTTATGTCATGCCCCTACCCAGATCTCAGGCCTTGGGCACGTGCACAGATCGGGCCTAACCAAGTAGAGGCACACCTCACTCAGCTACAAGGCCTAGGTAAATAAGAACATACAACAGATAATAAATAAATAATCCAATTAACATGAATAAAATCCAGAGTACTACAACGGAAATAAAATAATGGTTCAATTACCCTACATAAGTCAAGGCCCTACAAGGGTCTTACAAGTAAGTCACACTCAAAGAAAACATGAGCTCCTCGAACCTCTGGAAAGGTATCCCAATCCCTCGCGCAGCTCCAGAGTGCGAGTCACTTACTCTTCAGGATCTGAAAAGAAGAGGGAAAACAAGTGGATGAGCTTTCGAATGGAAAGCTCAGTAAGTACCCCGCAGGGATCATAATAAACACAAGATGACAATAGATAAGTTAAGAATGAGCATATCAGTCAATCATCAAGATAAGCCAAGAAAGTGGGGACCGCGTCCCGCACTATCGGAACTCTAGGAGTCTCGAACCTACCACAAGAAATCTAACAAAGATAGGGACTCCTAACACAACGACAGTCTCAGGCTCTGGAAGAGAATTTCAAGAAAACTCAGCAAGCGTCCCCCAGTCAGCACCAGTAGCCTCAACTGGAAACGATCCTCCGGTCGTGAGTCGATAGCTCTACTTCTCGTGTGTGTCGACACGATCAGGGAATCAATCCCAATGACGTGCTGGACAACCAAAGTATCCTCCCTCTGGTATGGAAAGCCAGAACACCAAGGTGTCCTCGGCCCTGGACGTTCCGCAACGGAGCCCCTACCCTTTACTGATCCGGGCGGAAGAATAAAACTCAGTTGGCACACACCTACCAAGCTAGCGCACAAGTACAGATGTGCCCATGGTCAAGTATCGGTCAACAGGTGGGAGTGCCCAGTGAGCATTCTCTCAAGCATATCAACCATACACATATGTTAAGGAAATAATCCAACAAGACAGATATCTACTATGTGTATGTAATGAACAAAGAGATCATCGAAATAATTAATAAGTCATGCTAGAACATAGCAAACAACCAAGTCAACAAAACCTATAATTGGGTGGAAACTAGGCAAGAGTAACTTACCTAAATCAGAGATGTCTGGAATCGCACAAGACTTTGTCCCGACATGTCTCCACACTCTACGTCGGTATCTGGTAATAGAGTCTATGTCAGCAATAGTAATCTCTCATAAACCCTAGATATCTAGATGCACAAGTATGATGCACTAATAGGTTGTAGCCTACTCAAACAGGTGCACCCATCTTGTTGGACACAGCTAGACCTAGCCTTACTTGTATGTGAGTTCGTCCTTAACAATTAAACCCAACCATTCAATCAAATATGGTATAGTACTCTAGTGGTTAAGGTGTCCCATGGTCGTTGTGGAGGCTTGAGTTCAAATTCCCACTCCTACCAACTTTTTTTTTTACCCTTTTTCTTTTGGAATTTACTAGCCTGGTTTAAGACTTGGTTAGACTCAATCAGTTTATTTAAATTGAGTTCAATGCCTACTTGATCAAGCTTAACCCTCCATTTGGTTGAGCCCAACCCTTTCAATCTGATTGGACCCAATTCCTTTTAATTAACTAGATCCAAACTAGTTGATTAAACTCAACCCATTTTAACTTGATTAACCTAAGTTGATCAAGCCCAATCCATTTGGAAGTTGATCGAACCCAATTCGTTTGAAGTTGCTTAGACCTAACCATATCTTTTTAACTCAACTACACTTAGCCCTGTTAATCAACTAAACCTAACTACATTCAACCAACTAGCATTTGGGTCCCACTTAACCCTTTTATCTGATTTGACCCAACTTGTTTTACCTTGATTAAACCAAACTTACTCAACCTAACTTATTAAGAATGGATCAAACCTAACCTAATGTGGTCGAACCCAACTCATTTGAGTTGATCCACTTAATTATCACTAACTTGACTTGACCTAACCTGTTAATCTTTTAATTTATTCTTTAGCTTATTAAAACTTGATTAAGCTCAATAGGCTACCATTTTAGGCTCGTGACTATCCCTCTGATTAGGGCTTCGTCGGAGTGAAGATGGCGCTTCGGTCTTGCGCGATGTCGCCGACGGTGCAAGTATGGACGACCCGAGCCCTGTCTATTCGAGAGCTTCACCGTTAGTCAGAGTACATAGGTCTCGGCCGAACTCTCCTTCTTCCAGCTTTCAGTTCTACGGCAGTAAATGAATGAAAGTTTTTGGAGTTCCTCACGGCGTCTATTCTCTACTATGAATGCATAATGGTTATTAAAGGATAACAGAGAAGAGGACTCACTGAGAAGCTCCGACCGTGGTGTGTCGTACTTGCATGAAGGAGGGAAGTGACGTTGGTTGCCGGTGAAAGTAGTTTCCCGAGAGCCTTCTCCCTTTCTCTCTACTCGCGGCCACCGGAGACAGTAGTGTCTTACCCTCTCGGTTGTTGTTAGGGTTAGGTGGGGAATGGCTGCTCTTATAGAGGCTCACGTTGGCTTCTTTGGAAGATGTCAATCCCGGTGATGGGGCGGTCATGCGGTGGTGATCGCGGGGCGAGCGCAATCGTGATCGCGTCCTTTCCTTCTCTAGCAATATATCCGTTGATCACGGTGGTGATTAAATTGACGTGGTGGTGTTCACAGGCGGAGAAGAGAGGCCGGCATTGCCTCGTGATTTGATTTCTCTCAGGCGGACAGTTAATATCATATGCATGGCTTTCAATGGTGCATCCTCACCGATGTGTCTCGAATCCACCATCCTCCTGGATGAATGGTTACGATTATTAAGTGTTAAACGGTTGGATACAGTTCCCTCGCCTCGAACTTAAACCAATCTGTGACATAAAAAGCCACGATTGGTTTCGCATGATGAGTGGTCTGGATGAGGCTCCATACCTCAAAGTTTTTCACTTATTAGAGATTGGATGGAAGATCAGGATTAATGTTGGTGCCTCAAACTTAAACTCTCCCTTTAGATGAACGCTCCAAATTATTTCATCTTAAAGAGGATGCATGAAAGGCCAGGATCATAACCTGTGCCTCAAACTTACGCACCCTCTTGCGATTATCTAATCTCAACCGCTCACTCTTCATAGTCATGAGTTTCTCCGAGCTTCTTGCATATAACCCCCTCTTTCTATTTAGTTTACACACAAGTCCTTTTCCTATGAGAGGGGTACATTTCAGTTAAGTCCTCAACTTCTTCCGAAATTACAAAAAGGTCCCTAGTAGCCTTAATTAACCCTAATTAGGGCATTAACTTATTTAATTCCCCTTTTTATATAAAATCCAATCAATTCCTACCATGGGGGTTTCTTTAATTAACTAAATAATTAAGCATTAATTAGGAAACTTTTATTTCTAAAAAAAACTTGGATTTTACAATTTATTTATGAGTAATATTAGCCGATACATTAGGCAGATAAACTATAGTGATTTATCACCTTTTTCGAGTATCCCGGTTCATACAAAACTATAGTGGTTAATCCATTGTTGTGTGCCCTGAGGTGATGTCTTCAAAGTCATCTCCCTCCCCTGTCTCCCGGTGCGTCTTCCAAGTCAAAATTCAGACTTTGCCTAATGACATACTCCATCGGCTCTAACTTCAGCTTCTTGGAGGTAGTTGCTGCATCAAACAGAGAGAGCATTAGAAATTTGATTCCTCGGATAATTCACGAACAAACGCGTTGTTTGTTACAAAAGTATCATTTATTTCTTTCAAGCCAGGTGCTCCAGTTAATGGCCATTACAGTGAGGTTCCATCCTTGTCGCGCTTCTTTGTGAAGGTACTTTCCCATGTCTTGAAGACCCCATGTTCCGTTGCAGAGTGGGGTCGAGGAAGGCTAAAGAACGTGCAAAAGTGGCCCATATTTGGTTTGCGAGGTGGCATGTGATGAGAAGATGCTCCATTGTTTTGTCTACTGCATTGCATAAGACATGGTGTGGTTCCCAGTCCACCTCCTTTTGGCTAGATTATCTAAGGTTAATATCTTGTTGTCCCATGCTAACCACGCAAAGAGCCTCTGTTTTTGGGGCAGGGCAGCTCCTATAAGTCATCTACAAATCCGCTTGTCGTTCCCCCGTCTACAATGAGATTGTATAGGGATTTCGTGGTGAATGATGATCTCGTTCCAATGGTCCAGATTCTTTCATCTTCTCTATTCCTGGGTAACACTTCCATGGCTACTATGAGTGTAACATCCCAGAATTTTATAAGTCCATTCAGTAAATTTTTGAAAATTTAAATGAGTTTAATTAACTTAAAACAGATTAATTAGTATAAATCTCAAGTTAAAGAAAATTAGAATAAAATGGACCCAAATCCATCCTCGCAACTATAGGGCCGAGAGGGGCCTTAATGGGCCAGGCCAGAGTTATATAGAATAGTTGGAGATGGATAGTCGGCCGAGTTAAATTAATTTAAACCAGAGATTAATTAAATGATAATTAATCTAGACTAATTAAGTAGGAATATCGGACAAAAGTTAGAATCCCGATAAATTAGATCTGGCCGAGTCAAAAGCCGAGATTCGCGGATCTGGGTCGAGTGAAAAGGACGATCCGTGATGCTTCTGATCGTACTGTCATCGGTCGTCTGTAGGGATTCCCGGATCTGGGTCGGAAGAATTATTGATAATTATTAATAAAATAATATTTTTAAATTGTGAGGTGACATAAAGAAAAAGATAAAGTATTATAAAATATTTAAAAGATAATACTTTTAAAAAAAAGATAAAGTATTATAAAGTAATTAAAAGATAATACTTTAATTAAAGAAAAAAGAAAAGAAAAGAAAAAAAAAAAAAAAAAAAAAAAGTAAAACCTCTGCCTTTAAAAAGACAGAGATGAGAGAAAGAGAGAGAGAAACAAATCTCTCTCTCTCTCGTTAACAGGCCACCGCCACCCTCCCTTCAGCCGGCTAGGTCGACGACGCAGCCTCCAGGCACTGAGCCGCCACCGGCCACCGCCCCCTCCGTCGCGCCTCCCTGCCTTCAGCGGAAGTAGCGCGCCACGCCGGCAGTCAGCGCCACCCTACCACCCCAGGTAGCCACCTAGCTTCTCCTCTGCACCGCCTCCCGCGCGACCAACACCTCCAGCTCCCCACGGCTCCGACGAGCAGCGCCACCACGACATCGCCCCACAGCCGGTTCATTACAAGCATCGACAGTGAGCCCTAATTGAAATTGGGGAAAGACCCAACTAATTGCATGATTAGATTAAATTTATGGGCTATTAACAGGAGATTAGAATGTGATGTGATAATGGAGTAAATTGATGTGAAATATGTGAATGTTTGTATCCATTTCTAAGCCCTAGAAATAGAGGAAGTGCTGCTCATTTTCCTTGAAAATTCATACTTAGCTCTTTATGATTTTTAGGGCCAAAGATGGTTTTAAGGAAGCAAGTTAGTATCCTTAGATTCATACTAAGGAAGATGACACTTACATTATCTAATTAGTGAGTTTTGTATGTTCATGCTCCTTAGAAACATGAATTACTTGTTAAGGAAAGGCAAACCCTAATTAACTTAATGGAAATTAAGATACTCCTTCGAATATGAGTTAGAGATAAGTTAAGAGGGTGTTAATGAAGCATGAGTAGGAGATAGTTTGAAGTATGGAGAAATACGAGCATGGGATAGTTTCGTATTTTCATCGTATCCTATTGAGTTTAATATAGACTACGAGCCAAAAATACGACCTTCGTATTTATAGAATTCTTATTTCAATTATCAGGAAAGGGCAAAGGCAAGTTCGCCGCTGCCGAAGGACCGAGCCAGATTTAAGCTCGAACCAGATTCAGGTGAGGGAAATCTACCTGTACAGTTCATGAGTCTTTACCGTATTTTTTTATATATACGATACAGTTTTCAGTTTTAGAAGCATGAACTCTTAGTTTTATGAAGTTTCCAGAGTTTTATGAAAACCATTTTCATGCTTAGTATTCAGTAACAGAAAAGAGAAACAGTTACAAATACAGTTAGATTACATTCTATTGATGTACATGTATAGACCAGCGGTAGCTCGTGTAGAGCCAGAGAGTACGATTAATCGAAGTTAGGAGAGGGGTGATTTAAATTGCTTTAAGTCGAACTATCTGTTTTAAAAGCACTTCCATTTTATAAAAATCAAAACCCCCTTTCCATCCCTTTTGGGATGCTTAGTATCACGATATATTTATTCGACCTCGATTATCGGATATATACTCGTTGGTTCTTTGGCCTTACGGTATTGAAGTAGATGTGTAGTCGAGAGAATAGTCTTGTGTATTAGATGATGCCGTTCCTCGCCTTCTAGAGATAGAGCTCATCTCGAGAGAGAGAGACGCAGTGCAGATTACCGGGGAATGTCGGTTTCATATTTAATTCACAAGGCAGAGAACGTAAACTTCGGATATGCATTTTAAGAGAATACCTTGATCAATGTTTACTTGCTCAAGATTGAAGATTTTGATATTTTTAATCGTATTTTCTATTTATGTTTTACACGCCGCTTTTACTTTCTGATTTTGTTATTTTTATACGTACGCTTACACCCATGTGTTGTTTCTACTCACCGAGCTTGAAAGAGCCCCACTTTTTGATACTGTTTTCGCAGGACGATAGGCAGGAGTTCTTCTAGAGGGCCGTCTGGCCACGAGTTAATGATGATGCCCCATAGCTGGCTCTAACTCCGTGTCTAGTTTCTGTTTATTTGTTTTCGAGCGTTGTGAGACATTAAGATTAAGACAATGTTTATTTGGCTTTGTATTAATTCAGATTGAGTTGGTGTTTTAATCTATTCAGTTTGTTTATTACCTTCCGTTGCTGTATTTTCCCAGTTAAATAGCAGATTACAGCCTTAGGCTTAGGGTTCTTTCACTAAACCTGGCTGGTGTGACACCTGGGTCCTGAAAAGGATAAGGGTGTTACAATGAGTGTATCCATCTCCTCTGTCCCCTCTATTGTGAGAGGCCCTGGCTTTAGTAGCGGTACACCCCCTTGTTGACTGAGCTTAGCCTCTTGAAGAGTCATGTGATGATCTCTAATTAAGGCTTGAAGTGTAGGAAGGAGAGCGGTCAGTCCCTCCATCCATTTGCCCTACCAAAGATTCATTGTATTTCCTTTCCTTGCATTAACTTTCATTCCCATTTCAACTGGCCTCCATTCGGCGCAGATCCCCTTCCAGAAATACGATGTTCTACAAGGAGTTTTCTGATGGGGACTAATATGTGATCTTCTAAAATAGTTCTCCTTGATGATTTTTTGATAGATTTCGGCTTGGCCCGTGAGAAGCCTCCACTACCACTTCCCTATCATTGCAGAGTTAAAACTTTTGAGGTCGATGATGCCCCAGTTGCCCTATTCCTTAGGTTTGCAAAACCTTTTCTAGTTAACTAACCGGTATTTCTTCCTTCACAAAAGAGGTCCCTGCCATAGAAAGTTCCTTCTGAGGCTATCTATGCGCTTTAGTACCCAGTCTGGCACTTGATAAATGGAAAACCAGTAATTTGATATCATTAAGAGGACTGAGTTAAGTAGGGTGATCCTACCACCCATGGAAAGCAAGCGGCCCTTCCAAGCACCTATTCTCATTTTCACCATGTCAATTAGCTGAAGCCATTCTTCTTACCTCAGTTTTGATCCCGATATGGGAATACCCAGGTAGTTATAAATGGGGCTCCCTTGTATTCTGCAATTCATGATGGTTGCCCTTGTTTCTACCTCCTCATCCTCTAGCCCAATTGGTATTAGAGACATCTTATGATAATTGATATTGAGGCCTAAAAGTCATTCATAAAGGTAGAATATAGGCTTTAAGTATCCGCAGTTGCTCTGGGCGACCTGAACAAATCACTAGGAGATCATCAGCATATTGGAGGGAGGTGATTTGTTCTTGCCCTCTCTCCAAACACCTAAGGCCACTGAAGATGTTTGCATTGACGGCTTTGGTGAGCATTGCGTTGAAAACATCTATCAGTATGATGAAAAGTAAGGGCTACAGAGGATCCCCTTGCCTTTGTCCCCGCTGATGCCTAATATAACCCATTGATTTCCCATTTATAAGGAGACTAGATTTTGAGGATTATAGTATCTCCTTTATCCACCCTATCCATCGCTGGCCAAAACCCTTGGCAGCAAGGACATCCAGTAAAACTCGCGATTCACCATATCGAAAGCCTTTTCAAAATCAACTTTAAGAATCACTCCCTTCTGATTGTGTGTCTTCATCTTGTGTATGATCTTCTCTGCGGCTATGATGTTATCTTGGATGCATCGCCCTTTAATAAAAACAGTTTGTGATTCATCAATCAAGGAGCTCATTGTTTCTTATTGCCTGTTTGCGAGGACCTTAGTGATGATTTTTAGGGAGGAGTTGATCAGGCTAATTGGGTGATAATCCTTGATTTCTTTCGATGATTCTATTTTGGGAATGAGTGTAATATGGGCCCAATTGATTCGTTGCAACTAGGAAGTCCCCTCATAGAATTCAGCCAACATTTTGATGTATCATATTTGATAAACTCCCAGCCTTTTTGGTATATCGTCATGGGAAAGCCATCAAGGCCTGGGGCCTTGTCTAGGTTGAGCTTAGTAATGGCTCGATGAATTTTGTCGACCGTAAAACGGTGCTCCAGGTATTGAAGGTCCAATTTTTCTTTGTGGGGGAAGAAGCTTTCCAAGTTTGTTTTGTATCTAAAGCCTTGCCTCTCACCAAGGATGTTCTGAAAATGAGCAGTGAATATCTGTGCAATATCCTCCTCCCGGGTTATGGTCTTATGGTGATCTTCTATGATCTGGATACAGTTTCTGCTCCTTCGTTGACTGGCCACCGCATTGGAAAATTTGGTATTGTAATCTTCCTCTTGTAGCCCAGTAATTCGCTAGCACTGTCGCCAATATACTTCATTGGCTCAGATGATATTGTCATAGTCCCTCTATATGGTTACCCATTCTTCATTCTCATGTTGCTCGAGCTCCCGTTCCCCCTGTATCCTATCAAAGAGTTCCATCTTGGCGAGTCTGGTGACTTTCATCATGTTTGATTGCTACCTCATTTCTATATTCCATTTCCGTAGGCACCCCCTGATGTGTTTCAACTTCTTGGCCATCACATAAGCTCCATTACCTTCAAAAGAGCTACCTACCCACCATTCGTTGATTATTTGCCAGAAGCCTTCTTTGTTGCCCCAGTCTTTGTTGAATCTGAACAAACCCTCATTTGATCCATGATGACCACATTCTAGCATCACCGGTGAAAATCCTGATTTTAAATTCTCGTGTGTATGCTTATAAATATATTATCACATTGTGAAAATCATGATTATAAATTCACGTGCGTCTGCTTATAAATATAGTCATAAATTTTTTGAAATCATCTTTATAACTTTTCATGTGTATGTTTGTAAAAATCATGTAAATATATTGTCACATGCTTGTTGAAATTATGTTTACAAATGTTTGTGGGCAGGTTTAAGCAATTTAGAACTTTTATGTGTAATACCTAAATTAGTCCCTCTATTATGCTGAATCGGCCATTTTGGTCCCTCTATTATAACTTGAGCTCTAGGGGTCCCTCTATTTTCATGATTGAGAAATGTCAATCCTTAAAGGTATATTTAAAAACAAGTTTAGCCCATAAAGTTGACGAAGGGAGGGACTGACATTTCTCAATCATGAAAGTAAAGAGACCTCAAAGCTCAAATTATAATAGAGGGACCAAAAGAGCCGATTCAATATAATAGAGGGGCTGATTTGGGTATTAGACCGAATTTTTTAAGCTAGCAAAACCTTATTTTTCATTTAAACCAATAGACACCAATGCTTAAGTTTGAAGTGAAGAACAAAAGGTGATGTCCATAATATAATATTATTCACTAATAATCAAAGCTTTCTTGTAGGGTGCGTGCTACATTATCGTGTAATTTTTCCAACAATATGAGACCGCTAGGTTCAAAGCTTCTTTGTTTCGATTCTGAGCTTTTAAGTCCGAGTTACTGTATTGAAATGGCGGCGCTACTGTAGCAGGAACACCACCCCGAAACCCAAAAATCTATACATTAGAACTCAAAAACCACTATCCTAGGACCCACTGTAGTATAATACCTTGTGAACAGTGCACACGATATCATAGAATTCATCTTTCTCGTAGTGGGGGCGGCGATTGGTGATGAGATGTTGAGATAGATGGATAGATAAAATAATAATAATAATAATAATGTATAGTTGGTGAAATAGTTGATGAGGTCGTTGATACAAAGTGGGATTTGAGTAGCACTTGAGACTCCAAGAAATTAAAGAGAAGAGATGTAAACCAATTAACCATCACTTTTTTCTAGAGAATAGTTACAATCTTTGGAAACATATGCTCTCCAACTCCAACTGGTTTGATTTTGATTCAGATCCTCCTATTAAAGATGTCATAATAATAATAATAATAATAATAATAATAATAATAAGTAAATTAGCTTTAAATCTATAGTTTAGGTTAAGGCTAATGGGGAAAGTTTTAATTTTTCTAATTGAACCAAATTAAGTGCAGTGTAACCCCAACGTCACCGAACCATTACCTACTCGTTGAGCTTCTTTTTAACATGGGGCGAAAACTCAATTAAAAAAAAAATCTTATTTAGCTCAACAGATCACAGATAGCTGACGGTAAATTTGATGCAGGAATTACATTGTAACAAATTTAGAAATATATAATTCAAAATTAGAATAAACTACACCAATTAGAAGGTAATTTATCCTTACATATAATAGATAGATATATTCATTCATGTTTCACTATCATTTCATGTTTCTCCCTCCATTGTTCTGCTTTCAGCTCTTTTTCTCAAGTAGAAAATCATGATCCAGAAATCCAACAGGAGTCCCCCACAAGTATAAACAAACTAATCAAATCCACATGCATCCATACCTACCAAATGACTTCATGGACTCAAAAAGTTTCCATACTTTCAGATGACAAGAAAATGAAAAAAAAAACAAAAAAAATCAAAATAATAACAAAGAGTACTCACAGGTGGTGATCAGCAGCAAGCCATGCAGATATGGATCTCAGCCAAAGCACTGATCTCCAGGGAGTGGGCCAGGGAGGTATCCTCGCTCAAAGAACTGAAGGCCAAAAACAACCAGGATTGCCAGGAGAGTCAAGTAGGATAAACCCTCCACTGCACCAAGAAGGCCATAAGGTCCTGCAGGCAAGCCTGACCCCGTTTTGGCCTTGGTGTACACTGACCACCCAACAATGCCAGCCAGAACAAGGTAGCTAACACCTTCCAGTGCACCCAACGAACCACCCGGCCCCGGCGGCAACCCACACCCGGTTGTCTTTAGAGTGTAGAGTGAGAATCCGATCACCGGGTTTGCCACAAAGCCGCCGATCACCGCTGCTAGCTCCGCTGTGCCTCCGCCTTCGCTGCTTCCTGTGTCCTTAGCCTGGCAGGTGATGCTACATTGCTTCCTTGAATGACTACTGGAATTCAGTCTACTACTCTTCCAGTTACTGGCATGTTGTGGTGAGAAGAGCCCTGCACTTGGTGAGAGTAGTATTGACTCCATCTATCTGCAGGTTTTCAGCAGCACTCAGCAAGAAGAGATTGTATAGCATGTGTCTTATCTTATCCTTTGTTGTGATTTGGCACCATTCATTCTGTGTGAGGATTTCACAGATTGAGATACAATGTGTGGCAACTTTTCCCTTTTTATAGATTGAGGATAATAAAAACAAAATGGACCCAAATGACCAACAAATCAAAGGATTAAAAAAAACTGGGAAGGCGACATTAAGGTGGGTGAGATTCCACAAAAGCTAACAGCTGTACAACAAAACAAGCAAATGTGTGATATATGTATAGAACAGATGTGAAAGCACAAACACCATACACCGGCCACATGAATTTAACCTGCAATCAAAATGAGGCCAACTGGCACATATACATGTCCACACAAACATCACACACCGACCAGACCAGACCATCAAGTCGAAGTGAATGAATACTCAAGGAATGCGTGCACAAAACAGCAGCATATTAATAATAAATGGAAATTTAGAGAAACAAAGAGACTCCTGTGAAAGTAGCATATAAAGAGAGTGCGCCAAACCAAACGGCAACCTGGATATTTGAAGTTTTGAAGTCTCGGTGCTGTTTTGGAGGGAAGCTCAAGTCCCTCCAACATGAATATAATAACTACCATTTGAATAGAGGAGAAGACAACGGTCAAATGAGAAACAAAGTAGGGACACAACAATAAGAAGCACCGAACTTTTGAATGAAGGGGGGGAAGAAACCAACTACACAATTCATTCCCTCCATTGTCTTTAAAAACTAAGAGAATTCTTCTTCAAGTCTACATAGAACTATGAGGGGAAAAGAAAAATGAAAAAAAGGAAAAAAAAACCCACCATTCCCTTATGAAAACAAGCATCTACAAGGGGGGGTTGGAGAGCAAGCATCATGGATGCTTGGTTGACCTCAAGTCCTCCACACTGTCATCATCTTCATCCCTCTTTCTCTTGTTTGGTTGAGATGAGGAGGATGGACCTTGCAGAACGCCGTTATTGAGGTGGTGATCTTCATCGTCAACTTCATCATCTTCACTCTCATCTTCCTCGTTGCAGCCGTCAAGGTCACTTCCTCTGTTCACATCTTCAACTTGAGGAATTGGCTGCATAAGGTACTCAGTGCCATCTTCCTGATCAAATGAAAGAATCCTCCGATTAAAAGGATCACAGACTAAAAGGAAACACTTATTTATTGCTTGGACTCAGGGTAAAACCACAACTATGATTACAGTAATTGATCAATGAAATTTATAAAAGAGGAACATGATGCATGACAGACAGCCTGAGCAGAATTTGTTCATGACATGTATTGAGCAAATCAGGACAAAAAGGGAAAATTATGCATGAGGATAATCTCACACATCAAAAACATTTTGAGATATGAGAGAAACCAAGGGGACAGTGACTTTTACTATCATGGCAACAATTTAAATTACACAATGAGATGAATAGAGCTCTCAAACGTGAAAATAATTAGGAAAAACAGATTAAAAAACACAAAAATTAGAAAATTAACAATGAATGATTGGGGTTTAAAAAAGAATGAGCAATTACTTCTACAAAGTACATAGAAAAAAAAGGAGTTAACTAACTAAATTGAGAAGGCTAGAATCAAATAAGAGGATTAAAGGTAGCATTTCATGACTATTCCTTTTTTATTACTATACTTATACTGGTATTGAAAACAAAGTTATTTTTTGGGTCCATCAAAAATACCTACTTATAAGTGAATTCATTAATAATTAAAGAGAAACTAATACTTCCATTATGAAACATCTTCAGCTATAATGCATAATATCACTAAAGACCAGTACACAGGCTAGAGAATCTAAGATTCTTGAGCTTGCCGTAAAGATATATGCTACAATAAAGGTGAAATTAAAGAACTTAACCGCAAACAGAAAAAGAAACAGCCTAGAAAAACTACAAGGTAAAAGGAAAACATAAAAGGTGCCTTTATATCTTTTCTCACTGCTATATTAATAGCAAGAACTCAAAAATACAAGGCAACTTTGAATCCAAATAATTAATACCATACTGAAAATAATATTTAAGAAAGGAAAATAATAATAATAATTAATACCTACACAAATCATTTTTAAGAAACATTAAACAACAGAAATTTCAAGCTTTAGCTGCTGATGTTAGGCACCTGAGAATTAAAGCTTGCAAAACATAATTCCTAATTTCTTTTAAAGATGGCTTGACTGTATCAAACCATACAGAAAGCAACTATAAAGATACAAAAAGACATCTTCACTAGAGATCACTTGTGTTGATTTAGAGGAACATGTTAATATTTTTGGACTTCCGAAGTATTGATATATCAAGTCAAAATATCTCAACTCGCAATTAATCCTATCCAAACTACATGTAAATTATATTTTATAACTAGGAAGACCATCTTTGAGAGAAGGAATATGACACAATCAAGACTGACGTATATCCGCTTCAGGGCACTATTGACATTTGTCAGTCCACACCAGCAGAACATATATTCATTCCTACCAGAAAGCAAGTCTATAAAACAGAGAAGCAACACATACATACTAACAAGAAGGCACCAAATGGATAAATTTCTTCCAGAATAATGCTACAAATTTGCACACTAATATTGTCACAGAACAAAACTGAAGATTTTAACTCTCAAGAAGCTACAGTCAACACCCCAAACCCCAAAAGGTTAGCAGAGGAATATTTGGAAGCTTCCATGAAAAGCTTAACTGCTAAAACCAAATGCATCAGAGTGATGGACTAAAAGAATTAGTATATCCACATATGAAGCAGCACATAAATGAAATTGTAAACCATGTAACCTGGCATCAAACTACTTTAAAAGTCATGCAGCAATATCTAATTGAATAAACAGTAAATATGTGCAGAATTAAAAGAAAAACTAATTTCACCTCATCCTCTCCATCACCATCATCGTCCTCAAACTCCCTCTCCTCAACACCCTGCTCATCCTCTTCCCCAATCTCCCCATTCTCATCCTCCTCCCCCTCTTCTCCATGCTCATGGCCATCTATCTCACCTTCAGCACTCGCTCTACCAGTGCTCCCAGGTTCTGCATCATCCTCATCCTCAACATCCTCTTCCTCCTCTTCACCATCCTCATCTTCTACATCCTCCTCATCCTCCTCATCCTCAACAACATCTTCATCCTCATCACCACTATCTTCAATCTCATGAACCTCCACAACATCGTCATCTTCACCATCTTCCTCATCAACTTCCTCTCCTAAGTCATCCTCATCTTCCTCATCCTCAACATCCTCCTCATCATCCTCATCACCATCCACCAACCCAACAGCTGCCACTCTGAACCCGTTCGAATGGTGCCCGTTGGACTCTGATCTCCTTCCGATCCCTGTCTCCTCTTCATCAGCATCGCTCTCATCATCATCATCAGCGTCGATGATTCCCTCATCTCCTGCGGTGCTCCTACCACCGTTTGCCACCTTCCCAGTTCGTTCATCACCTTCTACCTCGCCACTCACAGGATCCTCGTCCTCGTCCTCCTCATCATCATCCTCATCATCATCATCACTCTCCGGCCGCTCGTTCTCGTCGGCGTCCATCTTGTCTAGATATTTCAACGATCGGATCATCCCGAAAACCCTGGATCTATAGTCCTTGACCTTGGTGACAGGGCACGAGTAAAGATCCAACGAGACGAGCCGGAGCCGGGCAAGCGGGGCAAGGTCCTCAAGGAACTGGATCCGGTTGTTGGAGAGATCGAGGTCTCGGAGCGATTCCAGCCCGGCCTCAACCAGAAACTCGAGGCCACCGGCGATCCGATTGTCCGACAGTATGAGCCGCTGGAGGTTCCTGAGCCGCGGAAATTTCTCCAGAGACGACACCCCCACGTTTGCGATCGAGAGATGCTCCAGACTCTGAAACCTCTCCAGTAGCCCCGGCGGCGGGAGCCGACCATGGACGCACTTCACTGCTCCGTCAAGCGTCAGCATCCGCGGCGCCGTCGAGGAGTCCGCCTGCCCCTCCAACGCCGCTTCAACGGCCCTCTCCCAAACCTCATCCATCCCCCAGATTCCGATCAAACCCTCCCTCAAAACCCCTCGATCGATTCCTGCAATCAGAGAATCGAATGAAACGGGTAACAAACCCTAACCCTAAAATCTATCCAAGCTCGAGAAGCAGCCAAACCCCTAACCCTAACCCTAACCCTAGAATTTGAAAAGCAAGGCTCGGAGGCGGAGCTCTGGAGGGCTCGCGCAGATGGGCGGAGATGCGAATTTCGATTTTTTGTGCTCTTTCTCTCTCCTCTCTCCTTCCTCTCTCTCTTCTTCCCCTTTTATCGCACTAAATTTTCATTTTTCTCTGGGTTTTTTTGAAAATCTCCATTCTGGTCCGGTCCGACCCGAACCGGGACACTAAACCGGTTCGCACATACCCGGGTCGGTGTGGTTCCTTGTTTTTTCTCCTGATATTAGACGCACTCTTAACCGTTAGATTTTCTGTTCCGGATCGGTGACGTGGAAAAATGAAGGGTAGATGAAGGGGTGTGTTTGTTTTGAGAGGTGGAGAGAGAGAGGCGTGCTTCATTGGAACTTTGGTTTTCTTTATTTAGTTGTTCCTCGAGATAGGAGATATTATTGGGACGGAACGGTGTGGGTCTTATACGCGGGAAAAATATCGTGTGGGGATCCCGATGCTTGCGGCGAAATTGATGGTTATGATTGTGATGGTTGCGGCTATGAGTTAATCTGGACCGTCAAATAAGTTGTATATATATACAGATACTCCGTAAAATTTCTAAATTACATATATGAAATTGTGTTAATTATGTGATCTAAAATTTAAATATATTTGTATATAAAACATCTATATATATATATATATATGGAAAAACAAATAATTAATAATTAATAATTTGATAAATATAATTAATTATTAATTATAAAATACAATAAAATTTTGATAAATATAGTAATAAATTAAATAAATATAATAATTTAATAATAAATTCTTGTAATACAGTATTTTATTTCAAATTTGACGACACTGTATTTTAAAATCATTGTATTTATAATTACATTGTAAATGAAAATCCACTAAATTTAGAGTTACATTGAATCAAATGCGCAGATTATTGAAGAATTAATGGGAAATTGGAATGCTACATAAAGCGTATAGTTTTAAACTCTAAAGAATATAGGGTGCATTTGGATAAGAGTAATCATTCCCTTATGTTTGGATATCCATTAGGGAGAATTAGGGATGGCAACGGGTTGGGTCGGGGCGGGTTTTGCCACCCCCGCCCCCGACCCGACCCCCCCGCCCGACCCCGACCCGATACACGGGTTTTTAAAACTCCGCCCCAACCCGACGGGGAATCGGGTACCATGGTATTCCTCCCGTCCGGCTCTATGCCCGACCCACATAACATTAACAATAAAAATTTAAAATTTCAATCCTAAGTAAAAAAATGCACATTTAAAATCTCATAAAACAATAATAAAATATAAATTGAAAACTTCAATCCAAAATCTTAATGTTTTTTAGATAAAATGACCACCATTCATCATCATCTTCAAAGAGATCAAACCAAAATAATAAAGTGCACATTCAAACTTATACAAAATGATACTAAAGTAAAAATTGAAAAGTTTAATCCAAAGAACATAGCCCTTTAGAACCCCCATTCATCACCATCATTATTTTCATGGAGAATAATAATTTTACATTTCGGGTCGGGTTCGGGTTCGGGTTCGGGTCGGGTATCAAGTTTCCCATACCCGCCCCGCACCCGCTTTATATTATTCGGGTTTTACCCGAACCCGACCCGAAACCCGGTCAAACCGGGTTTTCCCCGTCAAACTCGGGTCAGGTCGGGTCGGGTCGGGTTTGGGTATAATTGCCATCCCTAGGGAGAATGAATACCCTTTATAAGGAATCATTCTCTTCATGGGGTTCGGGAAATGGCCATTTCCTCCTGAGAAAATTTCAATTTTACCTTCATCCATCATATTTTGCACTAATGTACATGTAAGTCATTATGGTCATCTTTAACATAAAAATTAGCATGTGGTGCTTAAAAAAGGTGTAAATAGACCACCTAAAATTAACACGGTTAACTTGCAGTTAATTTTATCAAATAATTTTTATTAAAATAAAATAAATACTTAATATTCATATACATTTGAGAAATAAAGTTTTTTTAGTTACACACAAAAAATTATTTTATTATCTATATCTATATATAATACTAAAGGAATAGAAGTCTAATTTTAATTTTAGAAAAATCTAAAAAAATCAAAAAATTAGAATGGGGTTTCAGAATTTTCTCAAAATTTTGGAATTATTAATTATAAAAAAACTATCTATCTATATTACTAAGTACGAATATATTTAATTAAAAAAGAGATCTATCAGTTTAAATATTTATGGAAATCAAACACTAATTTTGAAAACAAATTCAAAAACTACCTAATTTAATTAAAATTATAAAATTTTATGATAGTTTTGAATTTAAGATAATATAAACATCTCAAAATTTTGGATTTTTTGAAAATTTTAAAAAGTATCTATACTAATTAAATTGAGATTTCAAAATTTTCTTATTATTTTGAATTTAACATGATATAAATATCTCAAAATTTTGTATTTTTTAAAATTTTAAAAGTATCCATAATAATTAAATTGATATTTTAAAATTTTCTCAAAATGTTTAATTTTAAATAATATAAATATCTCAAAATTTCGGATGTTTAAATTTTTTTCAAACGTATCCACAATAATTAAATTTAGATTTTTATTATAAAAACTATGTAAAATAGTAATGAAAAGAGAGACAAAAGAGAGAGCAAGACAAAAGAGAAAGTAGAGGAAGTTCTCTTCTTCTTGTTATTCTTTAATTCCTTGGATACAACCACATATATATAGGAATTACAAGAGAGAGTGGTAACCTTTTGGGTAAGTGAAACGATAAGAAAGGGGAGTTAAGAAATAAAGGGTAAGGGTAACGTAATGGACATTCATTCTTTTAAATATTTCATAACACTCCCCCTTGAATGTCCATTGTATAGGAATCTGCCTCGTTAAAACCTTACTAGGAAAAAACCCAATGGGAAAAAATCCTAGTGAAGGAAAAAGAGTACAGCTTTCCCGATATACGCTTCCTGTGCTGCCTCATTAAAACCTTGTCAGGAAAACCCAGTGGGACAAAACCATGACGAAGGAAAAAAGAGTACATCGCGTATATGCCTCCCCTCAAGAAGGACATTTATCAAGATCCCTAAGGCGACACATACCAATCTTGCCAACAAATTTCTCAAAGGTTGATGTGGGTAATGCCTTAGTAAATAAATATGCAGGATTTTCACTCGATTGTATTTTTTGAACATTAATATCACCATTTTTCTCAAGATCATGTGTAAAAACTAACTTCGGTGATATATGCTTTGTTCTGTCGTCTTTGATGTATCATCCTTTCAATTGAGCTATACAAGTTGCATTGTCTTTATATAATATTGTTGGTGTGTCCTTCTGGGACAACAAGCCACAAGTTTCTTGAATATAGTGTGTCATTGATCTTAGCCAAACACATTCACGACTTGCTTCGTGAATTGCAAGTATTTCTGCATGATTTGAAGAAGTAGCAGCTATGGTTTGCTTCATAGAACGCCAAGATATGGCCGTCCCCCCATGTGTAAATACATAACCAGTTTGTGATCGGGCTTTGTGCGGGTCAGATAAATAACCCGCATCTGCATATCCAATTAATTGTCCTTCTAGTTCATGTGTATAAAATAAACCCATGTCAACTGTTCCTCGAAGATAACGTAGTATATGTTTAATACCATTCCAATGTCTCCGTGTTGGTGCAGAACTATACCTTGATAATAAATTTATTGCAAAAGCTATATCTGGTCGAGTACAGTTAGCCAGATACATCAAGGCACCAATTGCACTAAGGTATGGTACTTCTGGACCAAGTAATTCTTCGTTATCTTCTCGAGGTCGAAAAGGGTCTTTATGGATGTCAAGGGATCGAACAACCATTGGGCTTGTTAATGGATATGCTTTATCCATATTAAATCTTTGCAAAACCCTTTCTGTATATGTTGATTGGTGGATAAAAATACCACCCTCTAAGTGTTCGAACTGCAGGCCAAGACAAAATTTTGTTCTCCCCAGATCTTTTATTTCAAATTTCTTTTTCAAATAATCAATAGTAATTAGAATCTCTTCAGGAGTTCCAATTATATTTAAATCATCAACATATACCCCAATTATCACAAATCCTTCTTCGGATTTCTTTGTGAACACACATGGGCAAATAGGGTCATTCTTATACCCTTCCTTTAACAAATATTCACTGAGGCGATGATACCACATACGCCCAGATTGTTTCAAACCATACAAAGATCTTTGTAACTTAATTGAATACATGTCCCGGGAATTGGAATTGCATGCTTTAGGCATCTTAAGTCCTTCTGGGACTCTCATATATATATCATTATCCAGCTGGCCATATAAGTATGCAGTAACAACATCCATTAACTGCATTTGTAACTTTTCATGTACTGCAAGGCTAATTAGATAACGAAACGTGATCGTATCCATTACAGGGGAGTACGTTTCTTCATAATCAATACCAGGTCTTTGCGAAAACCCTTGTGCAACGAGCCTTGCTTTATATCTAACAATTTCATTTTTCTCGTTTCGTTTTCGCACAAATACCCATTTGTATCCAACTGGTTTAACATCTTCAGGTGTTTTAGTGATGGGTCCAAAAACTGCTCGTTTCATGAGACAGTTTAACTCTGCCTGGATTGCATTTTTCCATTCTGGCCAATCTTTTCTTTTTCGACATTCCTGAATAGATTTAGGCTCAGAATCCTTATCTTCTCTCAAAAGATCAACTGCCACATTATATGCAAAGATATTGTCAACCGTTGTTTCTTTTCTCGCCCCATTTCTTTCCATTTGAGACATAATTTATGGAAATTTCACGATTTTCCTCATCAATTTCGTGGATCTTGAACTTCTTACGGAAGTTTGCTATCATTTATTTCAATATCCGCTTTCTCCCCATTTTCTTTATGATCATTTGTTCCCCTTTTCTTTCGAGGATTTTTATCTTTTGAACCAACTGGTCTTCCACGCTTCAGGCGTATTTTAGATTCATTTGTTATAGAAGGTCCTTCTTGGACATCAATTCTAATAGGGGCATTTTCCTCGGGTACATGTGATTTTGTTATCCTTTTGGATCGAGAGAATGCATCCAGGTAGTTGATCCGCAACTTCATTTGTAAATGAATTATTCGTTGAACTTCCAGTTCACATTGTTTTGTGCGAGGATCAAGATGATTTAAACCTGCAGCATTCCATGTAATTTCTTTTTCCAACATTTTCATTTTTCCATTTTCTCCCCTAATGTTGGAAAAATTGTCTCATCAAAATGACAAGAAATCGAGCCGTGAAAACATCCTCTGTCAATGGCTCAAGATATTTAATAATAGAAGGGGATTCATATCCAACATATATCCCCAATCTTCTTTGAGGACCCATTTTAGTCCTTTGTGGGGGAGCAATTGGGACATATACTCCACACCCAAAAATTCTCAAATGGGATATATTTGGTTCTTGCCCAGAAACCAATTGAAGGGGGGAGAATTTTTGATAACTTGTTGGCCTTATGCTCACAAGTGTTGCGGCATGTAAAATTGCGTGTCCCCAAGCAAAGACTGGAAGCTTTGTTTTCATTAACAAAGGTCTAGCAATTAATTGGAGCCGCTTTATAAATGATTCTGCCAAGCCATTTTGAGTATGAACATGAGCAACAGGATGTTCAACTTTTATTCCAATGGACATGCAGTAATCATCAAATGCTTGGGATGTAAATTCACCAGCATTATCAAGCCGTATTGTCTTAATGGCATGATCAGGAAAATGTGCTCGTAATCGAATAATTTGAGCCAACAACCTCGAAAACGCCAGGTTTCGAGTTGACAATAAGCAAACATGAGACCATCTCGTTGATGCGTCAATTAATACCAAAAAATACTTAAATGGCCCACATTGTGGATGAATTGGTCCACATATATCACCATGAATTCTCTCTAAAACATAGGAGATTCAAATTCCCAATTTTATTTGGTGATGGCACGATAATCAATTTGCCTTGAGAGCATGGTGGACATGAAAATTCATTTGATTGAAGAATCTTCGTGTTCTTCAATGGATGTCCATATGAGTTTTCAATTATTTTATGATCATTATTGATCCGGGATGGCCTAACCGATCATGCCATAGAGTAAATTCATTTGAGTCGATAAACTTACGGTTTATGATAGCATTTGCTTCAATTGTTGGATATATGAATAATAAATTCGGATGAGAATGCGGGCAATTTCTCCAATACTTGCTTATTACCCAAGTAATAGCGGTAATATATAAATATTCTTTGTTTCCTATATTTGGCGTCTCTATATGATATCCATTGAGACGTACATCTTTAAAACTCAATAAATTTGGTGGGACTTTGGAGAATATAATGCATCTGTTATAATAAATTTTGTTTCTCCAGAAACAATATATTTGCTCTTCCTGAGCCTTCAATCAAATTTATCTTGCCTGATATTGTATTATTAATCGGTTTTACCCATTATTAAATGAGAAAAATATTTTTTGCTTTTAAATATCGAGTGCGTTGTCGCACTATCAACAAGGCATACATCCTCATCTTTAATGTTCAATCCAACCATGGATTTAGCGATATCCATATATTCTGCAAAATAAATATAAAGCACACATGAAAATTCACTTGATAAAAGAAGCTTCTGGTTCTTTAATTGATGCCCCCATGAATTTTCAATGATTCTTTTTCTTTTATTGGTGCTTGATAAAGATTGACAAGGTGCTTCAATGTATGCATGTGTACACGATAAGTGCCTTTCTTTTTACTCCATATCAATAACCACTCTATCGAATATCTTTAAAATTGAGTAAGTTTCGTTGTGATCTGCTGGAAAACAACGCATCACTAATAATGAATTTAGTTCCTTCATGGAACATGATATATGCTCTTCCAGAGTTGTCTATTAAATTTGTGGTACCAAACATGATGTTGACATTAGCCTCAACATGACATAGAGTAGAAAAATAGATTTCATTTCTCAAAATGGTGTGTGTTGTTGCATTGTCTGCTAGACATAGATCACCACCATTGAGTTCAGTGAATGCCATAGAGGTTAGTAGACCAAGATGTCAACAAGATGTTTGGTCGTACGACAGGTACGTGATCAATGGTCTTTCATGCCACATATATAGCAAGCACCCTCTTTCAAATTATGAAATCAATCTTTTGTGTTTAAGGCTTCAAACCTTATTTATTTGCACAAGACTTCAGGCCTTGTATTGATCATGAAGCCAAATTATGAAATAAATACTTTGGATTTAAGGCTTCAGGCCTTATTGATGTACACAGGACTTCAAGTCTTGCTTACCCTTTAGCTTCATGTTGTAATTTTTTTTTTTTTAGGAAAATTGTAAAAGATAATAGAGCTTTTCTCTTATATATATAAGAATGCAAATTCAAAAAAAAGTTATGAATATAATTACCGGCACAAAGAGGTTACTAGAAAAGGATCCTTCGACAAGACTATGACCCTGAGGCCGGTAGTGAATCCGGTTCACACACGAAGAACAAAAAAGGAATTGTTGCTTGTAGAGAACAAATCGTGCTGATAACGTATTATAAAAACTATGTAAAATAGTAATGAAAAGAGAGACAAAAGAGAGAGCAAGACAAAAGAGAAAGTAGAGGAAGTTCTCTTCTTCTTGTTATTCTTTAATTCCTTGGATACAACCACATATATATAGGAATTACAAGAGAGAGTGGTAACCTTTTGGGTAAGTGAAACGATAAGAAAGGGGAGTTAAGAAATAAAGGGTAAGGGTAACGTAATGGACATTCATTCTTTTAAATATTTCATAACAATTTTAAAATTTTCTCATAATTTTTAATTTAAAATAAGATAAATATCTCAAAATTTCAGATTTTTTAAAATTTTAAAAATTAACAAGAAAATTAGATTGGTGTTTTGGAATTATATATATATATATATATATATATATATATATATATATATATAATTACTTACTTTTTAGAGAAATTCAATTTTAAAAAAAAAATTGGCAAATAAGTCATTATTTTACTAATTTAGGTTTTTTAAAAATTTATGAAATTTTCTCATAATTTTGAATTCAAATAATATCTATGGCTATCTATATTATAAAGCGAAAAGGCCTAATTTAAAGTTGAAAAAATCTAAAATAACCAGAAAATTAGAATGTGGTTTTGTAATTTTCTTAAAATTTTAGAATTTTTAATTATAAAAAAATTTATCTACAATACTAAATACGAATATATCTATTTTAAAAGAGATCTATCAATCTAAATATTTATGGAAGTCTATCACATAATTTAAATTTAATAAATTTAATTTTGAAAAAAATTAAAAAAACTACAAAATTTAATTAAGATTTTGAAATTTTCTAATAATTTGGAATTTCAAATAATTTTGAATATAAATATCTCAAAATTTTGGAATTTTTTTTAAATTTTCAAGTGTAGCTAAAGAAAATGAGTAGGATAATTTTAATTTTGGAAAAAAATTAAAAAAACTAGATAATTAAATTGAGATTTCAAAATTTTCTCATAGTTTTGAATTTAAAATAATATAAATTTGTCAAAATTTCGGATTTCTTTTTAAAATTTTAAAAGTTGTCAAGATAATTAGGTTGGGTTTTGGAATTTAATATATCGTGTATATATATATATATAGGATATATGTATTTAGAAATAATTACTTAATTCAAAAAGGGTGCATGTGAAAAATTCATATTTAAAAAAATTCAAATTTTAAAAGTGGCAGGCAGATCATTATTTTACTAATTTAGATTTAATTACATAATCCATATTTAGAAATCTTAGGTAGAGAACTTTAAGGAGTTTTTTTCTTTCTCTCATGAACTTTTGCTGAGAAGCCATAATCGCCGAAGGAGGAGGGATGTAGGCGTAGAGTCATCAACAAGGAAGAACATGTTTTAGGTTTTAGGTATCTCTTTTTCTCTCCTTTTATTTATTTATTTTGTCCTTTCTATGTTTTAATTTAATAACATACCATAGTTATAAATCTTTAGTAGAGAACTTTAAGGAGTGATTTTTTTTCTCTCATGAATTTGCTGAGAAGCATTAACCTTTGGAGGAGGAGGGGCGTCGTCGTAGAGTCATCGACGAGGAAGAACAGGATTCATGTATCTTTTTCTCTCCTTTTATTTATTTATTTGGTCCTTTCTATATATACTTTAGTTTTAATGACATAATAAACATAGTTATAAATCTTTGGTAGAGAACATTGAGTAGTGAATTTTTTTTTTTCTCATGAATTTGCTCAAAAGCCTTAACCACCAGAGGAGGAGGGACGTTGCGTAGAGTTATCGACAAAGAAGAACGTGAATCAGGTATCCCTTTTTCTCTCATTATTTATTTATTTGGTCATTTCTATGCTTTAGTTTTAATGACATAATAAAGATAGTGATAAATCTTTGGTAGAGAACTTTGAGGATTTTTTTTTTCTCATGAACTTGCTCAGAAGCCTTAATTGCTGTAGGAGGAGGAGGGACGTCAATGTATAGAGTCATCGACGAGGAAGAATGGGATTCAGGTATCCTTTTTTCTCTTCTTTTATTTATTTATTTGATCCTTTTAGCTTTAGTTTTAATGACATTATAAACATAGTTATAAATCTTTGGTAGAGAACTTCTCATGAACTTGCTGAGAAGCCTTAACCGCTGGAGGAGGAGGAGGGACGTCGGCGTAGAGTTATCAACGAAGAAGAACATGATTCAGGTATCCCTTTTTCTCCCCTTCTATTTATTTCGTCACATTTTTATCTGCCTTTGATCCTTTAAGAAATTCACTTTTTGTTTCGTTTTGTTTTGTTGTTATTGTTCTTGATTTCTAATTGACGTGAAGTTCACGTTCTTCCAATAGAAATTGATATAGAATTGGGTCTCAGTTTTACACTACTGATTGGCAACAACGAGATTCTAACAATCCCCTCGGTAATTTTTTATACTCATAATGCTTCTTATAGTTCTAGAGCTCCAAATTCTTTGGAGTGTCCATTCAATATACAAGATTTTGACAGTAAATAAATGCATGTTGGGGTCTCTTTCTTCCATTTTTTTTTTAATTTATTGAGATCTCTTGGTTATGTTTATATCTCTTTTCATTCGCATGTGAAAGTATATGTCAGTAGATGCGTCTATGTTAGCCCTACTCTTATACAATCCGTAGAGATGAGTGTAGGTAAAACCAAATGGAAGAAATTGAGATTGATACATTAGACATGTGAACTAATAATTATGTTTTTCATTTATGTTATTTCCAAATATGGATTTGTTTTCTTTGATTTATGTTTTATTTCTTATTTCTGTTTGTTTTTTCCCCTTCTTTTTTATACATATTTTTTCCATCTCAATGTATGTTGTTTAATTGTTCTTTCCTTTTTAAATATTCTCTATTCAATTTTTTTTATAAACAAGAGCCCTTCTTAAATAAAATTAATTAGCAATGTTTTTTTATAAATAATTTAAAAATAATTTTAATCAGATCTTCACTTATTTTATTTTACTTTTAAAATTAACTATTTGTTAATTTTTTTTATATATCTAAAATTTTGAAGTATCTACATCTATTGAAATCTAGATTTTTTTTTTCCATAATGCTTTAAACAGTGGAAGAACTTTTGGCTATAGAAAAAAATTAATATTTGAAATACTTATTTTTTAATCTAAAAATTAATATTTAAAGGTAAGAATATTAATCACTTTTAGGAAATATATTAAAAAATGCAAACAAAAAAAATTAAAATTTCCACAATACTAAAAAAATATAAATTTCAATTCTAATAAACCCCTCAAACCATATCAAAATCCTTTTAAAACAATACCAAAATCCTTTAATTAATATATTTAAAGAAGTTTAAAAAATATCATCCAAATAATAGAACCCTTCATTCCAAATTATTCGTTTGAAAATTTATTTTTCAATACTTTAAAAATTAAATATTTATTTTATTTTATTTCATTGAAACTAATTCTTAAAATCATTAATCAGTTTTGAAAAATTGTTTAAAAATCAAACCTTATATTATTTTCTTTAATCATTTGAAAACATATTATTAAATACTTTAAAACTTGAAGTATTTCATTTTTTTTATTTCATCGAACACTTCATTCTATTCTTTAAAAAAAAAAAATTTATATGTAAAATCTTGAAATATCTAGAACTATACTAATAAAGAGTTTCTCATAGTGCTTCAAACAGCTTAAGAACTTTTGGCTATAGAAAATTTTTCTTTTAGAAATATTTATTATTTAATTTAAAAATTAATTCTTAAAATAAAGAATATTTAATTTCTTTAGAAAATCTATTATAAAGTCAAAAATTTAAATTTAAATTTCACATAAAAAAATTATAATTTCTATTATAAAACCCCCTCAAACCTTATCAAAACCCTATTAAAAGAAATATAAAGATTTGGAAGCAATCTATCAAATGGTAATCTAACAAAAAAAGGTACAACTTTTTTATCTGTTATACTTCATATTTTATCATACGCCTAAATATTAAAAAGAATGGTTAAAGCCATTTTTGGTCTCTGAAAACAAGACCAATGTTCATTTCCATCCCAAAAATTTAAAATTTGTTCAGTACGGTCCACATCAGCATATACTGCCACTTATCACTCAACATCAGCAAAATAACGACCTAAACATAATAATAAAAAGATTATATGCATTTCATTGGTATTCCACATAACCGCCACGTCAGCAATATGCCCAAATATGGAATATATAGGGACCCAAAATGTCAAAATATGTAATACATAGGGACCGTATTGAACAAATTTTGAATTTTGGGATGGAAATGAACATTTGTCTTGTTTTCAGGGACCAAAAATGGCTTTAACCCTAAAAAGAATTAACATCTTACAAATTTTCAAGCTTAAGGAATGAAGAATTGTGACAAGCTCCAATAGAGAAAATACAAGCATGTAATTTTTAATTGTATTTGTTTCACATGTATACATTGTACTGCACATAATTTATTTACAAGTATATGACGATTGTGTATTTTTTTATCTAATTTAGAGCTTCTTTGGGTTTTATATATGTAAAAATGATATTTTGATAGTTGTATTGCTAATTTACATAATATCTACATATAAACATATAAAAAATTGTGACTCTTTATATATCAATATCAAAAAGTTTATATCAAACTTAAAAAATTAATAATATTATTTAAAAAAACCTGAGCAACGCGAGGGCCTTTTGCTTGTATATACTAATATTTATATTTTGAAAAATATTTTTTTTAATCCATACATTTTAATTTTTTATTTTATAAATAATATTTTTTATTTTTTTACTAAAAGCATGATTCATAAATTCGAAATAGACTATAAAAAATATAAATATAAATGAATTTTTTATTTTTTATTTAAAGCATGATTCATAAATTCTAAAAGCTTATACATATGGCAAACAATATTAATTTTAGAGCCTATTTGCACCTTTTTTGAGCACCACATGATGATTTTTATACTAAAGATGCTCATAAGGATTTATATGTACATTTGTACAAAATAGGGGATCTTTTTTTTTTTTTTGTAACCGTTGTCTAGATTGAATATTTTCTGTTTTAAAAAATAATATTTAACTATTTTTTTTATTATTTTGAAACACAAGAATATCTGAAAACTTAATTAAGATAGAGTAATTTATATTGAGATATTTGGTTTAAATAATTAATTATAAAAATATTAATTTAAAATGATTGAGACATTTATATTTAATTATAATGATTTATTTAATTAAAAATTTTAATTGTAATAATTAAATCGGATAATGGTATTCAAAATATTTTATAAATAAATAAATTCAAATGGAGGAATTTTTTGAAAAAAAATGATTTTTATGAAATTACATATTAAAATATAAAAAAATTAGATTTTAAACCCTATATTTTAGGGTAATTTGCCAAAATGACCCTGGTTCATTTATTTTATTATTTTTTTGGCCCTACGTTGAAAATATTTGTCAAAATGGCCCTGCAGCTGCTCAGTTAGCAGTCACCCTGCTAACTCGGATTAAAAACGGCCTTTGAAAGACCGATTAGCTCTAGAGAGGTTGGTTCGAGTTAATCGGCATTTGAAATGTCGATTTGCTCCATACTCAATGAAAAGAGCTCTATGGAGCTAATCGGCATTTGAAAGGCCGATTAGCTCCAGAGCATCATCTTTGGAGCTGATCGGCATTTGAAAGGTCGATTATTTTTATAAGAAGTTTTTTATATTATTTTGCTATCCCAGTCAGTAGTTTGGTTGTTGATTGGGCAATTTAAGGGCCATTTTGGCAAATATTTTGACCTAAGATCAAAATAATAATAAAATAAACGGGCCAGGGCCATTTTGATAAATTGCCCTATATTTTAGACTAGTTTTCATTGATGTCTTAACTTCCAATTTTCCCGATTAAACCCTTATAGCAATTTACCATTGAATCAATTAGAGCCTTTTGAGCTTCCTTTACACGTGGCACCACGTCACACCGGATAACACTTCACATGACAAATATACACTAAAACCTCTATAAATTAATAATTTTGATTAAATAAGAATTTCGGTCAATCCAGATTTGGTAAATTAATAATGCACTAATTTATAAGATAATAAATTTTATAGATAATTTACTATTCATCCCTTGAATAGTGAACTATTTACCATGGGGTAATTGGGAGGTGTTGTTTATATATATATTTTTTTTTTAGGGTGGTTGTGTGTGTGTTGACCTTAAGGTCAAGATAATTTGCCCTATATTTTAAAAATGCATGTGTCTCACTTATATATAAATTAATAATCTTCTTATACATGATTCAATTATGAGGTCTTTATAAAATATAACTCCAATGTTATTTATTATTATTATTATTTTTATAAATATAGATAAGCCATTAGAACCATATCCCTCGACCTCCTTTCATGAGAGGAAATGGGCTAACCAACTCTCCTTATGCTTATCTAAACCCCCATAAGGGGCTACATGTGCGAACGTCGCACATCTGGAAAGGAGTCTCCGACCAATGGCGGGTGATGGAGATGGGCATTGCAATCAAAGCGGAGAGGGGGCACACAATAAACCTCTGGCAGGATAAGCATGTGTCGCTAGAGAGGGCAAGGGAGTACATGGAGCGCCCCCAGCTACTCATGAAGCAGGGGCCTCTAACCCGGGAGGGGACTCAGGAGCTGGACGACCTACTGGAGGCTATTAGGCAGACCCGCACAGGCAGAGAGGATACTTGGAGCTGGAAACTTGGGGAAAATGGGCGGTTCTCAACAAAATCCCTCTACACATTCATGATAGATGGAGGAGTTAGGAGCCACTTCCCCACCTACTTGTGGAGCCTCCCATGCCCTAAGCAGATACAGTACTTCGTATGGTTGGCCTTGGAGAATAGAATCCTCACACTATGAGCAGGAGGAAACGGTACACCACCTACTGATTGCGTGCCCGGTCACTAGGCAATTATGGGAGCACTACTGCCCACTCTTCGAGCTATCATCCTGCACTCAATCGACAGAAGATCTTTGGGGACACAACAACATAGGGATGCAACTACACAAGGATACAAGAATGGGATGGAACCTCGCAGCCATGGCCATCGTCTGGGGCACTTGGCTGGAAAGAAACCAAAGATGCTTCAGGAACAAACAGTGTGTTTGTCCTGGAATCATTCGTGGAATCGCATTCCTCCTGATGTCCTGGTATAACTTCGCTACTGACTCCAAGAAAGAGATACTGGGTCTGCTAACATCTATCATCCCGCGATCCTTGGCCTCTGTTCGAACTATCCAACCA
This sequence comes from Dioscorea zingiberensis, assembly GCA_026586065.1. NCBI lineage: Eukaryota > Viridiplantae > Streptophyta > Magnoliopsida > Dioscoreales > Dioscoreaceae > Dioscorea > Dioscorea zingiberensis. The sequence continues at coordinate 50,634,388 of CM048819.1, forward strand.
CAGGGAGAGTAAAATGGAGACGACTTTGACGAGGAATCACAAGGGCACAACACATGGGAATAGTACCTTGTAAGCCTGTAAGCCTGGAACCCCAAATGGGGAACCATATGGGAGCTCAAACAAGAGCAACAAGCTTGTACCAATCTCACTTATTTAATAAATGAATATGGTTTATCCACTTTAATCAAAAAAAAAAAAAAAAAAACTCTCCTTATGATAGTTGGTATTATTTGTCTCTTCTTAAAGTTGATTTCTCCTTAGATCTCATCTCTAATTTTTCTTAGTACATTAATAATTTTTGATGTAGTTTTTTTTTAAAAAAAAATGAATAAATCATATTGATTTATTTATTAATAGTTAAGACTACAGAGAAGACGAGTAGCATAGTTTTTTTTTTTGGGTTGGGGGGGCGGGGGGGGTAAGAATAAATTTGCAAAAAAATCTATTTGTAATTAAATTAACTACTTAATTAAATATTCTAATACAATTGTAAATTAAACTTCCTAAAAAGTTATCAAGTGGGCTAGATAGGAAACTAATCAAAAAATGTTTATATTACAATTAATTTCGAAATAAAATTGTTCAATCAGAAATATTACAAATTCAGAGCTAGTGAAAACTTTACACTAAATTATAGGGTTTACAAAATAATTTATCTAGTGGGTTGTGATGAAACTAACCTTCTAAACATCCATTTTGGTTGTTGTTTGGTCATCCTTATATAATTAGGTTCCGTTTGATACGTAAATAAAAACAACACAAAAGTAGTACAAATGGCTATAGGACAACACAACTGTTTGTACGGATATTCAATGAATATTACAAAACTGTTTATACTGTTCTCCGTTTGTTTTGCACGAGTACAAGACAAAATAAAAAATAAATAATAAATAAATTATTGCATTGCCCTTGTACTATCCTATGTTGTTTTAAAATAGGGCAAATTATCTTAAGGTCAACACACACACACACACACAACCACCCCCAAAACAAAATAATAAACAACACCTCCCAAGGACCCCATGGCAAATAGTTCACTATTCAATGGATAAATAGTGAATTACCTATTTAAAATAATAAATTTCATAAAACAATATAGTTTGAAGTTTTCTCTCATCTTTAATAGTGACCACTTAAATTTTTTTATGACTAGTAAAATTATTAGTACATAATTAAATTTTTAATTTTTAAAATATATTAATAAATAATTACTACAAAAATATCATAAATTTTGTCTTTAAGTTGGGGGCAAAATTGTTGTAATTTTAATATAAGATAGGGTAAAATTATTTTTAAGTTGAGGGTATTGTTGTAATTTTAATATAAGTTTGAGGCAAAAAATGTCTTTAAGTTGTGGTCATTGTTGTAATTTTAATATAAATTAGGAGCAAAATTGTCTTTAAGTTGGGGGCAATGTTATAATTTTACTATAAGTTGAAGGCAAAATTGTCTTTAAGTTGGGGCATTGTTGTAATTTTTAATATAAATTGGGGGCAAAATTTTCTTTAAGTTGGGAGGCATTGTTATAAATTTTAATATAAGTTAGGGGCAAAATGGTCTTTAAGTTGAGGGCATTGTTGTAAACTTTAATATACGTTAGGGGCAAAATTGTCTTAAAGTTGTGTTGTCTCTCACTTAAAAAGTTGTGCCATATTTTATAGGACAAAATTTTGGGCAGTGTTGACCTACGGCCCGGGTCGAATCGGTTGAGCAGGAACAGGGGGTGGGCCGGGTAGACCCCTTGAACTGGGGGTGATGTGGCCCGGATGCCACATCATCGACCCGGGCGGTTGGACCGGGAGCCGGCCAACCCGGCCCGGGCGAGTGAACCTGACCTGATTTTTTTTTTAATATTTTTTTTAATGGAAGTTAAAAAAAAAGAAAAATGATTAAACAAAAACCTTGGGCCCCTTGCTCGCACACGTGAGAGAGCCTTTTCACCAACAAGGGTTATTGGTTGGTAGAATAAAATTATATTTAAAAAGAGTGAACGTTTTATCCATAAACAATGTTGGACTAAATACTTCATAGTCTTTGAATACTTGAAACCAATACTTTTAAAAACAAGTCCATAATAAATAATGCCCAAAATGAGATGACCTTTCAAAAAATTGTATTTGTATACCTAGTAACTATGATTATATTTTAATTATGTATTTTAATATTTTTGACTAATTTGTTTTGTTTAGTATGTGTTTACTTTGAGCATGAACTAAATATAAATATCAAATTTAGTTAATCAATCATATTTTTTATTATTATAATTTTGGTTTATATCATATTTCATCATTATTAATTATTATTAATTATTTTTTAATATTTTATTATTGACCCCGGTTCAACCCCGGTTGAACCCCGGTTGAACCCTTGACCCCTGACCCCTGGGCTTGGCCGGGTCAATACCCCGGGCCGGGTCTGACAACATTGATTTTGGGCTACATATTGTACTCAAATGACTTCTTGTGGTGTACTTCCATCTCATTTGCAAATCAAACAAAACATATATAAAAAAAAAAAGTTGTCATGTGATGCGTCTTTTTTAACGTATCAAAGAGAACCTTATTCCATTTCTAAACACCCAAAGAGAACCTTATTCCATTTCTAAACACCCAAGATTTTAATATAATAAAATTAAGGGGTTTATCCACTATGTCAATATATATATAAAGATAAGCATATAAAAAATAAAACAAATTATAATTAAGTTACATCTTATTTTTATTTTGAATTAACTAAATTAATGTTAACCTAAAATTAACATTAATTTATACTTTTAATTTATATTTACAGATATCTTTGAAAGGAAAAATTACTTATTGATATTTAATAATATCTAAAATCTAATAGAACTATACTAGCAAATTCCAACGACCACTTGGCATTGTGCCATGGCCCAGACCCCATCCGGGCACGTCGGCAGACCGACCGCACCCAAACGAGGACGAGTCCCGCCTGGATGCAAGGCCTTATAACCTGGTTCAGACAGTTATACAAAACTAAATACAACGGAATATATTAGATCTAAAAGGGGTTTACACAACCCCACACATATATATAAATAAATAAACATAAGGTCCACACAACCTTAGAGCACTTACACCACAAACCCTCAATTGCCCGGGCAAGAATTGTCATGACAATTCACTCATCCAAAAAGAACTTCCACCCCAAACCTTCAATTGCCCGGGCAATCACTATTTATAAATATTTTTTTTATATTGTTAGTTGGTTAAATGTTAGTTTTTATTTGTAATAAACTTAATTAAAAGAAATGACATTAATTAAAACAAAGCAAGTACATTAATTAAAATAAAAAAATTACATTAATTAAAATTTAAAGAAGGTACATTAATTAAACATGATAATCTAAACAAGTAAGAAGACATCTAATCAAACAAATTTGTTGATGTATGATCTTCATCCACATTGCTACGGGTGCCTTCATTTATGTTGCTAGGTGTGCCTTCATTCATGTTACTAGGCTTCATTAAAAAGGCTTCTTCTCCTCATAATTTCCATACGTTCTGCTTTCCAAAACTTTTTTCTATCCGGATAAAATATCGAGCAATCCATGGCCATAACCTCTCGATCCCTTCGAACTTGTTGTAGTTGACGGGTATATTCTTTATCATTTTGGAGTGTCTCAAATCTATGCCTTTAAAATGCATCTTTGTCTCTATTTTTTTCAAGGTTGAGTTTACCCGTTATAGCTAATTCCTCAAGATACTTAGCTGGATTATATGAACCGGTGGCTTGCTTCGACTTCTTTATTCCTACCGGTCTAGCCACTCCACTGGATTGTGACGCCCTCTAACGTACGAATGGTGATGTTGTAGCAGTTGGTGTCCCCTCATTACCAGGGGAATCAAATGTTGTTGGCTCTTAAGATGTTGGCGCCCATTCAGTTGGTGTCATATGTTCAAGTTGAAATTCTTGGATAATCATGAATCTTGGATAACTCTTAACAACTTCCCAACATTAAAAATGCGCGAATTCCTTCTTGGCAATAGCATTGTGCCAACGTTGTGCTTGAATTTGCTAATACAAACAAGTAAATTAAGGGGGTGTTTGGATAGGCTTTTTTTGCCCTAGAAGTGCTTCTGAAGTAAGTTAAGCAGTATTGGGGAAAAGAAAGCTTTTGGGATGGGTTTTTAAAAGAAGCAGAAGCACTAAAAAAATCCCTAGAAGTGCTTTTTTCAGAAGCTAATGGTTTGGTGCTTCTGAACTAAGCTGTTTTGTTGATGTCATTTTAGAAAGTGTTAATTACCAAAACACTCTTCTTAAATATTTTTAAACCTATTTTTAAAATGATCAATTACCATAATACATTATTACTATTTTATTATTTATTTTTATTATAAAAATACTTCTGGATTAATATATCCAAACGTAAAAATAACAGAAGCTCTTAACTTACTCTCATAAGTCCTTTTCTCAAAAGTCCTTCTAGCAAATTCAAAAAAAGTCCTTTTTTCAAAAGTCAATCCAAACACACCCTAAGTAAGTATATATTTTAAAAAAATTAAGTTAAAATTTTAAATATTTAATTAAATAAATAAATTAAAAAACTATCCCATCCCCAAGATTGGTACTACTTTGATAATATTCTAACAGTTTCTTCAAATTATCCCTCCAATATCCTAGCGATTTATTCAACACTTTCCATCTACTAGACATACTCATTTCCGTGCAAGGAGAATCCATCATATTCGATATGAATTTTTCATGGATGAGGCTCTACTTTCTTGCATTTTTCATCTCATTCCCCGTCAATGGATTATGATCAACTTCGCCCCAATATTGGCACAACAACACATCTTCGGCGGTCGACCACGAGCTACCCGAAGACGCCATCGGAATAAAATATGTTTCCATAATAGAAAGAAAGAAAAAAAATAATGAGAGTATAGAATGAGTTTTTGTTGATATGAATGTGTAAAAAACTATCAAATGGTGTTGGGTTTATAGAAAAATTTTCAAAATTTTAATTTAATTTTTTATATTTATATTTTATTTTATAAAAATATGACCGTTGAAACTAGCAGTTGCATTATTTTTTAAAATAAAATAATCCATTGAACCGTTGAGAATTTTTTTGTAATATTAGTGGACCCCACTAATTAACTCACTGTTTGCTCAGACGCTTACCCGATCGCATGGGTCCCACCTTTTGCCTGATTGACTTCTTGCGCTGTGTCCATTGATTTTTTTTCAAAGGTGTCATTCTATCACTTTGCCCTGTGTATAAGTGCTCTTATAGAAGACAAGTAGTCACCCCTAGGGTCCTACAACAATTACGAATAAAAGTCTCATATACACACTGAAAGAAATTTGAGGTTCATAGACCTCGGTAGTATTCGGAATACAAATAACAGTGGCTACGCAGGGAAATCCCTCATATGGCCCGATTATAAGACTCGTCACAATCTATGTCGCCAGCCATGTCTGCATCGGTATAACCCTCCAAGGTTGGTTCCGAACCACCAAAACTTAGACACATTTTTTATGTCCCTCTCAAATATTTAAGGATCCACTTCACAGCCTCCTAATGCTTCTTCCCTGGATTTGAGAGGTATATGCTCACAACTCTGATTGCGTGAGCAATATCTGGTCTTGTGCAGACCATCATATACATTAAGCTTCCTACTGCCGATGAATAGGGAATAGAACTCATCTTCTTCTTCTTCTCTTCGGTTGTTGGGCACATGCCTTTGCTGAGCTGGAAGTGACTACCAAGCGGAGTTCCTACCGCCTTGGAGTCCTTTATGTTGAATCGATCAAGTACTTATTCAACATACTTCTCTTGAGACAACCATATCTTCTTTGCTCTTCGGTCTCTCAGTATCCTCATTCCGAGTATCAGCTTGGCTTCACCAAGATCCTTCATATCGAACTCCTTGGATAAGTCTAACTTTAGCTTCTCAATCAGTTTGCAGTCCTTCCCAACAATCAACATATCGTCCACATATAGCAGTAGAATAATATACTCGGCTTCAGAATATTTCTTCATATATATAGTGTACATAATGATCGGCAGCTGTTCGGATATATTCCTTCTTCTTTATAAAAGAGTCGAACTTCAGGTACCACTATCTGGGTGCCTGCTTCAAACCGTAGAGACTCTTCCTCAGCTTGCAAACCAGCTTCTTATTTCCCTTTTGCTCAAACCCTTCAGGTAGTCTCATGTATACTTCTTCCTGAAGGTCACCATGAAGAAATGTTGTCTTGACATCCATCTGTTCAATCTGCTGATCCAGGGTTGCAACCATGCAAAGTATCACTCTGATGGATGACATCCTCATTACTGGAGAGAATACTTCATCGAAGTCAATCCCCTTCTCTTGACCAAAGCCTTTCACCACTAAACGGGCTTTGTACTTCATACGATTTTGATAATCGATCTTCAACATAAACACCCACTTGTTCCTCAATGCTTTCTTTCCTTCTGGTAGCTTGACAAGTTCATAGGTCTTATTCTTCTGTAGAGATGCCAGCTCCTTATTCATAACTTCCATCCATCGGTCCTTGTCCTTGTGACTCTGGACTTCTTGGAGTATCTCTGGCTCCTCCATATCGGTGAGAAAAATTTAATCATAGGATGGATACTTCTGGGATGGTCTTCGCTCTCTACTCGACCTTCTAGCCTGAGCGCTCGAGCTTTCCCCTTGCTGAAGATTTCCTTCTGCAGTTACTTCTTTTTCTTCTTCTTCGTCACCGCCTCGACAACTATTACCAGCTTCACCTGCAGTTCGGCTTGGCTCTTCTATTAGGCTTTCTGTTGGTCGGTCTTCTTCTCCTCGGACCACTACTGGTCGCTATACTAGTTGAGGTCTATTTGGAACGTCCTCCTGCCTTGGGATTTCAACCTTCGGATTTGCGATTGACCTCTCTTCATTCGGCTTGGCCTTCTCTCCGCCAAGTCCATTTTGATCTTCCGAAAAGATCATATCTATGCTTCTCACAATAGATCTCTTCTTCGGATTCCATAGTCTATAACCAAATTCCTCGTCACTATATCCGACGAACACACATGGAATAGCCTTATCATCCAACTTGGACCTTTGTTCCTTCGGGACATGCACAAATGCTTTACATCCGAAGACCTTCAAATGAGAGTAGGACAGAATCCTTCCACTCCATACTCTTTCTGGGATGTCACCTTCTAGAGGAAATGAGGGTGATCGATTAATCAGATATGTTGTTGTTAGAACGGCTTCACCTCAGAATGTCTTCGACAGTCCCACCATCTTCAACATACTTCGCACCTTTTCAACAATAGTGTGGTTCATTCCTTCTGCCACCCCATTGTGTTGAGTTCCTGGCACTGTCTTTACATGCTGAATGCTATGTGTTTGACAATACTCTTCAAAGTTCTTCGATATATACTCTCCTCCATTGTCAATATGGATGCACTCCAGCGGTTTCTCAGTTTCCCTTTCCACTTTGGCTCGGAATTCTTGGAATACCTGAAATATTTGATCCTTACACTTAAGTAGGTAGACTCAGACCTTCGATGATGCGTCATCAATGAATGTGGCGAAGTACATGTTGCCACCAAGCGTCTTCACCTCAAACGAGCCGCACAAATCCGAATAGACCACTCACAGTAATTCGGCCTTCCGAACTGCGGTCTTCTTGAAAGACACCCTATGATGTTTAGCAATTATACAATGATCACATGGGTCCAACGGTACATCCTTGCTATAGGGTATCAACTTTTCCTTAGATAAAATTTGAAGTCCACTTTCACTCATATGAGCTAATCGTCTATGCCACAAGCTTGGAGAAGACTCGCTCCACAACGTTCAAACCAGCTCCGCACACCTTAACAAAGGTCTTGTACAGAGTGCAGCAGACCTTCCCCCAAGCAACCATAAGCGAGCCCTTGGTAAGTTTCCAGCATCCTTTACCAAAGTAGCTCTCATATCCTTGCTAATCTAAGGCCAGTCCTAAGATCAGATCAACCTTAGATCGGGAACATGTCTCACATCATTTAACGTGATGGAACAACCAACATCTATGACAATGTAAATATCACCAACTCCAGTAATCTTTGAAAAACTATTGTTTCCCATCTGAACCGTCCCAAGGTCTCCTTCTAGGTAGGATGTGAACAATTCTTTGTTCAGTGTGGCTTGGTAGGAAACAACAGTATCTACTACCCACTCGGAATCCAAAGAGGCAACATGGAGACACTCCTCTTCGTCCGATAAGACTACCAAATCGCTCAAGACAACAGCAGTGGTATTCTTATTGTCCTTCACTTGTTCTTTGGCCTTCTCATCTCTGAGCTTAAAGTACTGCCACTTCTTATGCCCAACCTTGCCACAATGATAACAAGTTAGTGGCTGGCCCCTAGACTTGGATCGACCCCTTGAGTTTCCTCGGCCATGAGGTCCTCGACTTTTGCTCCTCCCCCTTTGTTCGGTCACAAAGGCGTTGGACCTCTCAACACCTGACGCCAGTCGCCTAGTCTCCTCATTCAGTAAACTTGATGTGACTTGGCTCATCGTCAACCTCCATCTAGAGTCGAATTTCTAAGTGAGACCACCAATATCTCCTAGCTCTTCGGCATTGAATTCATGAGTAAAAAAGCTTGCAGCTCGTCATCCAAGACCATCTTCATAGTGGTTAATTGGTTGACATTAATGTTTTGGAATTGATTCAGATGCTCAACTATAGATCCTCCCTCTTGGAACTTTAGGTTCACAAGCTTTCGGATCAGGAATGCCTTGTTTCCTGTTGTTTTCCTCTCATACAACAACTCCAGCTTGCTCCACAGTGTGTAGACGTAAGTTTCCTTGCTGATATGGTGAAAAATAGAATCATCCAATCATTATCTAATGGTGCCTATGGCTACCCTGTTTCTTTTCTTCCAGTCACCATCTGTCATCTCTTAGGGCTTCTTTCCTTTCAACTCTATTGGGTCATACTACTCCTTGCAATACAATAGATCCTCCATCTCCATACATTTCTGTTAGAGTTGTTGAGCTTGATCATAGTGCTTGAACTTCCCTACATCTTCCTCTGTTTCACTTAAGCTCTGATACCACTTGTTGCGGAAATGGGACCTCAAAGGAGGATGTAAGCTCAATGAGAATGAACACAAATAAAACAAGAACAATAACAAGAGACAACACACACAGATGTACATGGAAACCCTATAAAACAAGGGGAAAATCACGGGACACCGGCAGACAGATAATTTACTAAAACTTCAAGCAAGATACATACTGACTCTCTTGAGTTGATGCCCAAACTCAAGATTTTAACAATAATTGGAAGAAAATAACTGATCAACGAATACTTAACTTAAGTGAACACTTAAGCAAACAAACTCCAACCACAATTGAGCTTCAAAGTCCTTCATCTCCAAACTTCTCCTTCCTATCTTCTTCTTCTTGCTTGCTTCTTTACTGGTGGTCTAGTTCTCTTGATTTCTCACTCTGTTCTCTTTTTCACCAAGGAGACTTAAACTCTTTTCTATCTCCCTAGCTCTAATCCAAAGCCCTTTTTGCAGCTTATGCAACACTCCATTGTCACACCATTCTTGTAGTTCCAAGACACCTTTTCTTCTGACACCGCAGTTCCTCTCTTGGGATTGGTGCCGTATACATCCGATGAGCCAAAAAGTCCTTTATGGATCTTCTACCGAACAACCATTCTTCGACCACACCACGTGCTATTCGATTCTCCTATGCTTTGCCGAACAACAACTGCTCATCCAGTACACCACGCCATGCGTCCATCTAGCACTGCCGAACATCCGCTTCTTCTGCTGATCGTTCGTCTAGTGTTCATTTCCAAAGAATGACTCTTCGGCCTGCTTGGCTAAGTTGTTGAACAACCATACTTCGGTCAGCTTCTCTTCTTCTTCGGTCTTGGACTAACCGGCCTAGCCTTCTCCTCGACCCGCTTCTTTGGTTGCTTTCTTAATCGGCAACCAAGTTGGTCTTAGACATTCAAACCCAACAATATGTACAATTATTGGTGTTTTGTAGGGGTATACATGTAATTATGAATTTTTTTGGGATAATAATAATAATAATAATAATAATCTATAGGTCCCTCGAAATAGTAACCAGGGACCCCCTACACACTATTAACTACACCCCCAAACCACACCCACTTCAGGGACTTTTGAGCTATTTGGGCACTGTAGCAGAAACTAATAATTAATAATCCTTAATAATAATAGTTGTTGAATTGCAAAGAAAGGGAGAGGGTAACTCACCAATTACAAAAGGAAAAAAAAAAGAGCGGTGAACTCTTTTACATTTTCATAAAGAATCTATACATTCCATACTAATTTTACATTACAAAAAGTTTTACCAAACAAGCTTTATCAAAGTTTTCTATAAAATATTAAATTCCATGTGGATATAAGCTTTCCTATGAAATTTTGGTGTTTTCCAAATGTACCTTAAATGTCACATGTCTAATATATTAATGCATAAATCATATTAGTGAAGAAAAAAACATCATAATTACTACAAATCTTGAGCTACTTTTCTTTGGAATTTTAATGGTGAGAAATTAACTAGTAAAACCATCATAATAACCAAAGACCTCTTGATCTAGCGGTACCACTACTTTGCATTAGATGGATGGTGTCAGATTCGAACCTCCACTCGCACAAGGTAGTGATGGGCTTGCTACTTAGAGGTGTTCTGCACGTTGAGTTTGCTTCGTGGTAGAATCCTCATCTATGTAGGGAGCACATTGAGTTTGTTCCGTGTAGGTGTGTCATCCATTGAATCCCCGATGGGGTCGCTTGTCAACTAATTTCAAAAAAAAAAAAAAAAACATCATCCCATTGATAGAAAATGGATGAAGATTTGGGTTTTAGTCAAATTCACTAGCAATGAATCCAAACTGACTCTGAGTCTAAAAGTGGTTAGTCAAATTCATTAGCAAATAGTCACGAAGGTCTTAGCAACCCCCCCTCCCCTCACGTCAGACATAAGTATAACTAATATTATTGACTATATAGTAACCGCTGCCTTTAACTGCTCATCAACCACCACCAATGCTCACCATCTTTTTATCATCCCATTCCTTAAACTCTTTTCCTACCAATTCTTCAACCGTTGCACCTTTGTACAATCTCAAGCTTTCATATGCAAGCATGGAGCAAGAACACGCTCCTCTCATTTAATGCATCATCCCTTTCTCACCTTCTTCCTTATTTCTATATATAAGTCTCAACTCTTTTTGTGTACTTTGAGAATTAAGAAGACATGGAGTCGCATGTTGTCAGAGATTTGTTGTTGTTGATTTTGTTGTGTCTTAGTGTTCTTAGTGTTTGTCAGGAGTTAGATGTCCAAGAAGGCCAGCAGTTCATCACTTGGGGTGATTTGTCTTTGGAGGATCAATCCAACTCCAAGAGACCAAATTCAGAGGATGGGATGAGTAGCAGAGTCATCATTGTTTCAAAGGATGGGAATGGTGATTCAATCACTGTGCAAGGAGCTGTTGATTTGGTTCCTGATGGTAATAATCAAAGAGTGAAGATCTTAATATCTCCAGGAGTTTACAAGTTAGTAACTGATACAACTGACAGGATTTCTGCTTTTCATGTTTGTTTGTTTGTTTGTTTGTTTGTTTGTTTGTTTGTTTTAATTGTTGGTTTTTTAATACACAGAGAGAAGGTCCTAATACCAAGCAGAAAGCCTTATATCTCCTTCATCAGTAATGGAAGCAGTGAAACAGTAATCTCTTGGAATGCTCGAGCATCGGATCGATTGGCGAATGGCCAGATGATAGGAACACTTGATTCAGCCTCTGTTGCTGTAGAATCTGATTATTTCTGTGCCAATGGAATAACTTTCAAGGTACTTAAAAATGGTTGAAGATTTACTGAATGAAAATAAAGATTAACAAGCAAGAAAAACTAAGTTCTCATTGCTAGGATCAAGTTACAGAATACAGCACCAGCGGCGCTGCCGGGAGCGGTAGGATTGCAGGCGGTGGCGCTTAGAGTATCAGGGGATAAGGCAGTACTATATAGATGCAGGATATTGGGAAACCAAGACACATTGTATGATCACCAAGGCAGGCATTTTTTCAATCAGTGCTACATAGAGGGATCCATAGATTTCATATTTGGAGATGCAAAGTCATTGTATCAGGTAGAGAGCTTGCTCTTGTTAATCTGTTGCATATGTATCTGTTTATCGATGTGGTTATGTCAAGCAGGAATGCACATTGCACACTGTTGCGGAGAGTTACGGTGCCATCGCAGCATCACAGAGGAGCTCACCTTCGGAGGATTCAGGGTTCTCTTTCACAAAATGCAAGGTGGAAGGCTCAGGATCGCTGTACTTAGGAAGAGCTTGGGGAAGCTGTGCAAGAGTGGTTTATTCCTTGTGTCGAATGGATGGAATTATTCTGCCTCAGGGATGGGATGACTGGGGTGATCCTTCAAGGAGAGGGTATGAACTTCATTGGTAATAAATTCATTCAGTTTGATGAAGCTAATTGGATGAAGTTTTGCAGGACAGTATGGTTTGGAGAGTTTGAGAACACGGGAAGAGGTGCGAATTTGAGCGGGAGGGTTCCGTGGGCAAGACAGCTCAACCATGATGAGGCCAAGCCTTTCCTTGATCAAAATTACATCGATGGTGATCAATGGTTGAGTTTGTAGTCCCTGTACAAGTTTACTGTATCTGTGATTACTGTTTTCCTTCTTGATTTCACCTAAATAACAGTATGATCATATTAATAGCTGAACATAATTTGTTAGCCATGCATTCCAACCAGCAGAGCAGTTACTGTCATGGTGTATAGAAATGATGAGAAGCTCTTTAATGGAGATGATGCACAAGCATGGAATGAGAGAGGAAATCATTCATAGCATACTGAAAACATCAACATCTCCAAAGGCATGCCTGTTGGAAAAACAATTTGAAAAATTCTTCACTTTTTAATCTGAAATACCAGTCAATCAAGACTGCAAATGAAAAGTGAGCACCAACCAATTAATAATCTGAACAGATAATAAGAGAAATCTGTCACTTTGTTTTGAGCTTTGTATATACAAAATTGAGAGCTGCTTATTACAGTGAAGGGCATGACATATCTTTATCATATGAACTCGTGTATAAACAGTTTGTATGTGCAAGTTAGTCCTTGTTTCTTGGATGATCTTGCCATTTTCATTCAACTCATCAACAACCAGGAAACAATTATTTAGATCAGCACCGATCTTCTTCAGTTAAATTTGCTGTAATCCGCTGTTGGAGAATGCTGATGTCCTGTTTATTTTGCCCGTAGGCTAACTCTAGAAATTGCCGATAAGATATCTGGCTTAGATTTGATATTGACCCACTTGCTATTCACCCAGTCTCTAGAGACCCTCAGATTTCTCTTTTGGCATGTCAAGAGCAAGTCCTCACCTGAAATCAACACATTTCATTTTAGTCGTGGCTTCAAATTTTAACTTATTTGCTTCAACCTCCAATTTACAAAAGAGAAACAGAAATCAACACCAAAAGAACCAAACTAACATAAACAAGAGGTTTTCTTGTGGCATGTTTCTTTGTAGCACATACGCATCATCTTTTTATGGTTAGAACGTATCAAACATAAGAGAGATGTACAAATAGTCGATCATAAACTTGCTCTTCATGCTTTCCCAAAAAGAAAAGGAATTCAATGCTAGATTTTGACAGCTTACATCATTGATAGAAGAAAAATATACCCACTTTTCCAGTTTTCCTTAACTGATGAGACAAAGGTCATGTCGATTCCATCACTAGAGTTGATAAATATTTCATTGGCCACTTATGGGATGTGAATTTATAAAGGCTACAGGCTTATTGCAGAACAATACAACAGAACATAGAATAGCAAATAATTCATGGCAATATGACCACTTTATCTATTGAATATGAAGATATACACATACCTGGTAAATAAACTTGTACATTATTACTTCCACCAAAGTTCACTCCAATTATAACACCTTCCCACCATCCATTGCTCCACCATGCATCGGCAACATTGCCAATTTGAAGAAGAGTATTTTCAGGCAAATGACTGCTAGAGCGATAAGGCCTAATTGTAAGACGGCCGGTGCATCTTATTCCCAATTTATCTGGATCTGCAAGTCTCAAAGCAGGTACCCACTCCTGCATCAAACAAAACAACTATAATATTCAGACATCACAAACATCAGCCATAAACAACATCCAACCATTTTACAGTAAAAATATGAGCATTTGGCTTCTCAGCAAAAGCAACTAAATATGCAAGTTCAGAGAATCATCATGTATCAACAGCTGCAACTTCACCATTAATTCCAGTAAAAATATAGCAGAAAACTTGCATGACTTCATAAATATCAAGAAGTATCCAAAATATGTGTTTTTCCTATTTAATGGAAACTTTAATCTATGTACCTCCAAATTCCCACACTCATCCTCATCCTCCACATCATCATATCGAACCTTGAGAAGCTTTTGAGATAATTGCAAAATCGTGCACTTGAACCAGCAACCTCTAATGCCACTATCCTGACATAGCAACTCTATTTTCTTGTTTATCATGAAAAGTAGAATAGGAGAACGGCAGGGCCTCGCAGAATTTAGTAATAGACGTCTCTTATAATGCAATCCACACCTCAAATTCTTATAACTAACAGTCATCATACCCGTTTCACGAGTTAGCATTCCATTGCTGTAATAATCACAGATCTCATGATTCCCTTCTAAACATCTAACTCTCTTAGGACGGCCCCATCTTATAGCAGTCTCATGAGCTAACTTATCCTGGTCTCCACGCAGAGAGCAAATGTCTAAGCATGACATGAATGGCTGCTCAAAATACCCATGCAAAGTATTCGTATCGAAAGGCTTAAACTTGTTTTTGATGTACTGGCAACGGCATAAATAGATTTCTGCTGAAGAAGCATTAGGAAACTTAGCCATGCATTTCTCATAGTGTTCAGGAGTCAGAATCGTTGCGAAATCATCCACACATTCTGCACTAATAACCTGAGAATTCGGTGCTATGTAGACCTCATTAGTGCGTAAATTTGAAGGAGGTATAGAAGACTGAAATTCCTTGCGTTGATGAAACCATCGGTCTTTAACCTTCTTATGGCCCTTTTTATCTTCATGCATATCCTCAACATATGCAAGAGAACGGGTTTCTCCATCGGATTTGATAAAAACAAAAGATTGTGCCTGCACATCAGAGAGTTTCAATGAGCATTTAAAAGAAATTAAATGTGCAACACATGTGGAGTGGCGGTGAGATACCTACAGTTATGGTAATTCCATTTTGACAAAATGCTTGGTGGTGCCTGAGTTGTTTGCTACACCTCCATGGAGTATTAGACCATGTAATGTCTTCTGAGTTCCGGCCATTTAGGCTACAGCAAACATAATCCTGAAATTGAAAAAAAGGAAATCAAGTTAAACAAGAAAATGTTGAAGGTGGTTGAAATTTTACTGAAAATATTTACCTGATGATTGTTTTCAGGATAATCAAGTCCATAAGCTGAGACATTAGCACACGAATCATGTGTTAAGTCACTTTCATCAGAATCTGCAGAAGTGTTAAAGACTCATGAGTACAATATTCTCAACATGGAAAAAAGGGAGTGACTTGAACTTTAGAAAATGAAACTCTTTGACCATCCCTTATTTAAATAGGAAGGCAAATAAGATAGAAAAGGTACTCTGATATACAACATGATTACAAGTTAGTTACATAATAAATAAGGCATAGTCTAATATTCATGACAACAAGAACTATTCAAGATACCATAGAGCATTGAATTAGAGTTATATTTTGAATGGCAAAGCATTTGATCGAGTCCATAAGGATTAAGGACAGAGAAAAAGGAAAACACACATCTGCTAGCTGAGAGCTTCTAAATTCCTTAAACAAATTGTCCCATTAATGCACACCAAGCATCGAAGTCATCTTTTAAGATCCGACATTAGTCTAAAGGAATGAGGTTAATGGAACCATCACTCTAATAGAAAAACAACATATATACTACTAGCCTTGTAAAATCAATAGGAAAAAATTGTAACTTTAATGAGAACCAGCAACAAAATGAGCATGCAATTTTAACAGAAGAAAGGCCAAAATTCCAAGTGTCGAAAAAGATATCAATGGATACTAAAGAAATGGGAAGGTAATCAGCATCTAACTCTATGAGGAGATTTGAATTGGAGCTGAAGCATGATCATACACTATTTAGATAGACTACTAAGTTGAAAACTCTGTCAACTGAACAATCTAAGAATAAAAGAAGAAAGATGATCATATATGCCATCTTAGTTATATCTGTTGCAATCATCCACATAATATAAAATATCAAAGTATCTGATACTGTGAAACATGGAAAAGAAAAACTAAGACATAATAAAGAGATCAAAATTCCAGCAATCTAACAAGTTAAAAGATTTCAAGAGACAAAATGATGGATGAACAAGAGCTTGCATAAGTGAAATAACAAAATTCAAGTACTGAAAGGAGACACTAAAATGAACTTCAATAGCACAAAAGGATAGCAACTCTAGTTGAATAAGATTGAAAACCAGTGCTTTGTTTTGGGAGGAACGAATCAAGCCATTCTAAGAGTGATCTTCTTGATCTCCACGGGAGACCGAAAAGTTCAGGCTTTTCAGAACCAGATACAGCAGGGAACTCCTCAGACACCACATAGAACATGTGTCTCAAGCTCCTTTCCGTGCCAATGGCGGCAAGAAAGGACTGCCCCAAAGAGTCCTCAAGATAGTAATGCACAACTCGCCCTCCTCGCTCCTTGGAAACGATCTCCTCTCTCCACTTCACAAAATCAGGACCTTTTGCAGCCATTGCTCGGGCAACACACACTTGTGTGGTGGTGAATCTTAACTTTCTCAGAACTTATTAAGAAAAACACAAACTTGAGAGACATATAAACAGAAAGGTTTGGTTTTGAATTTAAGAATCATTTTGTTCTGCGAAAAGGATAAACTTGAATCCACACTCATAAATCAAAGAACTCCAAAAGATCTCAACTTGAAGCATAGAAATAAAAATATTTGGTTGAAAGCACGAACTAATCAATTGAATAATCAAACTTTTACTTAAACAAGGAACAAGGAGCATAGGGAACGTGTCTGGGGATGGAAGAGAAGGGGCCAAGATGGGATTTTGATGGCCGGAGAAGGTCAGCAAGGAACTTTAATGGTGAGTTTAGTGACAGAGATTGAGAGTCTCAGAGATGACCCCCGTTGGCCTTGGAACCCATTTTGGGGAAGGATTCTGATTTTGCGAAGTTGACTATAAGTTGACCAAGATCAGGTCCATTTGGCATTAGGCTAATCAGAGAGGATCTGAAAACTCTCTTTGTTTTATGCCATAGAACTTTAAAAAAATGTCAAATAATAATTTAGAAAACTCTTCGAAGGCTGAAGGCCAGACAGATTTCTAGTGACCTTCTAACAACAATAACAACAATGTTGGAATCTAATAAAAAATGATGTCTTAAATTGACTTTGAGAATTTGAAAAATAACAAAACATCAACGGGACCTAATGAAAATTGACTCTGAGAAAGTCTTTAATACGGTGGAATGGAACTCCCTCATTGAAATTCTCCAAGCAATGGGGCTTGGACCCAGACGGACGGGATTAAGATCTTACCTATTCTAAAGTCTACTTCCACATTAATGGAACACTCTCTGGTTATGTGAGAAGCAAACGAGGCCTGTGACAAAGGGATCGTACTTGCCATAAATGCACTTTCCACCATGTTCACAGAAGTAGTCAATGTGAACAATTATAGTGGGGTCCCACTTGGACCAAACAAAGAGGACACAATAATGACACTCCATATGCCAACGACCTTCTAGTATTCTACATTGGAGAAATAGCAAAATTTTGAACACTAAAACTAATACTCTACATGTTTGAGGGTCTCTCAAGCTTAAGAATAAATTTATCAAAAATGTCATTATCCCAGTTAAAAATAAGGGACATACAACGCAAGATCTCACGCAAATTAACAACTGCCCAATAGCATCCTTCCCAATCAAATATTGGGAGTCTCGATCTCAAGAGGGCGCCCAAAGAAAGAGGACTAGGTCAAACATCTGGAAAAAAATTAGAGGAAAACTAACATCATGGAAAGGAAAATTCCTCTCACTAGGAGGAAGACTCACCTTGCTTAATTTGGTCCTCTCCACAATGCAGATACAATAGATGTTAATCTACCACCTATTGAAATGGGTAGTTCACAAGATTGACTATATCAAGGAGTTCTTATGAAAAGGAGTTGACAAAGACTCACATGCCTATTACCTACTCAATTGGGACAGAATATGCCACCCTAAAACACATGGAGGATGGGAAATCCTTAACCTCCGTGATTTCAACGGAGCACTACTAGGGAAATGGTGGTGGAGAATATTCATTGGAAAGCAGGGCAATGTCTCAAATTAGTTAAAGAGGCCTACTTCAAAAGAAGATTCATAAACGCAAACAAATCGGCCCCGAGCCGCCATCCAACTTTTGGAAAGGAATTTGTTGGGAAGGCCCCATAACGCTAGCCAACATCACCTCTGTACCAAGGCCCGGCTACTCGATTAAATTTTGGATGGACAATTGGATAGAGGGGCAATTACCCTGGAATACACATCCAGAATTATAACCCTAATCCTACACAATTCATAAGCATCCAAGAGACTCGAGACAGGCTTCAAAGAGGCAAGTCATTCCTTAAACTGGGACTCCTATCAGAAATAGAGAATGCAGGGATCCTATCCCTCTTGCAATCCCTCATAGTTACCTCCCAAAACAATCAAAAACAGATGAAAGCAGGCATGAAAGTTAACGCCCATTAAGATATTCTCTATTAAATCTCGTTACACCTTCAAGGTAGATGGGAGGGCTTGAAGCAACCTACGAAAAGGCTTCTAGAAGAAACCACGCCCTCTGAAAGTAAAACTGCATGGTTGGCAAAGTAAAACAGAATACTTACCCTTGATAACCTCCATAGGCAAAAGTGGAGAGGTGTGTTGAAAGTTGCACAGAAAGTTGTAACAAAGAAACGACTAACAAACAAGATGAAACAACTACATATTAAAAGTCTTTTATTTCATTTCATCATTTCAGATTTCCATACTCACTTGGAGCAATTCATTACAATTTATAGAACTTCACCTAACAATAAAAATAAGGAAAGAAAATTACATAATCTGGAAATATTTCAAATGATTAAAGAAATCCTCTAACTAAGGAATCCTCCAATCAAGAAAATCTCCAATTTTCAAGATATTCAATCAAGCTGATTTCCAGCTGATTTCCAATCAATCTTCAAGGTCTTCAAGCTGATTTCCAGCTGATTTCCTGTCAATCTTCAACACTCCCCCTCAAGTTGGTGCGTAGATATCACCAACTTGTCTAAGCCGATTTCCAGCTAATTGGAGAAGATTTGTTCAAGCCGATTTCCGGCTAATTTGTTCAAGCCGATTTCCGGCTAATTCATTCAAGCCGATTTCCGGCTAATTTAAGAAGATTCAATTTGAGACAGCTGGCACCAAATTCGAATAGTACAGCTTGCCTCGTCTAATACCACGACCAATCGTCACCGTTTTCCGTTGACGATCTTCCCGGTTGTGAGTTGGGCCTGTGTTGCAAAATCATTTGTAACATCTGCAACAAATACGACTCAGTCTTCAAATGTTCCATAGGATTTCCCCACGAGCTTGTTCAAATGTTGCATATCATCCGGATCCTTCATGACAACTTTATCACGATGATCCAATTCTCGGAACACTTCGGTTAACTCTCCATAATATTCGGAGAGAGACTTCATCCATTGCTTCACTTTATGATTTTCAGCATACCATCTTTCATAGCCATCTTCAGATTCTGCAGATGGCTTTGGTTTACACAGAATATACGAGAGTTTCTCTCTTTCGGCGAGATGCATCTCCATCAACTATCTTCTTTGGGATGATTCCGACATGTTGTTGAAGGAAGCCATCACGTTGGGCCTGATGATTCAGCAGCTAGGATAGTGATTGAACCTTCGGTTCTGATACCATGTTGAAAGTTGCACAGAAAGTTGTAACAAAGAAACGACTAACAGACAAGAGAAAAGAAAACATGAGTTAAGTTGCACAGAAAGTTGCAACAAAGAAACGACTAACAAACAAGATGAAACAACTACATATTAAAAGTCTTTTATTTCATTTCATCATTTTAGACTTCCATACTCACTTGGAGCAATTCATTACAATTTATAGAACTTCACCTAACAATGAAAATAAGGAAAGAAAATTACATAATCTGAAAATATTTCAAATGATTAAAGAAATCCTCTAACTAAGGAATCCTCCAATCAAGAAAATCTCCAATTTTCAAGATATTCAATCAAGCTGATTTCCAGCTGATTTCCAATCAATATTCAAGGTCTTCAAGCTGATTTCCAACTAATTTCCTGTCAATCTTCAACAAGGTGAGCCTACACAGTGCTACCTATGCGATCCAGAAGACGAATCGGTGATACACCTTCTTCTCATACCCATACATCTCTAACATTTGGAGTCACTTTCCCGTCATTTTTGGAATACAAGAAGCCCCAGGAAATTTGCAAGATATACGGGGAACCAAGACGATCTCCTTTAGAGTGGACAAAACACTAAGATGGGGATAAGATCTCACCGTGATGGCCATCACATGGAGTATATGGGGGAACAAAATATGAGATGTTTTCAAAACAAACAACGAGTTTTCTTATAATTTACTTGCAATATTACTTTCCTCACATTATCTTGGTTGGATGCAACTCTCATTTCCAAGAAACCAAGACCAGAGGCCACTCA
This sequence comes from Dioscorea zingiberensis, assembly GCA_026586065.1. Classification (NCBI taxonomy): domain Eukaryota; kingdom Viridiplantae; phylum Streptophyta; class Magnoliopsida; order Dioscoreales; family Dioscoreaceae; genus Dioscorea; species Dioscorea zingiberensis. Next base: position 50,655,221 of record CM048819.1, read on the forward strand.
AAACCTGGTGAAACATAGCCTATAATTATCCAAAGAGATCGCCGATGAGTCGACAAGGACGATGAGGCTTTCGAGGACAACACGACCGCGAGAGAAGAAAGCACCTGAGACGCAGATGCCACAACTAGGATAGCAATATTGCATGATACTTCCTATAATATATGTATCTCGGTTGGGCATTATGTAACAGAACTTCCAAATCAATGAAATAAAACATGGTTCATCTATCTTGTAAATAATAATAATAATAATAATAATAATAATAATAACTCATAAACCTTCTCAACATACAAACAAAGTTCAACCCTGAATGCCCAACTGAACTTGAACTCTGCTCTTAAAATAGGAACCAAACTAGCCATCTTTGAAAAGTTAAACACCAATTAATCAAAAAGCTTCCACTTTCCCAGTTAACTGGTCAACTATAAACTGCTAATCAAAATGCTATCTTGTCATGATCTTGCCATCTCTTTCATTCTCAAACTCTTCATATATCTACACGCATTTGCATGTTCTTCATCCTCTCCACAGAGAACAAACTCCAAAAACCAAGGCTAGCATCATGAAGAGGCTGACACTGGGCCGGAGACTGGAAACCGGTGACCGGAACTCCTCAAACTTGACAAGAGGCCATGTCAGAGTTCATGTGGGGAAGAAGGTGGTGCACAAGCTTGAGATGGATGCTAACATCCTCAACCACCCACTCTTCTACCAGCTTCTCCGGCAATCGGTGGAGGAGTTTGGTTACTCCTACAGTGGAGCTCTGAGGATTGCATGTGAGATCAATGTTTTCTTGCATTTGGTGAGCTTGTTGGAGAGTGGAAGGCCAGAGGTTCATTACATGGAGCTGCAAGACCTCATAAGGATGTTCAGTAATGGTGGTCATGAGAGTGATGAAGAAGAGAATGCATGAACAAGGGGTACTATCAATGGAGTGATAAAAATATCTTTTTTATTTTTTTCTTTGGGTTTTTTCTTCGTATTTTTGACATTTTTGTTGTTATTTTTCAATAAATAAATAAATAAAAAGTTTTTTACTCGTCACCCTCTTAAAAATAGTCAAATCACTTATCACCCCCTCATTTTTCAATAATATCTCATAACCCCCTCTTTTATTTTTATTTTATTTACCACCCGTGAGTTAGTTAACCCAACCAAAGGTTTTGAATAGATTTTAAAAAATATTTAAAAGATAAAATAGAAGACAAAAATACCCTTTCTTTTCATAATTGTTATTTATCCAATTATCCATGACTAATAAATAATTAAAAAATTCTTAAAAAGGTTATAAATAAATTATTAATTTATTAAAGGAGCTACAAATAAATTTATAAAAAAAATATGATTAACATATATATTTTTAAAATTTTAATAATATATATTAAAAAAATTATTTGTAAGATATTCAAAGTAAAACAAAATAATTAGATTTTTATTAAAAAAAATTATATTTTTAGGAATATAATAATAATAATAATAATAATAATAATAATAATAATAATAATAATAATAATAATATTTTATCACCAACAAAATACATCTATCAAAATTATTGAAAATAAAAAAGATGTGAAAAATTATTAAAAATAATATTGGCTGGGTTGGAAAACCGTGACCAGTCCGCTACTGTAGCGGGCTAGTTACTGGTCAGATAAAACCCAACCCATGACCCGGCGGGTTTAACCGTCGGGTCAGACGGGTTGATTCGAGTCAACCAACCGGGTTGGGGTTTTATTTAATTTTTTTTTCAAATTATTTTCAATTTTTAACTCATCTATACATACAAAGACTAATCATTTTTCATTCTTTGATGTAACACTATATATTTTTTAATTGATTCTTTTAACATTTAAATAACTAAGGTAGGATAATAAATTTTACATATTTGAGTTTTTTTCATTGAAAAGAGATTTTTGCATATTTGTATGGTTATTTTCTTATTTTTAATAGCTTGCCATCTATATTTTTTTGTGATTTAATAATTTTTTTTTTGTTTTCATAATGTTTGAATAATTAGTGTAGGATAATGAATTTGATATATTTAGTTTTTTTTTCCTTCAAGAAAGATTTTTCTATTTTTTGATTATCAATAATAAAAGTTTTTTATGGTTATTTTCTTATTTTTAAATAGCTTATCGCTCTTTTGTGATTTTATAATTTTTTTGGTTTTCTTAATATTTGAATAATTAATGTAAGCTAGTGAATTTTATAGATTGTATTTTTTTTTTCTTTGATGAGAGATTTTTGCATTCTCTAGTCGTCAATAATGAAGGCTTTATATAGTTATTTCCTTATTTTTAAGTAGCTTACCATTTATATGCTCTTTTGTGATTTTATAGATTTTTTTATTTTCTTAATGTATGAATAATTAGTGTAGGATAATGAATTTTATAAATTGATTTTTTTTCCTTTAATAGAGATTTTTGTATTTTCTAATGGTCAATAATGAAGGTTTCTTATGGTTATTTCCTTATTTTTAAGTACCTTGCCATTTATAGTCTTTTTTAATTTTATAATTTTTTGGTTTTATTTGAATAATTAGTGTAGGATAATGAATTTTATAGTTTTCAATTTTTAAAATTTTTCTCATTCTATTTTTATATCAAAATATCATATTTTATTTTAAAAAACCATTTTTTGCTATTTTTTAATATACATTTTATATGTTTTAAAAAAATTAAAAAAAATTTAAAAATCGGTGGGCCGACCAGTTACCGGTGGGTTTGGCCCGGCCCACCTGTTCTCAAAGGTGGCCTTCGGGTGACTCGTGACCCACCGGGTCTGGAGGGTCAACCCGACCCAGCAGGCTACTTTTGTAGCCCGGGCCGGTTCCGCTGGGTTCTGTTAACCAGTCCGTGCCCACTTTTAGGTTAAAGTATAAAATATTAGTCAAGTGGTGATAAGTAAAATTAAAATAAAAAAAGGGGTTATGGAGAATTATTGAAAAATTGAGGAGAGTGCTGAGTGATTTGGTTATTTTTGAAGGGTGATAATTAAAAAACTTATAAATAAATAAGTAATATATATCTATACTTTGTTTTAGTCTAGACCTGAAAAGGGGGGGTGCGACCTTTGAGCTTGAGGTTGCTCGGGAGTCGGATCGCTCTCCAGCTCGGCAATGGCGGGCTTAGCCCTCGTCCTCAATCTCGCCAAGAAGAACCCGGCCGTGTACACTCAATCCGTGCACTCGCACCATGTCTTCTCGGCCACCTTGGCCGCCTCCGCTGCTGCTGCTGCCACCGCCGCGGCCTCGTGGCCCTTTGCATCCCGCTCCATTTTTGGGTACGTTAATCTTTTGCCTTCTTACCTTCTGAGATTCTGAGAAGTTTTTGTTGTGAATTGGTGACGTCAAATGAAATTTTTGGGCGTTGATTGTCTCATCTTCTCGTTGATCACAAAGCTGCTACCTTTGTTGTGGTTTTTTGGTTGTTTTGTGAATTGGGAGACAAAATCTATGCTTGTTGCTGGTTATTCTGACAAAAAAATGTGAGCCATTAATATCAAACCATAAATCAGTCTGGCTGGATTAAATCATTTCTCTTCCTCTATGTGATGATATTTTTACCTATTAGAATTTCAATTTCATGTTCAATAGAGCTAGGGCTGGAAAGATACTAGCTTGTTAAGATCAGAGACCAATGTTCAGAGAAAGCTAAATTCTAACTGGGAAAATCTTATTTGTTGTTTCCTTGCTATTGGCCTGTAGAACATCCCATCGAATCCATTTTTGAGAAGAATGGTGATTACCTGACAACCTTAAAGGATAAGGATTAATGCTATGGTTAGAATGCAGCCAAGCTTGTTGATTTTGTATCACTAGAAAAGGAATAATTCAAGAACCTTTTTCGGAATGGAAATGAAGAATAGAGAAATAAATATAAAAAGGAACAAGGTGATTGAGGAATAGAGATGCAAAGGGTTGGTAAAGAATAAACAAGGAATAAGATGTTGGATGGTTGTGACATCTCCAGCTACTATATCAATGACTAGAGAAGCCTCATTCCTTTCCTGTGAAAGGCTTAAACTTGTTTTTGATGTACTAGTAACGACATAAATAGATTTCTGCTGAAGAAGCATTAGGAAACTTAGCCAGGCATTTCTCGTAGTGTTTGGGAGTCAGAATCGTTGTGAAATCATCCACGCATTCTGCACTAATAACCTGAGAATTAGGTGCTATGTAGACCTCATTAGTATGTGAATCTGCCCGAGGTATAGAAGACTGAAATTCCTTGTGTTGATGAAACCATCGGACTTTAACCTTCTTCTGGCCCTTTTTTATCTTCATAGATATCCTCAACATATGCAAGATAACGGGTTTCTCCATCAGATTTGATAAAAACAAAACATTGTGCCTGCACATCAGAGAATTTCAATGAGCATTTAAAAGAAATTAAATGTGCAACACACGTGGAGTGACGGTGAGATACCTACAGTTATGGTAATTCCATTTCGACAAAATGCTTCATAGTGCCTGAGTTGTTTGCTACACCTCCATGGAGTACCAGACCATGTAATGTCTTCTGAGTTCCGGCCATTTAGGCTACAGCAAACATAATTCTGAAATTAAAAAAAGGAAATAAAGTTAAACAAGAAAATGTTGAAGGTGGTTGAAGTTTTACTGAAAATATTTACCTGATGATTGTTTTCAGTATAATCAAGCCCATAAGCTGAGACATTAGCACACGAATCATGTGTTAAGTCACTTTCATCAGAATCTGCAGAAGTGTTAAAGACTCATGAGTACAATATTCTCAACATGGAAAAAAGGGAGTGACTTGAACTTTAGAAAATGGAACTCTTCGACCACGCACATTCATCCCTTATTTAAATAGGAAGACAAATAAGATAGAATAGGTACTCTGATATACAACATGATTACAAGTTAGTTACATAACAAATAAGGCATAGTCTAATATTCATGACAACAAAAACCATTCAAGAAACCATAGAGCATTGAATTAGAGTTATATTTTGAATGGCAAAGCATTTGAGTCCATAAGGACAGAGAAAAAGGAAAGCACACATCTGCTAGCTGAAAGCTTCTAAATTCCTTAAACAAAGTGTCCCATTAATGCACACCAAGCATCGAAGTCATCTTTTAAGATCCAACATTAGTCTAAAGGAATGAGGTTAATGGAACAAAAACAACATATATACTCCTAGCCTTGTAAAATCAATAGGCAAAAATGTAACTTTAATGAGAACCAGCAACAAAATGATCATGCAATTTAAACAGAAGAAAGGCCCAAATTCCAAGTGTCGGAAAAGATATCAATGGATACTATAGAAATGGGAAGGTAATCAGCATCTAACTCTATGAGGAGATTTGAATTGGAGCTGAAACATGATCATACACTATTAGATAGACTACTAAGTTGAAAACTCTATCAACTGAACAATCTATAATAACAGAAGAAAGATGATCATATATGCCATCTTATATATATCTGTTGCAATCATCCACATAATATAAAATATCAAGGTATTTGATATTGTGAACCATGGAAAAGAAAACATAACAAAGAGATCAAGATTCCAGCAATCAAAGTTAAAAGATTTCAAGAGACAAAATGATGGATGAACAAGAGCTTGCATAAGTGAAATAAGAAAATTCAAGTATTGAAAGGAGATACTAATTATCCAGAAATTGGGAAGCACATGAAGTTAAACTTGTTCTGGCAATCGGTGCAAATTATCCAGGAGTAGAGATTTTAATAATTAAATATATGTCTTTACAAACATATGTTTTTATGCGTTTTAGACTTGCATGTCATCTATCAAATATATGTCTTTACAAACATCACAAGCTTTGTAAATCTATCTCATTAACTTTGACCACCTCCATAGAAATTGGGAAGCACCTGAAGTTAAACTTGTTCTGGCAATCGGTGCAAATTATCCAGAAGTAGAGATGTAATAATCATAACCATGTTTAGTGTAATTTATTAAAGCTATGCACCATGCAATTATTACCTGAATTCAATGTCCTGGTTTATGATGATTTTTATGTGTTACATCTTAGGAATGGAGGAATTCCGATTGCCTTTTGTGACACTGGTGCAGCATTGAGTGAAGATTACATCCCTAATCTACACAGTTCTTCTGAAGAATTGTGGTCTACCTCGGTAACATATATACCAAAGGAATACCCTGTAGAGCTGAAACCTTTGTTTTCGGCCTTTGGGCCAAAGTCACTTGCATTGACATCGGTGAGGTCCTTCTTGTTGTTTTATTTGCCACTGTTAGAACCTCACCCACCTGTAGAAGAGGATGATGATGATCTTGAAGACCCTCCAGAGAACAAACATGTAGATTTGGTTACTCCCTTCAAGAAATCAGTGAAACAAATAGCCCGTGAGGTGAGTCTGCATATGTTTTTCAAATGATATCCCATATTCCCTTTATGCCTGAATATATTATTTACTTACATCATATGAAATATGGAATTTGATTGGCAATATTTCAAGTAGGCTTTAGACTGTGTTGTTCACTTATAGCGCATTCAACATCAGCCTTGACTAAAATGCACTCTATGTACTCCAGACTACTGTTGTAACCGTTAGAAGGGTACTGGAACGGCTTGCTGTCCATTATGTTTCTCAAAGAATGGCATGGAAACTTCTTAAAGGTAATTGACCTTTCAAATATATATGATGGTAGGATACCCTTGAAGTTTTTTCAAAGCATTTTCTTGATTTATTTGCCATGTTGCAGCATTTTCTTGATGGATTCTCATTCCTTTCACACCTTATCATATGCATTATTTCCCTTTCTCATTAACTTCCATAAATGTGAACTTCTGAGGGTGCCTGAAAGCATTAAAACTAGTGGAGTGTATAAACAAAGGCATCATTATAGAATTCATGTAAGACATAAAACCTTAAGCATTATCTTAGATAGTTGAATCCTAAAAAGTCGACTTTCTCATTATTTTCTATAATTTATAGAAGACTATCGTTTGGGCTTGTCAGGCTACTGACTTTTTTTGACTTGTAGATATTCGAAAGTCGTCCAGGCGGAAGGCTGAAAGGGACATGAGTACTCCCTATTTTGTTTTCAGTGTCAGCAGAACAACTTTCAGAGGTTATCCATTTTCAGTCCTACAGTGAGAGGTTACTATTTTCCTCAAGGCTTCTAACCCTCCCTTTCCTCGAAACAGGACATATGTTAGGTGTGGCAGCCTCATGGATTGTCCAGATAGGAGTTGATGCCTACAGGTGTTTCATCCGTAAACCAGAGGATGATCTGCTTGTTGATGGAAAAGAAAAAATCAGAATGTTTGGGAAGAAGGTCTATGCAACCACAATAAAGTGCACTGCATCACTGGTTTTTGCATCTGTCGGTGCTGGGATATGTGCCCTTATTCATCCCTCAACTGGGCAGTGGATTGGTAAGACAATCACTTCCTTCCTCTGTTCGATTGAGATCAAAACTTTATGATTCACTCGAAATTGTTGGAGATCTTGAATAATTTCTTGGATAACCATTATGCATAATAATGTTCAGTTGTTCACCTACAACCTAACAATATGCATTATGTTCGACAGGTTGTGCTCTAGGGGATTTCGCAGGACCGGTTATTGCAATCATATGCTTTGAAAAGCTTCATTTGGAGATTTAATAATATTTTTGCAAGCTCTGGCTGGTTGCTTCTCAGTTCCTGATATCATTGAAGACTAAAGCTGGGAAAGAAGATCCATATGGAAACCAGGCCTAGTCCAGCATAACGGAAGAGCCAGTTTTGTTGTTCCCCTGGTGACATCCAAGCCCTGATAGTATCATTCTATAGCCTTTTTCTTATTTTACTTTATAAACTCTTCTCAACTTAATCAAAATTAAACTAAAACATATTAGCAGGACCATTAATTCACCAGAATCTTGGTGTCATTTTCCTTGGATGTATGCTATTTATCCTGCATTGATCAGCAACTTCTTTTGCCTTTTTTTAATAAAGAAATTTTCAATACTCTGTTGCTTTCAAGTGATTAATTTTCCAGTTCAATCTATTGGGTTTTTTTTTATTTTTTTTAATCAACCTGTTATAATGATGACATTTTCATAAATAAGACTATGTTTGGCAAGGCTGGACAAAAATACATCAGAAAAGGTTAAATCCTGCACAACTTTAGATCTCTATAATTAAGCTTCATGAGGACAATCACACTTATTGCTAAAACAAGAAATATCAACATGGTAATCTTTGCTTTAGATCATCTCATGTGTTACACTCATGTGTCCCATATCATCACAACGGCGATTACTCCAACCCCCAAGACCACTGCAAACCAGCGGTTCAATTGTGTGTCTGCTGCAATGCGCTTCGATGGCTTATAACCTTTGGAAAGGAGATGGTTTATGGCGACATAGATGAAGATACCACATGCCAGACCCATGGATATGGCATAAATCCAGTCTGCCACTCTGCCTTGTGTTGTAGCATCTATGACAATACCGATGGCAACGCCAATAGGGCTTGAGATGGCGAAGGCAAAGGAATAGGCCGCACACGAGAGGAGAGGCCGATCGGGAATCATACGGAGAAGAGCTATTCCCATTGCAATCGCCGCAAAGATCTTGTGTAGGCTCACTGTCCACAGGGCTTTCCATGCATCAGCCTTGGTTTCTGCATTGCACGCACTGAAGCATAAGTGAAACAGTAATACAGAGTAACATCTTGAGAAAGACCAAATGACGGCTAATGATGGACAAAGTGCTAGCTTAAAAGTCAATGTAAGTTTGTTGATTTACTCTTATTCCTCTATTTTATGTCTATATATGTATGGAATTATGGCTGATGGCTTCCTCGAAGCCTTCTAATATCTCCTGCACCGCAAGCACCTCAAAGTTGAGGATAAGGCTTCAATGTCTGTGATGTTGACCTGAATAGTGTCTATATCATCAAGTCAAGTCCGCTATGGAAAAGTCAGGTGTAGAAACGAATGGTGATGGACCATTGATAAGCCAAGGCGGAAAAATACATCAAATCGCAAGATAATTAATTATACTTTGAAGAAATTCAACATATTGGAAATTTAAAAAAAATTAGTCCATATGTGAGAAGATGGCTAAACATCTAGTTAGGTGTTAGACCACATCAGTAACAGACTTAACAGGAATCTATAGTTAACCTTGGTCTTAACGTCTAAAAAAGGCAGAAGTTATTCTCGTCGTATTTGAAAGCCACTAATGATTTTGCTTTGAGAAATCCAAGAAGGCAATAAGCATAAGGTTGATCTATCAGATTGAATGGTTTGACTTGTATTCGTTCCAAGAATCTGAAAGTGCCTTAACTTTTAGAAAGATTATTCCTTTGATTCATCAGAAATTTATGGGGAAATGGTGGAAGTTTGACATCAGAGTCACCTTAGTTAAAGCACTGATGCCTATAATCTCATACTTCAACAATGGGGATGCCCAATTAAGAGACGTCCCATCATGAAAGTCATGTTGTGTAAGCGACTTACATCTTTGACTTGGTCATGTTTGAAACTTCAGATAGAAGAGATTAGATTGACTCATCTCAGACTCAAATGTCGAGTTAGAAGGGGAGAAAACATGGCAGTATGGACAGAGGTAATACGAGAAATTCACATTATAGATCTGGGGTCGAAACTTTCAAAGACCATTATTTGGATATGGAGTTTCCACGTGTGGGGATGAAACAGGAGCATACAAGGTAATGCATGTTATAAGGGCAGATATGTCAGGAGAATTTAATACCTTCAATTTCTCACAAGCCCTATAAGTAGCAATAAAGTGAATTCAAATTGAGGTGATAAAAAAGCTATTGGTTTGTGAGATAATTTACCTGCAACTCCAATTGCAATGCCTTCAAACACAGAATGGAAACACAATGCCACAATCAGCAATATGCTATCTCCAAGTGAACTAGCATAAACCAAAGACTTCACAGAGTGATCATGACCACCATCTTCTGTCTGTGGTAAACAAGTGTAGAACAACACATGACACAGGTAAGTTTAATTAGATCAATATCCAAGTAAATGCAACCTAGAAATGAAAATTTGCATATTCCAAGTTTTAATATCTCTGATTGAGCATGATTGCACAAAACTTGTGGTATGAGGTTGCAACAAGCAAATAGAAGAATTCCAACATTCACAGAATATGGTAGGGTAGTAAAAGAACATAAATAACATCACAAACATTCACAAGGCCATGTAGAAATTATTTTTAATCTTTTTTTGTGTAACTAAATTATATTAGGTGATAAAAATTTCTTCTTTAGCTTGACCAATGGAAGGGGAGCCTTGGTACAACTCTAAAGTTGTCTTCATAACCATGAGGTCACGGGTTCAAGTTGTGGAAACAACCTCATGCAAACAAAAAAAAAACAGGATAATGTTGAGTACAATAGACCCAAGTGGTCTGATCCTTTCCCGGACCCTGCACATAGCGGGAGCTTTGTAGCACCGGGCTACCCTTTTTCCTTTTTTTTTCGACAAATCCAAGTAACATAAAATCAAAATATAGCAGTTAACTGGCAACATCTAGTCTATATATCATAAGAGGGTCTGAAAATTCCAGCTAAGTGGCATTCTATGTAAGCTATTCCAGCCACACAAAATTAAATTAAATTATCATGTATTTATTGCCGCAAACGCACCTTAGACTGCCCATTTGAATTTGCACCAGCATCACTGCCCTTTTCTGGTTGGAATGTCTCTGTGCACAATCAAAACAAACCCATTTCACAACCATTACAGTAGTAATTAGCAAATCCAATCTAAGGCATCGCTAAACCATCTTAATAAAAAAGTAAGTCCTGTCAGAAAAGCAAACCAGAAATATCAATAAAGGACAGGCCGGTGCTACAAAGCTCCGGCTATGCGCGAGTCCGGAGAGGAGTCGGACCAATTGGGTCTAATGCACGAGAAATATCAATAACAATAAAAATTTGATGAATATTATGATAACTCAGATTAAATTATTGTTATTGCAAATTATTGAGAAAAAATATTTTAAGTCTACAAAATAAAAGATGCGGGAGTGTAATAATCATGTGTAAATAGAACTTCAAAGCATCAATGAATTTAAGGAACATTAAGCGTTGTCTTGATCTCGGATGAATGAAAATATTTATTTTGCGGTTATTATTCTTATAATCCTAATATAAAAAAAAAAATCAAGGAGTCGATTGATTAACAGTGACGAAAAGTTCCATAAGAAAAGTAAAAGGAACGATTTTTAAAGAAAGAAAAAGAGAAATTCCAAAGCTAAGAACCCAAATTTTCAAAAACATTCCTAAAAAGATCTCGTTGTAAGCTTTTTAAGAAAGTCTTAAGGAAGAACAGAAATTCCCCACCCCCCCCCCCCCCCCCCCCCCCCCCAAAAAAAAAAAAAAAAGAGCATCAAGCTTCTCATGTACAAACCACGAAGAATCGCCCAAAACCTCACCTTCGGTTAATTCTCTATAAATTTTTTTTTTTCAAAAGTTTCAACAAAAATACTGGTTAAAAAAAGAAGCTTTAATAGAAAAACCTCACCTCCAACGCTCCGAGCACCTCCTTCGACGTTTCCAACACTCCTCCCCTTGTTCACCACGGCCATAATCGCGCAATCCACCAGCATCGTGATCACATACCCCGCACTCGCCAGCATGAAAGCAAACGGATACTCAACCTCCGTCAAATCCTCAAAAGTCTCATTCGCATCACTGAGGAAATGCATCATCGCCGTCCCCAAAAACACCCCACCAGCGAACTGCGTCCCCAGAGCCAGGAACCCCTCATTCCATTTCAAAAAGTACGGCGAAATCCCCCCAATAAACGTTCCGACAAACACCAGAATCAAGCACCAAATCTTCACAAGAATCAGCGATTTCGCTCGCAAGTTCGGACGAGCTCCATGGTCGGAATCGGAATCCGAGTCGGAGCCAGCGTCGTTGTCGGAGTCATGGTCCCCGCCGTGAGCTGCCGCGAGAAGAAGGAGACCAAGGTGGACCAGTAGAAGCATGACAAGCTTCGATTGTCCCATTGGTCGATCGCTGGATCCATGGCGAGGAGTGCTAGGGTTTATAAAGAATGCAAGATTAGGGTTAGGGTTAGTTAGCAAAACAGTATGAACGAAATCGAAGGTGGCGATTTCGGGGGTGTTTGGTTTGTACTGTCTTAATTAATGAGAGGGAAGGACGTTGTACTACATTGTCCAAGGGAAACGAAAATATCAGTGAAACGTGTTCCAGTTGAGATACAATTCGATTCCCAGCTTAACGTGAAATAGTGGATGTGAAACGATTTCGTACTACCGTTCCGTTGGATGTGTGGGGCCCATACACCGTCGACGTAGTTTGCACGTTCTTCTGACATAGAGATGTTAACGGGCCCGGCCCACAAAACGTGGCCCAATAAAGGCCCATTTCTCTCTACTTGGATATTATTGGTACCAGGTTCGGATCCGGAAAATGATAGCCTTTTATTAGAGGAATACGCTCTAATATAATTTGAGTTTTTTATTTTCCTCTATTTTTCAAGTTCAATCCATTTAGTCCCTCTGTTAAATGAAAGTTAAATTTTCTGTTAACTTATACTAATGTGGCTTTTTATAATATTAAAATATTATTTTTAAAAAATAAAAATTAATAAAATGAGTACCAGGTTCGGATCCGGAAGATGATAGCGGATCCAAACCCTCATTTTATTACCAGTGTTCAGTAACGGGTTTGGATCTATTATCGTCATCCGGATCTGAACCCGGTACTCATTTTATTATTATTATTATTATTATTATTATTATTATTATTATTATATAAATAATTTTTTAATATTATAAAGCGCGTCCAACATAAGTTAACTTAAATTTAACCTACGTTTTGACGTAAGGACTAAATGTAATCAAATAAAAAATAGAGGGAGATAAAAAGCTCAAATTATATTAGAGGGACTAAAAGGACCACCTGATTAAAATAGAGGGACTATTTTCATGATTATACCAATATTATTATATATATACTTGATATGGAGACCAATGGACAATGACGTGCACCTTAACCACTCTAATTAGTCTTCACATTAAATATATCATTAAAATATAAGGATTAGTGTAAAACAATAAAGTAAAACAAGAACATATCAATAATCTTGGTGTGAATTTGCTGTGACATTTGGTTTCATCTAAACAAAACAAAGTCTTCTTTCATCGATACGAAAAACAATCTTTCATAGGTAAAATCGCTTGCGGCTGTCATTTCATTTATCGGTTAATTAAATAAATATGAAAAACAAGTTACAAGACATATATAGATTACATGACAAAGCAAGCATTAGGATTCTCATCACTGAAAATTTGTGGAGGGGGATGATCATAAGCATACTCAATGTGATAATATCCTGGTGATGACCAGTGTTCATATTTCTGCAATTCAATCTTCTTCTCATCATCTTCACCTTTCTTTTCATCATCTTCTTTCTTCTCTTGTTCTTCTCCTTTCTCCTCTTCTTTCTTCTCCTCCTCCTCCCCCTTCACTATTAATGCTTGTCTCTTTGTTCTTTTAGACACATAATCAACTAGTTTTTCAGGATCAATGAATCCAGTCACAGTTATCTGATTATTGGACATGTCTGTCACTACTGATTCAACACCTATATATTAATCAATGAAAGATTAAAATAATAAAACTATTCTGAATTTTGGTGGTCTTTCTGATAAGAAATCTAAGTTGTATTAATTGCATGCATTACCTTCCAATTTCTTGATCCTCTTGTGTAGAAATTGTGCACAAGACTCACAATGCATTCTAACTTTCAGTATTACTGTGATTGCCTTTGGCTATATACCATTGAGAAGGAATTAAATTGGATGGATTAGTAACTGAAACTAATTTAACAGAAACTTTGAAAATGCATGAGTTATATATATATACCTCTTCCTTCTCTTCTTGTGGCACATCCTTGGCCTCTTCTTTATTGTCCTCCTCCGGTGGCTTCGGTATCGGAGAGATGAGCTCCGTCTTCCTGCCGGTCTTTCTTTGTACTCTTTCGCACACTTTTACCGGGTCCGCCGCTTTCCCTTTCACTACTACTAACCTTGCTTTACTGTCTGTCTTCACCTCCTCCACACCTACACATCCATAGACAAACAGTTATAGTACTCTTTTGAACATGAAATACAATGAAAGGAATGGTGATGAAGATTGAAATACCTTCAAATCCTCTCAAGGCTTTTGCAACTTTCTTTGCACAACCTTCACAATGCATGTCCACTCTAAGCACAATCTCCTGATCTTGTTCTTCTTTCTTCTCCTCCTCCTTTACATCTTCCTTCTTCTCCTCTTCCTTTTGTTCCTATATGATAAAACACAAGAACAATATATATTATTCTCAATGCCCATGCATGGTGCCAAGCATACAAATTAATTTAGCTCCATTAATATCAGATAGTTTTATAGCATGAAAAGCATGCATATGAGAAACAAGGCTTCTTACTTCACCCATTAGAGTAGGAATTAAGTACTTCTCTCTCTCTCTCTTTCTAAAAGCTCTAAGAACATTGAAGGCTTTATATAGGGAGATGTTGAAGATTCCACTACTATAAAGTAGTGGCATATATCATTGAGCAATTAGGAGACATTCTCTTTCTTGAAATGGTGCAAACCAAAGTGCCTATTTGAGAAAAAGCATATTACATTATATTATATTCAAGATGATATTTATTGAAGTAATATATACTATCACTGTATCACATCAACCTGAAAAAATTCAAACTTTTTATTCAAAATTAAGATATAAAGGAATGGTTTAGGGTTTGATTGGGGCCACAAGAAATGGAATCCAAACCCCCAATCATGAAGATGCTGGAAAACTGAAAACTCCCCAATGGCCCACGATGCTGGCCACTAAGAAAGGGACACCTGTGGAGATAAGCATTGGAATAGCCTTTTTTTGTGTGTCTTCATTTGCCAAATTGTTCTTGAAGAGAATCTCATAAAGCATGGCCTTATTTCTTATCCTGCTCCCCCACATTATTTTGGTTCTCTAGAAAATTCTACACTTATCCTGGTCCCTGACATTCTTTGCCTAAGTGTATGTATGTCTCTGTATGTAATGCTAATAGAGAAATGAGCTTCTCATGCAAAGCATGGATGTATATATCAAGGCCATTGACAATTTAACATTATGGACCTTGGCCAGAGAATCATTCAAAGTTAGCCAAAGTTAGTAGAATCCTAGAAAGTACACAAGCTTTCCCCATTGGAGTTTCTTGTTGTACCTTGGAATGATATAAAGCCAATGTTAAAAGCAAAGAAGAGAGTGATGTTTGTTAATGGTGATCAAATTAAGTTATGGTCGATCTTTTCACAATAGTTGCTGCCGTGTTTTGTTATCGTCAGTCATTTAGAAGTTATGGTCGATCTTTTCACGGTTAGTTGGTGATAGAAGTGATGGAGGTGAAAAGAAATTTAATTCTATATAGATTACACACTCTTTGGTGTTTGGCTGGACATTGAAGTGAAGGTTGATGGAGAACCACATTCCATACAAAAGGCTAATTTCACCAAAATCTCACTTTAGATTTTTAAGAAATCAAAACATTGAATGAGGCTCATGAAAGTCCAACTTTTCATTTCCGGCCTTCACTTTTGCAAACCAAACTTATAGATGTAAGTGACCCATTTCTAACATCGAGGGCTTTCATTTTGATGAACCAAACATTATAATTCTCTTCAATATTATTTAGCAGTACATGCATTTGATTTTCGTTTTTTTTGAGTTTGTTTCAAATGATCAATAAATTGAATATTTCATTTGTTTTTAATTTTTTTATTTTTAATGAAAAGTTTTGGTAAGCTACGCATAAACAGAGCAACTCATTCAACAAGTTTGGTTCTACTCCTTGTTAAGCTATTAGAAGTAAGCATTTCATCCATGTTTTTACAAAATTATGAAAAAAAATATTAGTTTACAAATGATTTTTTAAATGGTTTTTTTTTTTTTGGCAAACAAACATGGCACAATTTAGAGAGAAGTAATGAAAAGCCCCCCAAAAGTTTTGAATTCCATATATAGTCCCTGCAACTTTGGGTATCTATATTCAGTCCCTCCTTTATACAGGGATTTACTTTTCAGTCCCTGCATGTAGCAAACGGTGTTAACTGGGCTGTGAAAAGACGCTGATGCCCTTTGGAGAAGCCCAGCGGTTCTGACACTGCGGTACAGCACACCATTTCGTGAAAAGACTAAAATGCCCTTTGAGATCGTCTTCTCCCCTTGAATCCGCTGCTGCTCCAAATTAACTAAACCGCTGACACTCCCTCTCCACACGAAGAAGACAGCCAGCACACCGTCTGCTCCGCCAGGTCATCCTTCATCTTCTCTTCCAGCAGCGATTGCCGGAGTTTGCAAACGAGGTAGCAACCGAAACCCGAACTCTAAACCTTTTGAGATTGGGGCTTCGCCGCCGGTGTTCGATCTCTCTTTTTTTTCTTTTTTTCTTGCTTTTTTTCTATCCTCCGTGGTAGAATGCAATTTGTGCATGTGGATTGTAAACTCATTGTGGAGATTTAGGGTTTAGGGTTTTGTTCATGTGCAAGGATTTGTTCTTTTCTCACTTGTAACTGTAGACCACTGAAGCCATGTACACCGGTGGTGTTGTTCATGTGCTTTTGGCTGTGTAATTTGCTGAATGTGTTTCATTGTGGGTTGTGGTTTTTAAAATCGGTAACAAAGTGTTTAAAATCGAGCTAAACTGTTTAGTATACTGGAAATCTGCTTGATATTCGCCTTATGTGTTTAAAATCCAGAGCAACTATTTAGTACAATTCAAAGGGCTTAATTGTTTCTATCTCTTTTCACGTTTTCGTTGTAGTTAACTGCACAATGGCTCAGAATTTGGTTAATGGACGATGCTACACGGATCCCCTTGTTGATTGCCTCGATGAACTGAACAAACACATGAACAAAAAACAAAGGAAGCACGCCATTTGCTCCCCTGCTTGGAATCAAGTGAATGGTACAAGAGAGGGGCGTGCTCGACGCACTGATGCAGGCTTATGACGTTGGCTTGCAGAAATTTAAAATCGGGGAAAGCTTACTGAGCTTTCGTCCGGAGGACGTCGCCATAATCCTTGGACTCCCCTGCAGTGGAACTGCCGTGGAATTCAAACGGCCCACCACCCGATCCGCATTTGAGGATAGATATCTCGACAAAGCCTACTCAAGGAATCGAGATTGCATGAAGAAGGCTCTGTTGGATCTTGTTCATAAGAGAGGTGAGGAGGAAAACCTCGTGAAACTTCTGATAGTGTATTTGATGGGTGCCTTCTTGTTTCCGACCACAAACTGCACGGCCCCAAGTTGGAGTGCGCATTATGCCGATAACCTGAAGAACCTAGGGACATATGCATGGGCATAGACCTTGCATAAATGGCTCATGGACGACATCCAACTGACAACTGCTCGAGTACAGCAGAGGTGTTCTGGGGAGAAAAAGACGAAAAGGTTATCTTAGGGGGTGCTCCATAGTGCTGATAATATGGTTCTATGAAGTCACTGGTTTTGGAAAGAAGGTGGAGTTCGGCCGGACTCCAAGAATTTTGGGCTACGGTGAGACCACCTGCAAGAAGGTTACTACTATCAAGGCAATTATCGAATCATTCAATGGGAAATCAGTAAGCTTACTTCGTCCTTGCATCTCTTACGTCTTTAGTTTTATGCCCAAGTCTTTAGTATTAGGCTAAAGTCTTTAGTATTCTACTAAAGCTTTTAGTATTTTTTTTAAAGTCTTTAGTATTCTACTAAAGCTTTTAGTATTTTTTTTAAAGTCTTTAGTATTCTTATAAAGTATTTAGAATTAGGCTAAAGTCTTTAGTATTATTCTAAAGTCTTTAGTATTAGGCTAAAGTCTTCAGTATTCTTCTAAAGTCTTTAGTATTTGGCTAAAGGCTTTAGTATTCGTGTAAAGTTTTTAGTATTCACTACATGCTTTACTTTTTTAAACTACTTATAACGTTACTAAAGATTTTGCAATATTGTCTCACAGTTCCACGACCTCGTCCCAGAAAACGCGGAAGAGGCTGCCCTCACCAATAACCCGCTACTACATAGCACGGCCATGGAGGAGAGAACTGAAATGCGGATCACAGTCCAAGCGTGGCAGAAGGTGAGGGCAAAGCGCAGCACGAAAGAGGATTGACATGTCATCCCGGCACCCACGCTTGGAAGGCGTATGCGTCGGATTAGTTAGCATGCGTACCTGCATTGATGGAGCCGAGCGCTATAATAGCGGAGTGTAAATATTGTGTGAAAGCCATCTGATGGGGAATCAAACTGGCGAAATAGTGGAAACAGCGAGATGGAAAATCAAGTTAAAAAGATAAAAATGATTTAAGGGAGATAAGTCTTATCCTATGCGTGCGATCTAACGGAGAATTAAATCCCACGACCATAGCCCGCCGATGTAGCCCTGTTGACGCGTCGGCTCTAGACTCTGAAGATTGCTTGCATTAAAGATAAGTTAAGGATGGACTCTTCCGGAAGGTTCTTGGGATGGATGACTTGGTCTTGTTTATAAATGATATGTTATGTTCGAAATGTTCACTATTTCCAGTGTCAAGCTCATTCCTTGTGGGATATTTTTGAGATATGTAATTGTATCCGAAACTCAATAAATTTAATTTATCATAATCCTAGCCAAATGCAGGATGAGGATAAAAAAAAGCATATCAAAGGAGACAAATCAAAGGGTATAAATCCCATGATCATTTGAGAACAAATCTCAAGACAAAAGCTTGACACAGGAACACACATATCTAAGGCAACTTCAAATCATCTGAGCGAAATGCTCTCGGAACAATCTCAACCCGCTTGAAAGAGCAAATCTGACAGAAGCGACTCAAAGGTACAAAATTCCACGAGCACATGAAAAACCAATCCCAAGGTATTACTTAAATTAATTTAAAAAAGAGAAAAATAAATCAAAATGCGCCTTCAGGTTAGGAGCAAAATCAAAATCAAATTTGACACAAAGTCAAACTCAAATCAAAAGCAAATCAAAACAAAGTCAAACAAAATCAAAACAAAAGGGGGAGTTAAAGAAATGGAAGATAAGACCTAAAAATATTATAAAAAGGGCTGGAGAGAGGAATAAAAAGGAGAGAGGAGAGAAAATCGATAAAAAAGAAAGAAAGCAAGAGGAGGAATCAAAGGAGAATTGAAGAAAAAAAAGGCTTCGAAGAAAAATTATTAGAAGAAAAAAGGTAATATATTATTACATATAAATTTTTAGTTCCCCTCTCCTTCGCACATCTCACTGCAAGCACCCCCTACAGCACCACGAACCTTTGCGTAGCTGGCGCCCAATTGCTTTAAATTTCGCCCTCTCGCGCCTCGACCCGCCAGAGTCGCACGCAACTCTGCTTCAAACCAGAGCAGGCGACCTATCCGACTACTGACGGCCCTTGACAGCAGCCTCTCACACCATTCGGGACCAGCGATCAGACGGCAATCAGGCGTCCCGTAGCGATAATCTTCCCAGCATCACACTGCATCAACACCTCCACAAGACCACCACCGCCATCGTGGAAGTCCGACAACTGCTCATTATCATCAGCACAATGGAGATTGCCGACAACATTTTGCGGTACATGGTGCCAACAACGAGATGTGACAACAACCCACGACCGTTGTCACCAATAAAGATCGGCATCAACAGCCCCTGTTAGTCATAAGCAGCAATCGGCATCCCGGTTGGTTTAGACGCGACTTCGGCCGCCAGCGACAACTTATGCGCATGGCGTTCACTTGGCGCCGGCGCTTGGTTAAATGCGCGAAACAACAACAACCTTGGCATCATCAGTATTCGTCATCAACAAACATTGAAGGTTGCCGTCAGCAAATATTGAAGGATGCCGTCAGAAAATATTGAAGATCGCCATCAGCAAATATTGAAGATTGCCATCAACAGTCCGATGATCATCATCAACATTCTGCAACAGCACTCCGATTGCAGCCCGTACATCTACATCAGCACTGTCTCTGCATCAACGCTCCGACAGCAGCCCGACATCAACTTGTTCGCCTGCAACAATACCCCGGACAGCAGCTTGCTCACCTGCAACACCCGGCGGCAACTTATGCGCATCGGCCATTTAATGCGCATCAACACCCCTGCAAATTGCCCGTGATCACCATGGCCATCAATACCCCGGGGACAATCGATGTTCGTCATCAACAAATCAACACGCAGTTCCATCTGTTCATCATCAACAAACCAACATACAGTCCTGCAGCTCGCCATTAATAGTCCTGCAGATCGTCATCAACAATCCCACTGCTGCTAGAAGCCCCATAGTCAAGCCGTTAAAGAGCTTCTTGCATCATCAGCAAATGAAACCAGAGCCAAAGCAGTGGCCATGCTAATTTGAAGCTATGCAAGGATTTATTTTGATGTGTATGTTTGAACTTTTTTGAGATATGTGAATGCTTGTATAGCAAATGAGAGCCCCAGATACAGGGGAAACTTTGGCAAAATTGCTGCAAAAGAAGATTGTCACAAAGAAATTGTTGCAAAAGAAATGAAAGATTTAAGCTACTGTGTTATGAGCTACAGGAAAGACTGCAAAAAAAAAAAAAAAAAAAAAAATAAAGAAGAAGAAGATGGTGCTATGAGATCAAAAACAAGAAAAGATCGTGGAGGAGAAGAATGATAACTTTTACCATTGAAATCAATGAAAAGATAAAGTCGACGAAATACTAAATAGTGGGGCTGCATAATTAACTTTTTAGCCATTGAAGCTCTTCATTCGTTACAAAACCTCAGCCGACTTTAATGAACTCAGAACCAACAATGGTGAACTGGTAGTATGTTGAAAGGAAGAGCTCAATAATAGCAAATCAATCACTCCAAGGAAGAGACAAAGCCGACGCATTTCATGTAGTAGCCGTTAAATTATGAAAATTATCTGCACACATACTTGAAAATTCAGCATTGAACATAAAGTTATTACTAGATAAAAGCTAGGGCTGTCAAAACAACGTGAAGCATCACCGAGCTGCTGTTAAATGGCTACAAATTGCTGCTGCTGCTGCTTCTTTGCTTCTATCTCGAAGTGTTCTTTGCCAAAAAAGTATTGCACCGTAATAAAGAGCCATATTCAAAAATTCATAACTCCGGCCAGAAAACTCCGATTGAGGCGAGATCTGCGGCGCTGGAAACTAGACATCCAGATCTTCAACAATCATATACAGCACAGATACTTTTGACAGACCGGTCAGTGCGTACTTTGATGGGGAAAAAGGGTGATCTTTGTAGTCCGACAGATTAATTCCTGAAATTCTGTCTGATTGCTCATTTTCAAAAAATTCATAACTCTGGCCTGGGAACTCTGATTGAAGTGAGGTCTGTGGCTTTGGAAACTAGATATCCGGATCTTCAACAGTCATATACAACACAGACTCGTTCGGCGGCCCGATCGGTGTGGATTTTGATAAATAAAAGGGTAAATTTCAGCAATTCTGCTACTAGCCATGCTGATCGCCCATTTTTCAAAAATTCATAACTCCGGTCAGAAAATTCCGATCGAGGTGAGATCTGTGGCGTTGGAAATTAGATATCTGAATCTCCAACAGTCATGTACAGTACATCCCTTTGACCCGGTGCGTAGATTTTGATAAATAAAAGGGTCGATTCGGCAATTTACGCAACAATGCGAAGATCTATTTTCAAAAATTCATAATTCACGCTTTTGAAACTCCGGTGGGAGTGAAATCTCTGATCTTGAAAACTAGATACCAAAATCTTCAGCAGTCATATATAGCACAGGCCCTTTTGGCAGCTCGGGTAGTGCATATTTTGGTGGAGAAAAAGGCTAATCCTTACTGTCTAGCCAGCTCAACCACTTCTCTTTCAAACGCGGACAACTTTCGCTTTAGAACTCCGATCAAGACAAAATTGGCGTCATTGGAAGCTAGACTCCCTGACCTCTCCGACCATATATGATGCAGCTCCTAACAGCGGCTCAGTTAGGTGCAGTTTTTAATAGAAAAGGAAGCTAATTGGCGGCACAATCGATATGAAGCTGTCTACAAATTCTTCAAAGACCAATTTACAAAATTTCAAGGCAATGATGTAATAACACAAGGCGACCGGCGGGCTGTGGATTCCAAATTGTGGGGCACAGATTCCGAGGTGGAGGGTGGCGTCATAAATGAACAAATAAATAAATAAATAAATAAATAAATAAATAAATAAATAAATAAATAAATAAATATAAATATATATATATATATATATATATATATGCTGATGTGTAACAAAATCATATTATATTACAATAAAATAAATTATTCTTTCTCATTCTCTCTATTTGTGCTTTTGCCCTTAATCGGAGGTTCCCACGACATTGTCTGGGGTAATTAATAATAGAGGCTTGCCTCTATTAGGAATAAAAGAACCCACACAAACAAACAAATACGATATTTGTGTTTCGATATATAAATGCAGTGTCACACGCGATGCGGTAGCGTATTTTCGATCCCACAAATTCTGGCACGCCCGGTGCGGACATATTCCTCCTCCCATCTTTGAGGCAAAAGTACAAGTAGAGATAATATTTTACATCCTATAAAAGAAAACTGACGTTGTTGATCTCCTTATTGCAGAAGGAATGGCATTCAAGAGTTCAACTGCACCAGGAAGCCCGAAGCTCACCATATTCCTCGGGGAAGGAGCTGAGGTTCAACTGCCAAACTGCACCTGAACAATCGGAGCTGCGGAGCCGAAGCTAAGATTTGGCACGATCTCGGATTCGGTGCAATTCTTGAAGAAACCTGCACCTTTGGAGAAGAAGCTGATAGTCCCGCGACTTCCATCCAGAAGGCGTCGCCCGAATGTGATCGTCCCTGCATCCAAAGAGGACACTGCTAATGAAGAACCAACAAGAGTATCTGTTTCAAAAGGCTATCCCATCCTAAAAGGGTAGTCTCTTTGGAGGAAGATGATAATGAACCCGCATTCACCGTTACAGCAAAGGGTCGGGAAAGTGGAATCTTCCACTCATTTGATGAAGACACACCGAAGAAGAAAAGTGTGTTTTCAAGGCTCACACAAAGGAAAGCCAAAATTCCAAAACAGAAGCTGAATTTCGTGTCTTTCCAAGGACACAAGAATGATCAAATGGGTTCCTTCAGTAACTCGTTTGAACCGCTCAAGCTTGTGAAGAAGAACTCAGCTACCTCAGAACTGCGTCCACAGCCACAGGAAAATAAAGGTTGTAGACCTCCAAAATCCTATCACAAGGAGTCTTTCAGCCAAAATCTATACAAGACTTACGTGGCATCCAAGAAGCTGCGGTCAGAGAAGATGACACCTAAAGAGTTCTATGAGAAGAAGAAGCGGTTGGTTTCAAATGCACGAAGGACGGTATTCGACCGACTAACTCCTGCAAGAACCCAAACCAAGACTTCCCGCTCTAAACCTCAACGGAGGAGGGAAGTGGAAGATGAAGAAATGTTTAATGCGGATGTGGAAATACACACGGTCCGGATGGTTACTGAAACCTGAGGAGATCCAGCACCCGAACCAGAACAACCAGTGGTGTTCACGAGATCTCGTAGAAGAGCTACAGATTCTCATAGTGGAGCTGGAGATGAAGGTTCAAGCCAAATGCCACATGAAGGTCAGAGAACAGGGAGCCTTCCGGTATTTCGCATGCCGACGAATTATAAGGAAGCGGATCCCCCGAATGTGGAAGTAGAGGATGAACCGACCTTTATTTACAATGGGGATGATATTACAAGAAGAGTCCAGCAGATGGAAAGACTCCGACAAATGGAGAATAGAGAAGCTGAATATCAGTGGCTCAATGAAAACATGACAATCATGATGGAGTCAATGGTGAAGATGCAAAGATGCAAAGACAAATGGCTGCCTTGATGGAAAGTCAAAAGGCACAAAGGCCTAGAAGTCCAAACCTACAACCAGGAGAGATCCCTGGGCTAGTAGAACAAGGGGGAACCTCTCCACAACCTAGAGAAATTCCTAGGCCAGAAGACCAGGAGGGAACTTCATATGCACCTGTAAGAGAAATCCCTAGGCTGCAAGAACAAGGGGGAACCTCACACGCTCCTGTCCCGGAACAGTCAGTTGCAATAACTCGGGAGGAGATACAACAGATGGTATCTGCCGAAATGAAACAAGCCAAAGGAAAGGAAATAAGAGTCGATGGAGACAAACCTTATCCAAGTTACCATGACTTGGTGCCCTACCCCAAAGGGTACAATGTCCCTAAATTTAAGCAATTTAACGGGATTGGCAATCCTGATCAGCACTTGGCTCACTTTGTGACGGCTTGTGGAGACACAAATGCAAAACCTTAGCTCCTCCTTAGACAATTCTCTGCAAGTCTCACAGGAGTGGCATTTGAGTGGTATGCAAGCTTGCAACCCGAATCAATCCAAACATGGCAACAATTAAAAGATGCCTTTCGGGTACGGTTCGGAGGTGTAAGTGACAAAATCACAATTGCCGATCTCGCAGCCACTCGCTAGAATAAAGATGAGAAAGTGGTTGATTACATTATGAGATAGAGAAATCTGAGCATCAAATGTGAACAGCCCCTTGATCAACCACAGGCAGTGGGTTTATTGCTCGGGAACATCGATAGCTGGATGGCGCCTTTCCTGAGCACATTCGATATTACTACATTCCAGGAGTTGATTTCACAAGCTAAGAAATTAGAACGGACAAGCCCGAAGGTATTCTCCAATTTTCAAGCTCCAAGGAATGACAGAGAAAAGCCAAAGAGGACTGAAGGTGTCAAATACACTGCTACAACCTTCAATGTCGACAAAGGAAAGGGTGTTGTGGAGTCTCACAAGCCGGAACAAGCCAAACCACCCACTTTAGGCGCTGTCGGTAATGAATCAAAGCCTATTCCCTCTTTGAAAGAAAGGATGAATAAGAAATATTCTTTCAGAAGAAATAAGGTACTAAAGATTTTCAAGTATGCTGTGAACTAAGGTCTGCAACTCCCTGAATGCAAGAGACCAGAGGAACAGAACAAGAAGGACCATCCCAACTACTGCCCATAACATAGAGTGTTGGGACATACAATTGAAGACTGCTATGTCTTCAAGGATTGGGTCGAACGACAATACCAAGAGGGCAAAATTACACTCTCAAAGAATGTTTTGTCGGAACAATCAAGCTGAAAGCACACTTTCAGCTATGCTTGACAACCTCAAGTTGAAGAGGATCACCCCAGGGAGAAGTCACAGTGGTGGGTAACAAAGTAATACTTCCATCAACAACGGATGACAAGCCTTCTACTGTGCCAGAAGAGTTGTGGGAAGTATTTATATCCAAGAAGTCAATGAAGATGTTGAAGAGGTTGGCTGAGCTCCCAGGGATCGCTTGGAAATGTTCCCAAGAACCTCCTAAAAGACCCCAAACAAAATTGACGAAGAAGAAGAACAAGAAGAAGAAGCGTGAGCAATCAAAGCGCAGAAAATCCATCATAGAAGAGTATATTGAGTCCCTTGACGAATATGAGTAGAAGGAAAGGGCCCTGATTACTCTCAGAGACTATTTTCCCGAAGAAGTCGAAAAATTACTTGGGGGATTAGTCGAAGAAATCGAAGACGATGATGAAAATGTACAAGTGGAAACTTGTAGGGTTATTTCTGGAGGAGAATACCCTTTGTATAACCCGGATGACGACAATGATGATAGCTTCTCCGGAATCATGAAGAGTCATTATGACCAACATGGCCGACCCTACATCAGCAAGAAGCAGAAGAAGAAGATGGCATTCAGGGAGAGAGTGAAGAAAGCGAATGCCGAGCTCTCAAAACCACCAACCATCAAAGCCCAAGGCACTACATTACACCCCTAAGACTCCAAAATATAAAGTCTTGAGAAAGCTATGCCTGCTGAAGAGATCCCTGCGTTCATTCAAAGGGTTACGGAAGAGTCAGCTAACAGGCTGGTGCAATTACACATTAAAGATGCTGAGACATACCCTCAAGGGTCATCAAACCACGATGTCATCCCAGAAGTCATGAAGTCTGCACCCCCTACGAAAGCAACAAAGGCTAAGGGATAGTCCACTTCTTAGACTCTCAGAATCAAGAAAGACAAGGCAAAGGAGTCTCCTAATCAAGCCGTAGGGTGGGAGGCGCCTAACTCCAGAAGGACATATCGCAGGCAGGTGGGGAAGGTGACACTTACAGACGACTATTTTGAAGGAAAAGGTGAATGTCGCGCCATAGCCTCCCAGGATGATTCTGAAGATGACTTGAACTTCCCAGTCGAAGAAGATGAAGGGCCACAGCATGTGCATCAAATGCAACTTAGAGCTGGGAAAGTACTTCAGCCGAGACAGCCGCCCAGCTCCAACGACAAAAACAAAGGGAAGGAAGTTGAAGAAGAGAATATCGCCCCGAAAAGGCCATCAAAAAGGCCGAATTATAACATCCTGGCACACTTAAAGAAGGTCCCGGCTCTCCTCAGCATGTATGACGCATTGATGATGTCAGCGGAAGTTAGGGATTCTCTAATACACGCCCTACAAAACCCTGAGGAGTATCAGGCCTACTTTGCTGAAATCAATATGAAGGAGGCTCTGTATGCGTTCCATGCTCCCTCAGTATCCTTCACAGACGAAGACTTGCTACTCGGAACTACAGAGCACAATAGGCCATTATATGTGACCGGGTATTGTGATGGGATGAAGATCAACTGGGTTCTGATTGACCCAGGATCCTTCGTAAACCTGATGACGCTCAACACTCTCTGGGCTTTGGCTCTTGAAATATATCATCTATCTCCGGAAAGGATTATTATTCAAGGCTTCAATCAGCATAGCCAGAAGGCATTGGGATCTATCACTCTGCCAATTAAATTTGGAAAGATGACATCAGATGTGAAGTTCCATGTGATTGATGCCGATGCTTCATACAAAGCCCTCCTGGGAAGGCCATGGATCCATGAAAATCATGTGGTTCCCTCAACACTCCATCAATGTGTGAAATATATGGTGAATGGGGAAGAATTCAGGATCGACGGAGAAATCCAGCCCTTCGGCATCCATGAAATTCATTATGAAGATGCAAGGTACTACCTTAATGCATCTAAAGGGGGCAAGTTATCCAAGGGGAGCACGTCATCCGAAAGGGGCAAGCCGCCAAGTCCGAAGGAAGAAGCTCTGGTGAAGACATCTAAGTCCGCTCACATGCTCTAGAAAGAAGGAATCGTGATTACCTCATTTCGGGTGACAATTTGAGTCCTTCCGAAGGCGAGAGCGATGATGATAAGGGTCAGGCTGGAGGATCTACTCAAGAAAATGCACTGCATATTACAAGAATTCCTGAGGGGCTTTACAAATCTTTGACTGATTTGAGTGTCAACACTGTCGAGCACCTGAAGACTTTTTATGTGCCGGGTCGACATGAAGGAGAGAGAGGCGTCCTCTTCTACAAAGCCAAGAGCAACAAAGTTCCAAATGATGATATCATAAATATTGAAGGGCTAGAAGATGATGAGGTTCAGCCCATAAGATTCCCCAACTATTACCCTGATAAACTCAAGCTGATGTTTGAAAGGTTTGGTGGCGAAATCAAATGGTCGAGGAAATCATATCAAAATTTCCATCGATTATGGAACCCTACACATATAGATAAGAGAGGAATAGGCTATTCCGAATCCTCCAAGCATTCATATTACATGACAACGTCCCAGGAGGAGGAAGAAGAAATCAAGCTGAAGAATGCGCCACTCGAGCTCGAAGCCGGGGGGCAAGCAACAATCGACGAGCTGGTTGAAGTTAACTTGGGAAGCGATGAGGACCCGAGGCCGACCTTCCTAAGCACGCAGCTGTCTGAAGAATAAAAGACATGTTTCAAAGCCCTTGTAAAGGAGTACATTGATTGCTTTGCATGTTAACTATAATGAAATGCCAGGGTTGGATAATGAGGTAGCTGTTCATAGACTGGCCATTGACCCTAATGCCACCCTAGTCAAACAGGCACCAAGGAAAATAAAATTTGACCTAGAAGAAAGAGTGATAGAAGAAACAAAGAAGTTGATTGAAGCAAATTTCATCAGGGAGGAAAAATACCCTAACTGGGTAGCCAGTATAGTCCCTGTGAAGAAGAAAAATGGCCAAATACGGATATGTGTGGACTTCAGAGACCTGAACAAGGCATGTCCAAAAGATGATTTTCCCCTCCCAGTTATGGAGATCATGATCGACAACACCTCAGGGTACGAGATGTTCTCCTTTATGGATAGGTACTCTAGATACAACCAAATCAGAATGCATCCAGATGATGAGAAACATACCGCCTTCCGGACGCCTATGGGCATATACTGTTACAGAGTAATGCCATTCGGCCTGAAAAATACGGGGGTAACTTATCAAAGGGCTATGACCAGGATATTTGATGATCTAATCCATAAAGTCGTCGAATGCTATGTGGACGATCTTGTGGTCAAAACAGATTCTAAAGACAAACATCTTGGTGATCTGAGAACAGTTTTCACACGACTCAGAGAATACAAATTAAAAATGAATCCCATGAAGTGTGCCTTTGGGGTCCTATCTGGAAAGTTTTTGGGCTTCATCGTAAGGCATCGAGGGATAGAAATAGACCCTTCCAAGATAAAAGCAATTTTGGAAATGCCACCTCCTCAAACACTGAAGCAGCTACGATCTTTTCAAGGGCGTTTGGCCTATATCAGAAGGTTCATCTCCAACTTGTCTGGAAGATGTAAGCCTTTCTCCAAGCTGGTCAAGAAGAACACGCCATTCAAATGGGATGATGAATGTCAGAAGGCTTTTGAAGATATCAAACAGTACTTGCTGAGTCCACCGGTATTGGCGGCCCCAATCTCCGGAAAGTCGTTGATTCTATATACTGCAGCATTGGAAGGGTCATTGGGAGCTATGCTGGCCCAGAACAATGAAGATGGCAAGGAAAATGCACTTTATTACCTTAGCAAAATGTTGATAGGCGCTGAGAGTAAATATACACCAATTGAAAAACATTGTCTAGCTCTAGTGTTCGCAGTCAAGAAGTTGAGACACTACTTGCTAGCACATAAAGTCATACTCATATAAAAAATTGATCCTCTAAAATATCTAATGACAAGGCCATTGCTCACGGGAAGACTCGCAAAATGGGGGCTAATTCTGATGGAATTTGATATAACATACACTCCACAGAAGGCCATTAAAGAGCAAGCGTTGGCAGACTTCCTAGCAGCACATCCCCTCCCCGATGATTCACCACTTAATTATGATCTCCCCGATGAAGAGACATTAACAGTGGAAGAAGCAAGGTGGCGATTATATTTTGATGGAGCATCATCTATAAAGCCGGCACTCATGTCCACAATTCCCCAAATCAAAGCTGGGATAGGACTTGTGTTCGTCACACCAGAAGGGGGAATTCTCAGATATGCACTCTCCCTTACGGAGCCATGCACAAACAATGAGGCAGAATATGAAGCTCTCATAGCTGGTTTGGAATTGGCAATCCAAATGGGAATCCAACACATACACATATTTGGAGACTCACAACTCATAATCAAGCAAGTCGAAGGAGACTATAAGATATATAAACCCGAACTTCTTAAATATTACAAGAAGGTCAAAGATCTGATGAAGAAAATCCCCCAAGTACAGTTGAGGAGGGTTCTAAGATCAGAAAATGGAGAAGCTTATTCTTTGGCGAAAGTTGCAAAGGAAATTTGGCAGTAGATCCAGTTATGAAGAAATCCATATAACCATAAGAAATAGAAGGCCCATAAGTACGATCCTTGATGATGTCAAAGAGGAAAGTGCTGGGGGCAAAGCGGAAGTCTTCACCCTCGAAATGCCAGAGGAAGATTGGAGACAACCGTTTATAGAATATTTGAAATATGATAAACTCCCAGAGGACAAATCAAAAGGTCTTCAGATAAAGCGAAGAGCCTTAAGATTCACCCTTATAAATGACATATTATACCGCAGGTCATACGATCAATTACTCCTGCGATGTCTCTCACCTGAAGAAATTCAAGAAGTCATGCATGATGTACATTCCGGAATATGCGGTGCACACCAATCCCGACCCAAGATGCGACTCAAGATCAAGCGCTTGGGATATTACGGCCAACCATGGTTGGAGATTGCATCAATTATGCCAGAAAATACCATCTATGCCAGATACATGGAGATTTTATTCATCAACATCCGAATCCTCTGCACCCTACAGTCTCGTCATGGCCCTTCGAGATATGGGGAACGGATGTAGTCGGTCCCATTGAACCTCCATCATCTTTGGGGCATCGGTTCATATTAGCTGCAACAGACTACTTCTCTAGATGGGCAGAAGCCATCCCACTAAGAGAAGTCAAGACTGAAAATGTCATCAAATTCTTCAGGGAGAACATATTATACAGATTTGGGACTCCAAGAAGAATTATTTCAGATAATGGCCCCGCCTTCAGAAGTTTCAAAGTCGGGAGATTCGCACAGCACCATAAAATAGACTGGAGATATACCTCCATCTATAATGCTAGAGCAAATGGGTTGGCAGAGGCATTTAACAAGACCCTCTCGAAGTTGTTGAAGAAAGCAGTGTCCAAGAACAAAAAGGATTGGCATGAAAGACTCCCGCAGATGCTGTGGGCCTATCGCACCACCTACAGGACTCCAACATAATGCACGCCGTACTCTTTGGTACTTGGAACTGAAGCGATCCTACCCCTCGAAATCTAGATACCCTCACTGAGAATGGCAGTACAAAATGAAATCTCAAATGAGGACAATATTCGGCTTCGCTTGGATGAGTTGGACTCTCTCGACGAGAAAAGGTTGGGAGTGCAGCAGAATCTTGAAGTCTACAAAGCCAAAATGCCTCAAGCTTACAACAAGATGGCTCGATTTCGGACATTTACCAAAGGAGAGTTGGTTCTCGTTCGCAGAAGACCCATCATCACCAACAAAAAGGCCGGGGGCAAATTCAAAGCAAATTGGGAAGGGCCCTATGTGGTGGAGATCGTCTACGAAGGAGGCGCGTATCAGCTCATTGACGCCAACGGGGAAAGACCGATGCCGCCCATCAATGGCCGTTTCCTGAAGAAATACTACGCATAATGTAAAGATGTTTGCCTATGACGGAACGTCTGGTCCCTTATAGGGGTAGACTAGTCATGTACAATTAAATGTACTTCCCGAGGCAAAACATTAATTTTATGTACTTTTGTACCAAATTTATTCAATAAAATAAAGAGGCATGTATTTGTCTATAATGGAACGTCCGACTCCTAATTGGGGGCAGATCGGTCATGCATAATTAAAAATGCTTCTTGAGGCAAATACATTGACCCCTTTTTTTCCCCTAAAAAAAAACCGAATTTCCAGAATGGTCCCCATATTTATTCTGAATTTTCGGAATAAAAAAAAAATCCAGAATGGTCCCCATATTTATTCTGAATTTTCGGAATAAAAAAAAGGGGAGAAAAGATAAAAAGAACCAAAATTTATTCAAGTCTAATGTTCATAATAAATGTCTCAAAGTCAACTACTAAAGCATAAATAAACTAAGAAAGCAAACTAAAAAAAGAAGAAGGCCCTTCAATGCCCAGTATGCTTCACTAATGATTCCTTTGCTTCTTCCAACTCATCAAGCCATTTTGTAAAAATAGCCATGAGACTAGCATCTGAATAATCTCCTTGGTCCTCAATAACCTGTGCCTTCGCCTTATCCAACTCAGCTTGAAGACCTGTTTGTGTATGCTCAGAAGCTTCAAAGAAACTCGTTGAAGTTGCTATCTTCTCATTCAAAGTCTTCATTGCATCTTGAATCTCGCAAAGTTCTGTTTGAAGTTTCTGATGCCTCTCTGCAAGTCTCTGAAGCTCTTCCTTGTTCATGTTGATGTCGTTAGCCCAACCCTCCCTGCTTTTGCTAAGGCGTTCAAGGGCCAAAGCCTTCTCATGCACATACGCCGTGGCTTGTTGGTTATGAATATATGCTTGGACGCTGGGATCCTCTGAGGCTTCTTTGGCGTGGGCCGCGCACCGAGTTATCCTCTCTATGAAAGATTCAAGATTAGTCAATCCAACATTGAAAGGTTCAAGGAGTGAATTCGACTCCTTCACTTTATTGATGACGCTTTGGTAGTTGTCATAGTTGAGAGACTTGATATTGCTAATCACTTCAGCTCGCAGACGTAATACCATACTTGGTATATTCCTCGGACCTATAAAAAGGATATATAAATGAAATTCAAAATATAAAATTTGAAACTCAAGACTCAAAATTCAAGATTCAAGATTCAAAGATTCAAGATTCAAAGATTTAAGATTCAAAACCTTGTCCTTGCTTTGACGAAGTTGTAAGTCCAACATCAGTATTGACGCCGTCACCTTCCACAGGAATGGGAGCAAGAGCATCCTCAATAATATCCTTTGAAGGACCTTGCCCCGAAGATGGAGGTTCGTCACCTTTTTGGGCAACTGAGTTCAAAAAAAAAAAAAAAAATTGAGAAAGACCTTGGTTTAGCTTTAGAGAAACTGAGATTTCGGCATCAGCATTGGAACCACCACTTTCTACTCCCTCCGTTAGATCTTGCACAACTAAAGGAGGTGTACTTTCAACATTAGCGTTGCCTCCACCAGTCTCCAATTTCTCCATTGAGGAGGGACCATCTCTTATAAAATTCCCAGAAGGGATATTGTTGAAAGATGAAGTACGCTCTTCGCTCTCTTGATTTACGGGCAAATTAAGGGGCGCTGCACTCTCCGCGATTGGTATATCCCCTAACAAGAAATTGAAAGTAAATAAAAGTATATACATACGAAAAAAAGGTAGAGAGGAAGAAGGGGACACTACCTTGCGCAGGATTAGGAAGAGCTTCCTCAATCCCAACGTTTCTCTGAGCTCCAACATTAAAATCTTGTGGATTCACTGAACCTGAAATCAGAATCCTTAATTAAATCTGTTAAAGATGTATGGGTGAAGGAAATATTTTCTTACCAACTTGAGACTCTGGAGGCATCCCCGGATTAGATGAAGGAGTATCATCAATTCTTGGAGCTGTGCGAAAAAAAAAAAAAAATTGAAAAGGTCAACTCAAAGAAAGAGAAACAAAAGGAAAAGGAAAGAGGCATTATCCTCTTACCAATCGGCGAGTTGGGAACAACCCCGACATTGGCCAATGGGGCTTCACGAATTTGTATACCTGTTGACCAAAGATTTTTGAATCAAATAAAAATTCAGACTTTGAATCAAATGGAAAATCAGACTTTGAAGCAAATGGAAATTCAGACTTCAAGTCAAATGAGAATTCAGACTTCGAATCAAATGAGAATTCAGGTTTTGAATCAAATGAAAATTCAAACTTTGAACTAAATTGAGACTTTGAGTCAAATAAAAGTAAAAAAAAAAATGAATTTCCAGAAAAATCCTCATATCTGAATTTTCAAAAAAAAAAAAAAAAGACTTTGAGTTTGACATACCTGAGGCTCGTTGCCGCTTCACTGGAACAGGGAAATCGGCAGGAGAAAGACCTCTTTTTTGACTGATGAAGATACTTTCATTAATGAATCGGGGCTTTTTTGAAGGTTGACCTTGCTCCTGGACCCTCCTAATATCCCTCTTATCACCATAATCCTCTTGGACTAATAATGTGTGTCCTGTTCGAAAAAAGCTCGCACGTTTTTGAACCACTTCCGTGCATAAAAGAACATGAGCTCCCCGCTTCGATCATTTTCAGGAATATAGAACGAGCTGGAGGTCCTCTGGCGGGAAAAGTGACGCCAATAACCTGCAAGCACCCGAGCAGAGGAAGCTTTTCTCGGAACATCAATATATGCCGGACATTGTTGGTCGTAACCAAACTGCCGCCCAAAACGGTGAGGATTGTAAGACTCTGCATAGAACTCCGCGCCACATCGAAGAGGAAGGACGTCGCAGCGAAGGCCTATCACATACTCCATGGTTTGAAGATCCAGCACATCGGGTCTCGCAAGATGCCTGGTATCCCACACCGTCTCATCATTATAAAGAAGATAGGGAAAAGACGCCATTTAAAGTTGGCTTCGAACTTGAGAAATTTCGTAGCCTCTAAAGGAGTAAAAGGAGAGGCAGAGGCATTCATATGATATAACATCTCTGGTACCCTTGAAAGCCCGGGAATTGTATGTGTACTTGCATCAATTTTCCTCCGGAGAGATATGCCATGAAAATGACAACTAGCCCAAGCATACAAAAAGTGGGAAGGAAAGACTATGGCAGAATGTCCGGGCCCTTTCCTATGATTAACCATAGAGTTTAATCCTAATTACAAGCGTGCCAATACTCCAGGAGCAAAAGCTACTGGCTTTCCATGCACAAGGTTACACGCCATCATAAAAACCCCGGGTCTAATTACCTTATGATTATCTGGTATAATAAAGGAGCAAATCCATAATGATATAAAAGCGGCCAAATTTGTGTTTGAAACGGGTTTTGGAGGAGGATCAGAACTCGAATCATACTCGGAACTGGATTTTGACTTCCTAAAGAAATCTACCCAATCTGAGAAAAATACGTTCTTGTTGGCATCCCGTCTTGCAAGCCATTGAAAGATGTCAAAAGACTCCTCAACACGTAGAAAATTGAATTTTCCCTATTACATATTACACTATTGGGTGGGATTACTTCATCATATACATCACCAACTACCGAAAGCCCTCCAAGACTTTTGATCTCCCACAAAGAAATCCCCACTTCCCCGTGTAAGAAGTGGAAAGTGTTTGTTTCCGGACACCAAAACTCTACCAATGCTTTGAGAAAATTCAAATCTAAGTCATATCGACCAACTGAAGCCACAATTCCCCCAACTAGTTCTACCCAGGATAATTTTTCAAAGTATTTGCTAACAATATACCTAGCCCAATCAGAATAATGAGGGAAATATATTAATTCACTTCTAATAGGATTCCTAGCCCTCCACCCCGGGTGATGGTTAAAGAATTTATGACCTAGAGTTTGAAACATACTCAAATCTCTAATTGCCCCTTCGGGTTTCAAATGAATTACATTAATAGTACTACCTTCATTACAACGATTTGAAGATAGTCGAGCTGTAGCCATGCGAGTCGGAGGACGCTTCACCCACTCTGAGTGTTCCTCTCCTTCATATCTGATTGGAGGTTCAGACCCGGGACCAAAAATAGGTTTGCAACGGGGAAAGATTTTACCTTTTGGAATCTCGCATTGATTTTGATCGATGTCCCAGAAAGGCTCAAGATGAAGATTGTTGGCCATCTCAAAGAAAAGGAAAAAAAGGAAGAAGCTAAGGGTTCCTACTTCTCTCACTCAATCTCACCAAAGAGGATTTCGTGAAAGAAGTATGAAGGGGGCAATTTGTTTATAAAAAAAAAATAAATGTCCTTATCTTATTAGAATTAAAATCCTAATTCTAATAAATTTAATTTATCATAATCCTGGCCAAATCAGGATGGGATAAAAAAAGCATATCCCGAGACAAATCAAGGGGTATAAATCCCATGATCATTTGAGAACAAATCTCAAGACAAAACAGCCTGGGAACACATATCCCGAGGCAACTTCAAATCATCTGAGAACGAATCTCAGAACAATCTCAACCGAGAGCAAATCTCGAAGCGACTCAAAGGGTACAAATCCCGAAGCATGAAACACCAATCCCAAGGTATTACTTAAATTAATTAAAAAAAAGAGAAAATAAATCAAAATCTGCCTTCACCGGTGGAGCAAATCAAAATCAAATTTGACACAAAGTCAAACTCAAATCAAAACAGAAATCAAAACAAAGTCAAACAAGATCAAAACAAAAGGGGGAGATAAAGAAAGGGAAGATAAGACCTAAAAATATTATAAAAACGGCTGGAGAGAGGAATAAAAAGGAGAGAGGAGAGAAAATCGATAAAAAAGAGAGAAAGCAAGAGGAGGAATCAGAGGAGAATTGAAGAAAAAAAAGGCTTTGAAGAAAAATTATTAGAAGAAAAAAGGTAATATATTATTACATATAAATTTTTAGTTCCCCTCTCCTTCGCACATCTCCACCCCGCAGCCAAGACCAGCCGCCTGCAACATCACCAACCAGCGCCCCAGCTGCGCCTGTCTCAGCCCCCAAGTCGCCCTTGCTGCCAGATCCTGCCAGATCCGGCCAGTCACTGCTCGTGAGGCCGCTGCAGAGCCTCCTCCTCCGGCACATGCGCGATCCACGCCCAGCGTCCACTGCGGCGCCCGGATCGCCGTCCGCGGATCCGGCGCCCGCGCAGTCGCGTCGCAGCGAGCAGCGCGCTGGCAGCGCTGGCAGCGTGCCGCGCGCTAGCAGCGCTGTAGCGCCCGGCTAGCGCCCAGCTAGCGCTGCCGCGCGCGCCGATCCGCTGCAGCTTCAGCAGCGCCCGTCGCGCGCGCTCAGGCCGCGCCTTCGCACATTTCCACCTGCATCAACACCTCCGCCAGCGCCTCAGCACCCCACTGCCGCCGTGGAAGTCCGACAACAGCCCCCTGTTCGTCATCAACAATGGAGATCGCCGACAACAGCCCCCTGTTCGTCATCAACAACGGAGATCGCCGACAACAACCCCTGTTCGTCGTCACCAATAAAGATCGGCATCAGCGGCCTCTGCGTCGCCACGAAATCGGCGCATCGGTTGGTTTATGCGCGCATCAACACGGCGGCAACATGCGCATCGGCGTTCACGCCAGCGCCCGGCACCTTCGATGCCGCAAACAACAACAACCTTGGCATCATCAGTATTCGTCATCAGCAAACATTGAAGGTTGTCGTCAGCAAATATTGAAGGTCGCCGCCAACAAATTCTGAAGGTCGCCATCAGCAAATATTGAAGATCACCATCAACAGTCCGATGATCATCATCAACATTCTGCAACAGCACTCCGATTGCAGCCCGTACATCTACATCGCTTGTCTACGCATCAGCGCTCCGGCGGCGACCCGGCGGCATCAACTTGTTCGCCTATAACAATACCGGACGGCACAACTTGCTCACGCAGCACACCCCTGATAACTTGCTGCATCGGCATTTATGCGCATCAACACCCGGCAGCGGCTCGTGCATGGTGATTCGTCATTGATACCGGGGACAATCGATGTTCGTCATCAACAAATCAGCACGCAGTTCCATACATTTCATCATCAACAAACCGGCCTCTGATTCTGCGGCTTTCGCCATTAATAGTCCTGCAGATCGTCATCAACAATCCCACTGCTGCTAGAAGCCCCATAGTCAAGCCGTTAAAGAGCTTCTTGCATCATCAGCAAATGAAACCAGAGCCAAAGCAGTGGCCATGCTAATTTGAAGCTATGCAAGGATTTATTTTGATGTGTATGTTTGAACTTTTTTGAGATATGTGAATGCTTGTATAGCAAATGAGAGCCCCAGATACAGGGGAAACTCTGGCAAAATTGCTGCAAAAGAAGATTGTCACAAAGAAATTGTTGCAAAAGAAATGAAAGATTTAAGCTACTGTGTTATGAGCTACAGGAAAGATTGCAAAAAAAAAAAAAAAAAAAAAAATATAAATAAAGAAGAAGAAGATGGTGCTATGAGATCAAAAACAAGAAAAGATCGTGGAGGAGAAGAATGATAACTTTTACCATTGAAATCAATGAAAAGATAAAGTCGACGAAATACTAAATAGTGGGGCTGCATAATTAACTTTTCAGCCATTGAAGCTCTCCATTCGTTACAAAACCTCAGCCGACTTTAATGAACTCAGAACCAACAATGGTGAACTGGTAGTATGTTGAAAGGAAGAGCTCAATAATAGCAAATCAATCACTCCAAGGAAGAGACAGTGACGCATTTCATGTGTCGTTCATTGTGAAAATTATCTGCACACATACTTGAAAATTCGGCATTGAACATAAAGTTATTACTAGATAAAAGCTAGGGCTGTCAAAACAACGTGAAGCATTGCCGAATTGCTGTCAAATGGCTACAAATTGCTGCTGCTGCTGCTTTGGTACACTTCTATCTCAAGTGTTCTTTGCCAAAAGGCATTCTTCTTTGTAATAAAGAGCCATATTCAAAAATTCATAACTCTGGTCAGAAAACTCCGATTGAGGCGAGATCTACGGCGCTGGAAACTAGACATCTAGATCTTCAACAATCATATACAACACATATACTTTTGACAGACCGGTCAGTGCGTACTTTGATGGGGAAAAAGGGTGATCTTTGTAGTCCGACAGATTAATTCCTGAAATTCTGTCTGATTGCTCATTTTCAAAAAAATTCATAATTCTGGCCTGGGAATTCTGATTGAAGTAAGGTATGTGGATTTAAAAACTAGATATCTAGATCTTCATTGATCATATACAACCTGAGACTTCGGATTCGTGGCCCGATTGGTGTGGATTTTGATAAATAAAAGGGTAAATTTGTGATTACGCTACTAGCCATGGTGATCGCCCATTTTCAAAAATTCATAACTCCGGTCAGAAAATTCGATCGAGGTGAGATGCGTGGTGTTGGAAATTAGATATCTAGATCTCCAATAGTCATATACGATGTACATCCCTTTGACCCACTCGGCGTAGATTTTGATAGATAAAAGGGTCGATTCGATTATTTACCAACAATCTTGAAGATCTATTTTTAAAAATTCATAATTCCGCACTTTGGAAACTCCGATTGGGAGTGAAATCTGCTGATCTTTGAAAACTAGATACCAAAATCTTGGCCAGCGTATATATAGCACAGGCCTTTTTGGCAGCTCGGGTAGTGCATATTTTGGTGGAGAAAAAGGCTAATCCTTACTGTTTAGCCAGCTCAACCACTTCTCATTCAAACGCGGACAACTTTCGCTGGAGAACTCCGATCAAGACAAAATTGGCGGCATTGGAAGCTAGACTCCCTGACCTCTCCGACCATATATGATGCAGCTCCTAACAGCGGCTCAGTTAGGTGCAGTTAGAAAAGGAAGCTAATTGGCGGCACAATAGATATGAAGCTGTCTACAAATTCTTCAAAGACCAATTTACAAAATTTCAAGGCAATGATGTAATAACACAAGGCGAACGGCGGGCTGTGGATTCCAAATGGCGGGGCACAGATTCCGAGGCAGAGGGCGGCGTCATAAATGAACAAATAAATAAATAAATAAATAAATAAATAAATAAATAAATAAATAAATAAATAAATAAATATATATGCTGATGTGTAACAAAATCATATTATATTGCAATAAAATAAATTATTCTTTCTCATTCTCTCTATTTGTGCTTTTGCCCTTAATCGGAGGTTCCCACGACATTGTCTGGGGTAATTAATAATAGAGGCTTGCCTCTATTAGGAATAAAAGAACCCACACAAACAAACAAATACGATATTTGTGTTTCGATATATAAATGCGGTGTCACACGCGATGCGGTAGCGTATTTTCGATCCCACGCGATTCTTAGAGCAAACTGCGGACTAGAATTGTCCGGAAGAGGAAAGCTCCCGAAGTTGTTGAGGGAAGCCCGCCGGCATCGGAGAAGGAAGGCGAGGAACCAATGCTCATCGTCGACGCACTTATTGAAACTTGTGAGATATTGAAGGACACGTCACCAAGTGATGCAGCGATGTTGATTTCCACTGGCGCGGAAGGGCCCATAGAAGCCCCCCACACCATCGTTTCAATGGTTCCCACCGACGAAGCCCCCACTGAAGAAGCCCCCGCCAAAGAAGCCGCTGCCGAAGAAGCCCCTGCCCAAGAAGCCCCCACTGAAGAAGCTCCCACTGAAGAAGCCCAACCTGAAACAGCCCCCACTGCAGAAGCACCCACTGAAACAGCCCCCACCGAAAAAGCCCCCGCTGAAGAAGCAGGCCCCCTCCCCGTCCCTATTGAAGCCCCCGCCTCTGCAACTGTGATTGATGCAGAGGCGTCCGTGTACGCTGGAGAAAATGTACAACCTGTGAGGACAAATTTCATTCCTAAGAACAAGCGTCCTACAGGGTTCGGGCAGCTGAACAAGGAGAAGCAAGCACTCCTTTCATTCTTCCTGAACTGTCTGATTGACAGGTGAGAACAATCTTCATAGTATTTCTCTTAAATGCTTAGTATTGCACTTAACCGCTTAGTATTTCTCTAAACTGCTTAGTATTTGGCTTAAATGTTTAGTATTTCGCTTAACTGCTTAGTATTCCTCTTAAACGCTTAGTATTTATCTTAACTGTTTAGTATTTACCTTAACTGTTTAGTATCTCTCTTAACTGTTTAGTATTTCCGTGAATCGCTTAGCATTTCTCTTAACCGCTTATTATTTCTCTTACATGCTTAGTATTTATCTCGAATCGCTTATTTTATCTTCTAGTACAATTGTTTGGAAGAATGAGTGGGCATTTACAACTCGCGTGCAATTATACCCATTGGTCGAGGGAAGAGATCTCGTCTCTGACGACGTCATGGACGTCTTTGTCATGATCTTGCTGGAGGAGCTGAAGAAGACACCGTCGAAGTACAAGAGGCGTGGATCCATCACCAGGCCTTTTGCACTGCTACTATCGAAGCGACACCACACAACTGATGATTCTCTCAAACTAATGCATCGATGCAAAGAATATCTTTCCAAAATTTGGAAGTTGTTCTAATGCCCATCATTCTGAACAAACACTTCCACCTACTCGTTTTGGATAAAGAATCCAGACACTACACTCATTACTCATCTCTCAACGGCCGGGCATATGACAAGGCCGCTGAGGAAATGGTAACTCAAACACTATCACCTCCATATTTCGTATTCTCCCCTTCTACCATCTTAACCATCTTTGTTCTAAATGCAGAGGGTTCTTTTCGAAACCGCACTTACCATCGGGCATGGGCATTGCTTTGAAACAGACAGTTATACATTCTCACATGACCGCGACTGCCCACAACAAAGAGAGGACAGTGTGGACTGTCCCGTGTTCGTGATGCGGTTTATGGAGCAGATATTGGGTGGTGAGAAGCTTCACCTCAATCGCTCCGAAGTTCCTCGTCTACGCCTAGAGTATGTATGTCGCATACTTTCGGACGGATTCTGTCGAACAACTCCGCCGGGCATAGGGAAGGACCCAAAAACTGATGAACCAACGTCGAAGGAACTCTAAAGAGTTAACAATCATATTCTACGTGTATAATATCAGTACTCATTGTTTACTAAGTGTTCACTGTTTAGTATTTATATTAACTGTTTAATATTTGCCTTAACTGTTTAGTATTTTTCTTAACTGTTTAGTACTCATTGTTTACTAAGTGTTCAGTGTTTACATACAAGAAGGAGAACAGTTTCAAGCAAAGATGTTCACAATCAACAAGTTCAATCACACACACAGTAACACCAAAGACAGCTACTTAAATATTACGATTTTATTTGTAAGACAAATAGCTACAGACTACCGTTCGCAGTTACACTTGGGCGAGCAGAAATAGAAGACATTTTCAAACAACTGTTGTGTCCGAAAATATGAACATCAAAATCTTAATCCTCGCGGAGAGTGAAGATCAACAGGTCCCCCTCACCGAAATGATGGTTAGCCCAAAAGGCAGGCCACCCGTGATGGAAGATAGCCTCTCCGTACTCCCTCGCTCCAGCCACCATCAC
Source organism: Dioscorea zingiberensis (assembly GCA_026586065.1). NCBI lineage: Eukaryota > Viridiplantae > Streptophyta > Magnoliopsida > Dioscoreales > Dioscoreaceae > Dioscorea > Dioscorea zingiberensis. The sequence continues at coordinate 50,696,789 of CM048819.1, forward strand.
CGGCCAAGGGTTCCCGCTCGGTCCCCACAGCTGCACCGGTCCATTCGGAACGTGGTTCATAAAGCGGTGGAATGACTGAGGAATCCACAATCGACGAGGCGAGTCAGAAGGAGAGATGAACCGGTAGAAGGAGGGGCGACTGTTGTAACTCATGATGGTGAAGCAATGGTAGAATCCCTCCTTCCCACCACACCTATTTAAAGCCAAATCTCAAAGAGAGAGAGAAATGATCTCTAGAGATCTCAGCCTAAATGCGCCGCTAAACGGTTCCCAATAAGCACCCGGCGCTTCATTAAAGTTGATTCGGTTTCCAATAACTATTTAATATTTTTCTAACTGTTTAGTATTTATTTCCCACCACACCTATTTAAAGCCAAATCTCAAAGAGAGAGAGAAGCGATCTCGGAGATCTCAGTTCTAAATGCGTCGCTTCGGTTCCCAATAAGCACCCGGCGCTTCATTAAAGTCGCTTCGGTTTCCAATAACTATTTAATATTTTTCTTAACTGTTTAGTATTTTTCTTAACTGTTTAGTACTTTCCTTAACTGTTTAGTACTTCCCTTAACTGTTTAGCATTTCTCTTATCCACTTAGTATTTCCCTTAACTCTTTAGTATTTCTCTTATCCGCTTAGTATTTCTCTTAACTGCTTAGTATTCTTACAATCTCTGATTACTCATGTAAACATTTTATAAACGTATAATGTCAAAACTTCGTAAAATCACATTATTTACATTAGGCAAAATGTAAACCTTATGGCCTAGACGGATCAAGCTAATCAGCCATTCTGACTTTGCAAGTCCTGCTTGATTTGTGGTGCGCGCAACTTAACTCTCTCACGTCTAAAGCTGCGACTCAATTCTTGTCCGCCCTCGGCCTTGAGGCCTTCTCTTCGTAATAGGTGGGCGTATCTGAAGGACGCGGGATGCATCTGTAGGTTTATCGTGGCCGGGGACTGGGGAAATATGGTCTGCATATGCATTGGCGTACATTTGTACCGTGAAGTAGTCATCCACGAAGTGATATACACTTGCCTCCAAAGTCGCGATTGACGCACACACATGCATGCAGGGTATTCCATAGACTTGCCAACGTCTACATGAGCATGTCCTTATGCGTAGAATTGACCACGTAGGCTGCGACCGGTCGATAGCGCGAAATTGCTCACCATCCGAGCGACCTCTGGCAGCAAGCGGCTTGACTTCGACATCGCCCCTCGAGGTTCCGATGTATTGCTGGGCAAAGATGTGTTCCCCAGCGCCGGACATGCTCGCGTCGGGCGTACATCATATTCATGAGCTTGTACCTGCAAAGATGTTTTATAGAAGATACTAAAGCCTTACAAAATATACTAAAGGGTTACGCCTGATACTAAAGACTTACGCCAGATACTAAAGGGTTATACCTGATACTAAAGCGTTACCGCTGATACTAAAGGGTTACGCCTGATACTAAAGGGTTACGCCTGAAACTAAAGACTTACACCTGATACTAAAGGGTTACCCCTGATACTAAAGCTTTATGGACGATACTAAAGAGTTAAGCTAAATAGTAATATTTTTTAGTCGCGGGTGAATATTACCTGATTAAGTCGACCATTTCGGTCACAGGGAGGTGGCGCGCTTCCTTGATCCAAACATTGAATGACTCGGCGACGTTCGAGTACATCTCACCCCATCTTTGCCCCTTAAACAAATAGTTCGACCAATGGGCCACATCAGACTTTTGGATTAGCCAACGGTGCGCTTGTGCCGATGCGGCCAGGAGGTCCTTCACCACGTCATCGAATTCTTTAGAAGTACATGCGTATGCGATACGGGTAAAGAGGGCCCAACACTCCTCCTTCAATGCTTTCCCAAGACTAGTATTTCCCTTCATGAAGTTCGCCTCTAGGTGTCGCAAACAATAGGCATGGGACGATGAAGGGAACACCCTTGCAATTGCATTAACTAGACCTTTTGATCTGTCGGATATGAATGTAATGCACTTGTCGTAATCCTCATCGCCATATATTGTATCCCTGAGAGCGGTGAGGAACCAGGTCCAATTATCGTCGGTTTCATTGTCCACTATGGCGAACGCGACGTGGAAGAATCCATCATTGCTGTCTTTGCCCGTCGCTCCTAACAAGATGCCACCGTATTTTCCAAGCAGATGTGTTCCATCAACGAACAACAGCGGCCTGCAACCCAACTTGAAGTCGACGACACAAGCACGGAAACAAAAAAAACCACGTCTGAATCGCCCGCCATCACTTTCGATTGTGGCAACACTACCGGGATTTGTCTCCATCACCTTTTCAACGTACCATAATAGCAAATCATAGCTTTGTACCTCATTTCCGTGGAGAACGGTTCGGGCAACCTCTTTTCCCATCCATGCTTGCTTGTAAGGAAGACCCACGCAGTGCTCTCGCAAAATATCCCGTTGAATGTCGACGGCCCGATACAAGGGACGATCCTTGAGCTTCTGGATCACACGATCGCAAACCCATTTTTTGGATGCTTTCGGGTGGGAACTCGTCCCGATACCGCCACCACACACATGTGTGGGCTACAATGTCTTTATTCTAAAGGTGTGGAGATTTCCCTCCCGAGAAGCATGAACCCTCCAATTGCAGTCTGCCTGGGCGCATCTGGCAGTCACCCTTTCTCTATCATTTTTTATGAAGGTAAAGTCAAATTTCCTTTTGATAGCAAAGGTACGGAGCGCATTCCTCAAGTGTTCCACGTTCTGAAATCGATCGCCAATTTTGAGCACTGCAATATCGTGAGTTTGAGAAGAACCCACAATGTCCAAGGACATGCTCTCGGCTCGGGGATCCCTGTTGATTGATAAGGTACTCTTTTTAGTGGGACAATACTAAATAGAATGACTTAATACTAATTAGATACGACGGATTTTAAAAACTTTAAGTAGATACTAAAGAGATAAGCAGAATACTAAAGACTTTCAGTAGATACTAAAGAGATAAGCAGAATACTAAAGACTTTCAGTAGATACTAAAGAGATAAGAAGAATACTAAAGACTTTAAGTAGATACTAAAGGGATAAGCCGAATACTAAAGACTTTAAGAAAATCCTGAAGTCTTACATGTTTATAATACACGGTTGCGGGAAATAATAAACACATACAAAAGGCTTACGTTGGAAGCGAAGAGCCGCACTCGTCGTCCACGGTCACTTCACCTGTGTCCACAATAAGGTCGACAATATTTTTGTTGAACGAGTGAAAAATGTTGCACATATGCACAAAGTCCGTAGAATTGTCAATGGGACAAGCTGTTCTACGTTGATCTGGTGCGATATAACTCACTCTCACGCCAGAGGGGTCAAGGTCCCACCGTTCACATATATCACCTATCACTGAATCCCAACAAGTGAGCACTGTGAGCTCCAAGGCTAGACCTTCTCCCCCATATTGCGCGACGGCGAAAAGGGTTTCCATCAAAATCCTGCAAGAAGAATGCCATTGCAAAAACAAGGGAATTATACTACGCACGTTATGAAAAAACAATGGGTAATCTATTACCTTTTCGTTTGCCGCCGCAGACTCACTACGTGGTAGCTTCTCAACAAGACTAAAAGCTCAACACAAGACTAAAAGCTCAACACAAGCTCTCTGTAAAAGAACAAAGGAAAGGAGACGAAGAGAAGGAGTAAAAGAGGACTCTTCTCTATAAGACTAAAAACAAAACATAGGCTCTCTGCAAAAGAACAGAGGGAAGAAGACAAAGAGGAGTATAAGAGGACTAGCTTATGTTACAAGCATGGAAGTACACAACCTGTCTTTTCAGCAGAAAGGTTGTTTTTGGCGGGAATTCAATGGGTATTTTGGGGTTTTTTTTCAAAACCTAACTTTAGCAGGTCGCGGCAGGGACTAAAGAGTAAGTAGATTGAAAAGGAGGGACTGAATAGTATAGTGTTTAGTCAGAGGGACTAAAAAGTCAGAAATGAAACAGTCAGGGATGCTACAGTAATTTCCCCACAATTTATTCAAGCAGAAGTTAGTGTTAGTGCTAAGGTACATAGTTGGCATTATTTGACACTGTGGTGACGTGGCACAAGATGACGATATTATTGACGACAAAGCATTGAAGATTTCACAAGTAAATAAGATATTCTTGGAGCTATCTTTGGAAGAGAAGATCTTTACTTTAGGAGCAAGTATGAACCCTAATTTGGAGAATGGTTGTTTGAAGACACTACTCTTATTTGGCAACAAAATCAACTTGAAGAGAAGATATCATAAAGACTATATTTAGTAAAGATTGAAGGCTAAATATAGTGTAGGCCAAATATAATAAAGCGCAAAGATTGAAGATTTGATTGAAGACTAATTATGGTGAAGACTTGATATGATTTGATCAATATCATGAAGACCCAAACTTAGATGATTGAGACCAAGTTTGGAAAATTGTGAAGACCCATACTTGGATGATTGAAGATCAAGTTTGGAAGGAAATTTTTGAAGATTGATTAAAACTATTTTGGTGATTATGCGCCTTGGTGAGGTGCAACCTTTGAGCAGAAATTGCGGACGGGACTGTGTAGAGTTCAGCTAGTTGCCAGAGGTCGAGATATGGAGGATTCGACGGTATTCGACTCAGACACAATCGGGAGGATTGGAAGTGTCATGAGGTCGTACTGCAACGGAAGCTGCAACTCAATCAACGTCAACAGTCGGGTCAAGTTGCAAGCTTGGTTACAACAGGAGTTGCAACGGCTAACCAAGTTAGTTGCCGCAGAGATTCTAAAAGAGGTAGGTGCTATTTTTTGGATGTGGAGACGTCTATATAAGACCCTGCTTCAAAGATTTAGGATGAGCCACTAGAGAGACCCTTGTGTATGGGTGAGAGTAGGCATCGACCAATCTTGAGAGGGTGCTTATATTTGTTGTAAGTGTGAATGACAATCTTTGTACTTATATCTTTTCAACTCTTTTAGTGGATTGTTATCTCCGGGCTTGAACCCCCAAACATAGGCATGGAGAAAGCCGAACTGGGTTACCAATCTGTGTGTCTCCTCTCTTGATGTTTTTATTGTGTGGTTGTGTGTATGCATGCTTGTTCTATTGAGAGATTGTTATTCTTAAAGTCACACAACCCCCTTAACGGAACTAACAGTTGGTGTGGCATGCTATGTTGGCAAATTACGACACCAAATGGAATGAAAAAAATAGGGAAAATTACCTTTGTCCCCCTCAAAACTATCCTAATTGCATATATACCATTGAGAAAATCATAATTACAAGTATACCCTAAAGTTTCCTATTTAATTATGTACATACCCCTGCTACTACGATTTGTTAATTGATAGTAATCCAAAAACCTTAACTATTAGTTATATTTAAACCATAGGGTGAGCAAATAGTTGTTATAACCTTTTTCTTTTCTTTATTCTTATCTTTGAATACCAATATTTTCAAGATTTAAACAACAACGAACCCTATTTCTAAGTTTTAAAGATTTACTCATATCCTATCTCCTATCTAAAACCTGGGGATTCCACTTGAATCTTAGATCTCATTGGCTCTCTGTATTATTGAATCTGGGCTCTAATTCTCTCATGTTGGAGCTGGAGGTGTTCTCGAGTTGTTGGCATTCTAGGGTTTGTATTCTTCTCTGAAGTGGAGGTTGTGTTTCTTTGATGATCCGCATTATTATGTTATTTAATTACAAGTTGAGATGCTAAAAATAGTTGGTTTATACCAATTTTGGAAGTGATTTCTCTATTACTAAAATTTGAATGTTGAAAATCATGAATGGTTTTAGGGGCTGTTTGGTTGCTTGTAACTAGGTGTGAGTAGCTGTAATGTAAAAAGTTTTACATGTAAAACATTGTTTGGTTTGCTGCAAAATAGTATTTACATGGGGTAAATTACATAAATGGTCCCTCAACTATACTTTCTCTCCCAATCAGGTCCCTCATCTTCAATTTGTAACACAAAACCCACCCAACTTTGAAACCGTAGCTTAATAGTCCTTCGGGCCGGTTGTCAGTTAAGGAGAAGCTGACTTGGTGATGAAGATGCTGACTCACTTCCACCCATTTATGTGACATGGCAACTTTTAGGCTATATTTCATAGAAAGTCCCTAAACTTATGTTTTATTCCCTTTATAGTCCCCCAACTTATAATAAGTAGCGTATATGGTCCCTAAACTTAAATTTGCCCATTGAGAAGCTGTTTCTTAAGGCATTTCCAACTTAAGATAATCAAATTTAACATCAAAATTAACAACAAAATTGTAGAGTCTTGCAAATCCATAATCTGATTTAACAATTTATAAAATCCTACAACATTCTCATTGTAATGTAACATCCAAATTGACATCTGATTGAACACATCAAACTTGACCAAAACAGGACAAACACAATATGCAACTTAAACTTATCAACACAGGGTAAACAAGAAAAATAGGACAAACAAGACAAACACAAAACACAAATGAACATCCAATTTAACACAAAATACTTCAGTATGTATTCCAATTTAACATTAAAATCATCAACATCAACTTAAACCAAGTTCTTCTCCACAACAACCACTTTCTATCAAATTAAAAACATTTACAAATTATACCAAAACATAAACCAAGTTATCCTCCACAACAACAACTTTCTATCAAGTTAAAAACATTTATAAATTACACAAAAACATAAACCAAGTTCTTGTGGCAGCTAAGGAAATATCTTGCAGTCCTGCAATGTTTGGCAGCAAAGTTGTCTTAGTTGGTGGGTAAGGGGCAAGAAGAAACAGCTGGTGCTCCACTATAACCTTGAAAATTGAAACCCCCCCCCAAAAAAAAAAAATTGATGACAATCAGCATTCACAATTGCATTGCTTCACATTATAATTTAGGCTTATACTTACATCATGAATGACATGCTCTGTGTTGGTGGCAGTTGATGATTCCCCAACTCTTATCTTCTTTCTTTGACAAGCCCTGTTATTATGTCCTATCTGTCTATAGACAGAATATGTCATTTTTACCCTTCCATGCTTGCCAACCTTTCCCTTTGCAGCAGTTGCAGCAAGCTCTAACTCCTCTGCTTCTTTCCTTTTGGCAAGGGCTTTTTTCCTTTTTTCCTCACTGCCTGATCGGGTGGAATGATTAGGACTGGTTCTTTTGGATGAGGCCACTTGTCCATTCCATCAATGGGTTGTATGATATAGATGTATACTTTTACATATATCCTTACCAAGTAGAACTCATCAACAAAAGATTCAGGTAACTCATTGTTACCATATATACATGCAATGACATGCATACATGGGATGTCAGTGAGATTCCATCTCCTACAACTGCATGTCCTGTCAACCATATCAACCACAGAGTCCCACATCCTTTTACCTGTACCTTGGGACCTCCTGAAAAGATAGGTTTCCATAATATAGCAAACTCCTTGGACTTGTCCAGTTTCTTCTGAATTTTATGGCAAATCAACCCTCCTCTTCTGACCATTTCTTCCTTCTTCCAAACTCTTATCATAATCTTGGTTCTAATAATTTCTAACATAGTAATAATGGGTTTTTCTCTAGCATCAAGGATATACTTATTAAAACACTCACATAGGTTGTTCAACAACATGTCACATTTGGCATTTGATGTGAATAAAGCTCTGCACCAATTTTCACATGGCCTTTCTCTTATCCATTGTCTTGCCTCCACTGATTTCTTCTTCATCTCCTCCAAGAACTGTTCCATTCTCTCAGGGTAGCTGGCTCTAGCAATATTCCAAACCAAGTCTTTCAACTCTTTTCCTTTGAATTTCTGCCTGAAGTTTTGGTATATGTGTCTGACACACATTCTATGCTCAGAGTTGGGGAATAAGTCTCTGACTGTGTTCAGTAATCCCTGCAATCACACATAGGACATACACAATATTAAGACTAATTAGGACTAACACGATATGCAATAAATTTATATGTTTAAAAGATTGAATCTACCTTTTGCCTATCACTCATAAATGTCCATTTTGAGGTGTTATAGATCTCCAAATCTGCTTGCAGGCTATGTAAAAACCATCTCCAATTATCAGTATTTTCTTTCTCCACAACAACCCAAGCAATAGGGAAAATACAATCATTAGGATCTATGTCCACAGCAGATAACAACTCATCAGCATAGACACCTTTTAACCAAGCACCATCCAAACATATGAAGGGCCTACACCCAACAAGATAGGCATCTTTTAAAGGTTTCATGCAAATATAGATCCCTTTCCGTCTATCATCTTCCCATTTGAAGTTAACTGTGGTCCTTGGATTTGTCTTCATCAACTTAGCTATATATCTTTACAATTGTTTGTATTGCTGACCTACATCACCATAAATGGTCTTTAAAGCCAAATCCTTAGTTCTCCATGCCTTCATCCTAGTGATTGTATACCCCATCTCCTCCTTTATTGCATTTATCAATCTTGTAATAGTCCAGATTGGACAACTTCTAAACTTCTTCAAATACTTCATGCACGCCTCTTATAAGTCAAGTGATAATTTTTGTGCACCTTTCCACAAGTATGGACCAAATTGCATTTCTTGATCATCCATGTGGGATTTTCTTTCTCCTTGAAATCTTGTGGAGAGGCATGAATCCTCCATCCATACTTGGAGTGGCATTCAACAATCACTCTCCTATTATCATTATTAATAAACTTTGTTTTGGAATCTATGTTTTATACTAAAATTCCTAACTGCCTCCTTAAACTCATCTTTGTCTATAAATAGCATCCCAACCTTCAACACTAGATCAACCATGTCCCTCTCCTCACTCTTTTTGAATATTCCGCTTCAATGTTTGAGTCAGATCTTGTGTGTAATTCATCACGTACTTGGAGCCAGATCTGAGTCACCAACATCAAACTTAAGTCTGATTTCAGTATCTGCAGCAAGCATGGGTTCGGAATTTTCCTTTTATGGTCTTCCTCCCTCCCTTCCAGCATTTACCTGAGCTTCTTCGATATTCCTCAAAAGATCATCATCCCCATCCACTAGTTCATAATCAGAATCATAAAAATCAGGGAATTCAACATCCCTTCCATGCTTATCCATCCTGTCCTGCTCAACCATCCCGTCTTGCTCAGCCTTCCTGCCATGTTCAGCCACCTTTTCTTGCTCAGCTATCCTTAATAACTCAACCAACCTTTCTTGCTCAACCATCCTTAACAACTTAGACAACTTTTTTTGTTTAGCCAAGCTTTCTTTCTCACTAACAACAACTTCACGACTATCAGATTTCTTCTTAGGTTCTCCCTTCCTCTTAGCTTAACTGCACTCATCCCCACTAGTATCATCAATTTCTTCTATCACAACAGATGATTTCTTTAGCATAATTGCTAGTTTTTCAAGATTAGATAATGTCAAATGGTAAAGATATAGGTCTATCTCACTATGAAATGACCCAAAGACACACATATCATAAACACTTTGATCATTTTCTAGTATCCTAAGGGAACCATAAAATTTTTCAAAAGCCCGCTTCTACTTATACAGAACAGGACCTTCAACTCCTAGTTCTTGCATTTTCTTATCTAAGACTATCATTGACGTTATATCCCAATGTGCCTCAATAACCTTTATATCTCCATCAAAGTTTCTCCATTCCCCCATACCACCATTATAATGCAATTTCAGCTCAAACACATAGATTGGTTCCTCTTCATACTCTGTAACATTGGAAATTGAAGATTAACAGGGCAAATTCTACCATAAACTCTAAAAAGTTAGCAAAATAATTGACATAAACCCTAACCAACAATTACAAACTACTGTCTTCCCTAAACCTTAACTAGTAAGAACTGCATGTCCCTCAACTTTGTCCGAACGATGAAAAGTTGAGGGACCTGAGGACAATTTACCCTAAATTACCCTAAATTATTGACCTACTGCCGTCTTCCCTTTCCCTGCTGATGTGCCTTCAGATTTTTCCATCTGGCGTGGAAACCCTAGACAAGAGGAGAAATGATGACTGAGGCGAGGCGTCGAGGTGAAGCAAGGTGAGGCAGTACGGTGGCCCGGCTGAGAGTGAGGCGCAGCGACGAGTGAGGCGAAAAGATGAGCGAGGCGAGGCACGGCGAGACGGTGTTGAGATAGGGATTTTAAAACAGAGACAGTGAACCAACGAAAAGAGCGCACAGGATAGTTTTTAGGGGGGAAGGGGGGAAGTGACTTAGTAACGTGGGAAATGAGAGTTTATAAGTTGGGGGACTATAAAGGGAATACAACATAAGTTTAGGGAACTTCTATGAAATATAGCCTAAAAGTTGCCATGCCACATAAATGGGTGGAAGTGAGTCAACATCTTCACCGCCACATCAACCTCTACTTAACCGGCAACCGTCTCGTGGGTCTATTAAGTTACAGTTTCAACGTTGGGTGGGTTTTGTGTTACAAATTGGAGATGAGGGACCTGATTGGGAGAGAGAGTATAGTTGAGGGACCATTTATGTAATTTACCCTATTTACATGTAAAACCTTTTACAATGTGGGGTACTTTTGTAGCACTTCAACTTACAACAAAATTTGTTGTAAGTTGAAATGCTGTAAAACTTAAGGTTTAAAATTACTCTTTTCTTTTCAAGCCCACTACCTCTCCCATGCTGCGTTCGACCTTACCCTGAAATCCCCGTCTCCCTCGTCTCGTTATCGTGGTGTTCCGCCTCTTCCGAGCTTCGTTGTACCTCGCTGTTTGGGATTGATTTCTCACGTCTCGGACTCCCCTGTGTGGTTTCCATTCCCACTCTCAATCTCCGCCTGTGACTCTCTTCAGTAATAAATTCGCCTAAGAATTGGTAATCCACCTCTCCTTCTTATTCCAAAGGCTTGGTTCCATGTTTGTGCTCCTGATTTGATTTGTGGGCTAGCTGCCTCATTCTTATTCCAAAGGTTTGGGATTCTAGGGTTTTGCTTGGGATTTGTATAAGGGCAAAAACCACTAATGGTCCCTGTACTATATCTCTTTGTTTATTTTCAGTCCTGTACTTTAAAAATGTTCAATACGGTGTCTGTACTTTGTGTATTTGTTCAATACAGTCCCTAAGTGCTGCACGGCAATTGATTTGGCATACAAATAAAATACAAGCTTTTTTCTGATTTTTTTTTATTTCTAGCTGGCTGTATTTTTATCAATGCGTGCATTCCATTATCGCGGCTATACTCACAGGTGTATATGCTTATGTGGATGGCCACGTGCCACATCAGCAATTTTTTTTTAAAAAAATCTAAAAATAAGTTGGTAATTTATGCTGATGTGGCATGCTGCCACGTCAGCATACATCATTAATTATTTTACAAATAATACAAAGAAACATAATTATTTTACAAATAATACAAAGAAACTTAATTATTTTACACTAATCACATCTAATCACAACTAATCACAAAAATATTAATTGTAACGCTCTTCGTTGACCTCTTACCAGCTTCTCTCCTCACCGCCATCCATGGCGCCGTCGGTGGGATCAAACTCCCTCGCCGGGCCTCCCCGATCTCCGTCGCCTCATCTCCCGCATCACCCTCTACGGCGTCCTTGTTTAGGTTTCTTTTTTAGGTTATTAAGTGAAATCTTCTGATCAGCGATAGGGGAAGAGACGGACGATGAACAACGGCCAACGATCAAAACTTCATGCTGCGGCCAACTAAAACATTCAATTGATGATCAAAACTTCATCAATCTATGTCCACTGACTATCAAGATCTCAACTGATCAATAGGACTAAAAATTGTTCTAAAAATTCCACCCATATAAAAGAAAAATGAGTACTATAACAATCAAATTCCATAAGCATAGAACAAAGAAACAAACAAATCATAAAACAACTGAAGAAACAATCAAATTCATGTTGCGGCGGCCTCTTGATCTCGATGACATCACTGCCACCTTCCCCTTTTGAAGAACCAGTACTAATGAAGCCGAAGAAGTATTAGGGCTTGAATTGGAATTGGGGCTCGGATTCCCCGCCGCCTTCATCAAAGAAATCAAGAAGCTTTCGCGAACCGCAGCCTCCACAAGGAATTTCTCAAAGAACCATTCTGATGGGCTCCGGTTCATTAACCCCACCCATCTCTAGCTCCAGCGGCCACCTTGATGGTGGACATCGCGGGCGACGGTGCCCAGAAAGGCTCGGAGATCTCATCAACGGATGACGGACTTCCACTACGCTGGAGGTGGTGGAGGTCACCTCCAGCAACGAGTGGGACTAGTCGGTTAGCCGCTGGACCTTCCAATTCGATGAGTGGGTATTTGGGGTTAGGGTTAGTCATAGGTTAATTAGTTTAATCATATTTCGTTGTATTATTTATATTGTTTTAATTATAATTAGTGTAATTAGGTTGTTTTATTATAATTAGTTTTTCCTGGATTTTTCTTATTTTTTTCATTCGTATTGCCACGTCAGCCAAATACAGCTAGCTAGAAATAAAAAAAAATCAGAAAAAAGCTTGTATTTCATTCATATGCCAAATCAGCTCCCACACCAGCACCTGGGGACTGTATTGAACAAATACACATAGTACAGATACCGTATTGAACATTTTTAAAATACAGGACTGGAAATGAACAAAGAGATATAGTACAGGGACCATTAGTGGCTTTTGCCCTTTGTATAATGATGAAGAGTTGGAGCATCTATACATTAATTTTTATTGAACTTGGGCATGCGAAGTTTTTATGATCTTTTTTATATGAGATGTTCTTTGGTTTTGAGTGTGGTTTTCTTGTGGGTGTAAATTCTATGGCTTTTACTTTTTAATAGGATTTGATCGATAAATATGATGTTGTTTGGCTTTCAGTAGGATTCTGTTTTTAATAGGAAAGCAAACTTGTTTGTGAATAGTTAGAACAAACTCGTGATTCTCCTGAAATTTGTAATGACTTTGTTTAGTTGAAGGGACCATAGAATCATCATAATTGGTAATACATATCCATTGTATTCTCATACTGTTGATAAACTTCAACCTCATTGGTTATAAAAGGTTTTAGGCCAACACTTGGGCCTTGTTTAGAAGATAGAAGGATAGGAAGTTGTCTTCTTTTCTTGAGAAGGGCCTGCATCTGGTGATTTAGATTTTATCAATTGGACTTGTAGAAATGATGTTGGGCTTGCAAATTTTCTTTCAGAATTTTCTATGCCACTTGAATCTTTAAAATTCAGTTGGGTGGTTGACGTAATGGAGGTAGATGACACAGTTGTGGATTACTTCATAGTTAGACTTGAGCCCACATAAAATGCATAGAGATCTATGTTCAATCCATGGGAGTACTTGGACTAATTGATCAGATAGACTTGGATTTTGTAAGGAGATGTAGTGTGTTTGCAACCACAGCTCCAAATTCATGACCCAAAGAAAATATCTTTCTTGAAGAAACTAATTTTGACAGTTCTTTCTAGATAAAAATTATAGAAATTTGTTGAAGCAATGGAGATAGATGAAATATATAGCTGAGGGGGGAAAGTTAATTAGAAAAGGTTTTTTAAATTACTTTGAAACTACATTTAATATTGGATATTGATCACAAGCCTCACAATAAGCACATGGTTCATGATATATATGGATAGCAACTGAGCAGGTGAACTGATCAAGGAAATAAATATAGGTGGTGAACTGTGAGAGTGGGGAGATTAGCTACATTGTGAAAAGCTATGTACTAAACCAAATTTGGTTTTTTAAAATGGATTCTTTGGAGATATCATATATTTATTTCTAATCTTGTACTGAATACTATGTTGATTGATTGATTTTTTTTTTCTGTTTAAGCTGCTCTTTTAATCTTTTCAGAAGTTGGCTATTATTTCAGACCACTAGTCAAGAATATTGTCATTTTTTTGTTGAAAAAGTGGATAAACCACATTCGTTTATTAGTTAATTCAAAGAAGTTTGGGCCGGGCCCTGAAGGTTACATGTCAATAGAGTTCCTAGTGAACCTGATGTTACAGAGAGAGACCATAAGGTAATTCTATAGTTCTTCTATGTCCCTCTCATGTCCCGGTTGTCCCCTCGGGTCCTCCTCCTCGAAGTCTGCATCCAGGGGTGTTTGTGCTCGTTCCTCCCTAGTGATGGTCAGGCTTCGTGTGATGATGGTGTGCATTTAGTGGAGCTGGTCCTCATGGTAACTTACGAAGCGTCAAGTCACGATAGGAAAAGGAAGTCAATGTGGCGGAGTAAATTCGTGTAAACTCGATGTTTATCTTGAAAACACCGCTTGTTCCTTTCCAGCCATAGACACCATGTGACGGCCATAATGAGCAGGTTCCAACCTTTTCGGAGGTTTTTCTCCATTTGTTTGGAGAGGGTGGTGCGACTCTACAGATCTTGTATCTGGTTGGGGAGTGGTACTACGCCTATAATCCTTCCGTAGTGGGACCGGATCTCCTTCGAGTATTGGCATTGGATTAACATGTGTTCCGTGGATTCCTCCTCCTTGTTGCATAGGTAGCACCACGTCCTTTCACCTCTTCATTGTCTCTTCGAGAGGTTTTGAAGTGTGGGAAGCTTATCCTCCCATGCCAGCCAGGCGAAGAGCTTAATCTTCTGTGGGCATGCCTACTTCCAAAAGGAGGCAGGGAGAGGGCACCTCTCCTCGCTGTCCATTCTGAAGCGGTAAAGGGACTTGACCTAGAAGATTTGATTTGGAGTAGTCTCCATGATCTTTGGTCTTCTCGGTCTCAATCGATGCTAGCCAATTGTTCCTGCACTTATGCTATCAGCTCTACAGCTCCTTAGGTCAAAGGACCTGGCCTGAGGAGTGAGATGCCCTTTGTTGGTTCTCCCTTACTTTCTTGATTGAAAGGTCTTCCTTTGTCAACAATGTTTGAAGTTCTGGGAAGGAGCAGCAAGGGCTTAGGTCACTGATCCATTTGTCGAACCATATGCTTGTCGTTTTACCATTTTCGGCCTTGGTGATGATGTTTGCCAAGGTAAGGTCAGTCTGCTCTACCACCCCTTTCTAGAAATAGGAAACTCATGCTGGTGCTTTCTTGAACGGGTTTAGTTGGCGGCCCAGATAATACGTGTATGCAATGATTTTGCCACAGATACCTGTCTCGCCCCTCAACAAACGCTACTACCATTTGCCGAGCAGTACTTCGTTGAAAGCTTTCAGGTTGATGATACCCCAACCTCCTAGATCCTTTGGTCGTGTGAGTTTCTCCCATCTGACCAATCGGTAGGCCTTCGAGTGAGGGTTTGCACCCTGCCAGAGGAAGTCCCTCCTGATTTCTTCGATCTGGCGGGTCACCAATTAGGGGAGTTTATATATCACCATCCAATAGTTTGGGATCGTCGATAGGGCCGAGTTGAGGAAAGTGATACCCCCACACACACACACACACACACACACACACACACATGCACATGGATATGAGCTTTCCTTTCCATGCCCCTAGTTTGCTTCTCATTTTGTGGATGAGCTTGTGCCAGTCAGCCTTTCAGGGTTTGCTTTCGGACAACGGAATCCCTAGATAGTTTATTGGCAGTTGTTGTAGTTTGCACCCTATTATGTTGGCGAGGCCGTTGGCCTTCGTCTGTGTGATGCCTATGGGCACGAAAACGCTTTTCAGGTAGTTAATTCGGAGGCTCGTGAGTCCCTCAAAGAGATAGAAGATGAGCTTTAGGACTCGAAAGTCCTCTGCATTCCCCTAGCTAAAAACCATAAGCTCATCTGCATATATGAGGGCCAGGATTTGTTCCCCGTCATCGGTATCTATCTTGAAACCACCTAGGATGCTCTCTCTTACCGCCCGTATGATCATTTGGGAGAAGACAACCATGGCTAAATAAAGAGTTGGGAGAGTGGGTCCCCTTGTCAAAGTCCCCGTTGGTGTCGGACATAACCCGTGGGGACCCCGTTGATTAGGAATCTGGATTTTGAGGATACTATGATGTTCTGGATCCATCCAGTCCATCGTAGCCCAAAACCCCTCACTTGCAGCATTTCTATTAGGAACTCCCAGTCTACTGTATCGAAGGCTTTTTCCAAATCAACCTTCATTAAAACTCCTCCTTTTCTCTTCATCTGGTAGATAATCTCCTCTCCCGCGACGACACTGTCATGAATGCATCTTCCTTTTATGAAAGCAGTTTGGTTTTCATTCACTAGGTCGCCTATGACCGTCTGGAGCCGGTTGGCCAACACCTTGGTGATGATCTTCACTGAGCAGTTTAGTAGGCTGATTGGACGGTAGTTGTTGATTGTAGACGCCTTACTTGATTTAGGTAACAGCAATATATGAGCCCAGTTTAGATTCTCTAGATTTGCCTTGCCATGATACAACTCCTAGAAGGTTTGTATGGTGTCATCCTTTACGAACCTCCACCCTTGTTGATAGAGGGTCATGGGGAATCCGTCGGGACTAGGTACCATTTCTGGGTTCAGTTCCTGTATTGCGTTGAATATTTCAGATTCTGTGAAAGGGTTGTATAGCATGGATAGATCTATCGATGGCTGGTTTGTGAACATTAGTGACCAATCTGTGGAAATACGATGGGTCCGTTTGCTTCCAAATAGTCTCCTAAAGTGTTCTGTGATTGCCTTCCCAATTTGGTCCTGTTGGTTCAGACTTCACCCTTCTAGTGTTAGTTGATGTATCCAGTTGGGACTTCTTCTTTAATCGAGTGGAAGAAACTGGTGTTCTTGTCCCCTTCTTGGAGCCATGTAACTCAAGAGCATTGCCGCTAGTCTTCCTCCACTTCGATAAGGTTTCATATTCCTACTTGTTAGCTAGGAATAGAGCCTCCTCCTCAGCCGTGAGGGTGGACTATTCAAGGTTGGTGTCTGTGGCTTCTATTTCCTGGAGGAGTTTATTCTTTCGCAGGTATTGCTGTTGGGATACCTCCTTGCTCCAAGTCTTCAAGTTCATCTTTAGTAACTTAAGTTTCTTCGCCCATTTGAATGCTCCATCTCCTGTGTGGTTGTCTTGTTGCCAATAGCTGCTTACCATGTCCCAGAATCCCTCCATCTTTCCCCAACTGCGATTGAATTGGAAAGGATAGTGTTTGGGTCCTTGATATCCCCATTCTAGGGCAATGGGGACGTGATCTGAGCGGATGCGTGGTAGTGCAGACTGGGTTACTTAGGGAAAGGTTATCAGCCACTCCGGTGATAGGAGGAACCTATCCAACCTTATCATCGTTGGGATTTGTCTGTCGTCTGTCCAGGTGTATTTTCTCCCTCTCAGTAGAGGATCATATAGCTGTAGATCCTTGATGAAATTATTGAAGTCCCTTTGGTCCTGGGAGTTACCAGTTCCGGATCTACATTCCCCCTGATCCCTTGTTGAATTAAAATCCCCTCCTAGTAGCCAGGGTCCCTGCCATCTTCTTCGTATATCCCGGAGTTCCTCCCAGAAAGCCTGCTTGAGCTCCCTTTTGCATGGTCCATATACTATTGTGAGCATCCAGCGTGTGCGACTAGGCTTGTCTTCCAAGAGGACGGTGATGGAGAAAGTATCAGTCCAACTATCCATCAGACTGAGTTGGGTTTCTTTCCAACCTATATAACAACCTCCTCTAGTATTCTATGTCGGTAAGATTAGTTTCCTAGTGTATGTACTGCCTCCAACTGGGTTCCGAATTTTATTTTCAGTTGACTGAAGTTTTGTCTCTTGTAGACAAAATGTGTCAGCCTTTTGTGCTGTGATGAAGTCCCGGACGAAGAAACACATCTTCCTCTTTCCTAGTCCCCTTACGTTCCATGAGATTACTTTCATGGGGAAACCACTACGTGCCCTGTGGGTTGGGGGTGGGGGGGTCGGTCGCCTATATTTCCCCATGGCATCTCTCGACCTCCTGCATTCACATGTGCTTGATCGCTTGAGTTGCGTTGCCTTCCAAGTGCTCTAGGTGTACTCCTACCTTTAATTCCTTGGATATGATCCTCTAGTCGGGCCAATCTGAAAATGTGAGGGGTACCGAAATGAGGTTTGAGAGATCATCCTCCACAGTTTGCTTGTGGGTTCCGTTTTTCCTGCTTCCGGTGATTCTTGGCTCCTTCTGGGTTTTCTGGGTTCCGACGCTCGTAGTTTGATTAGGTGGTTTTAATATCCTTGGCCTACCTCTTGGTCTTGGCGGAAGTGTTATGTTGAGCTCGGCTTCAGTTGGTTGGGGGACAGATACTGGATCTCTTTCATCAAATTGGGTTTGCTTTGGTCCTGGATTGTTGGTGGTTGGGGTCCACAGCGGGACTTCATTCTTAATTAGTTCCCATGTCTCGTCTGTTAGGAAGTTCCATAGTTCACTGATTTTTCTTATTTTATATTTGCTTAGGTCCATGTCTTGTTTTTTGATTAGTAGGTGGGGAACTCCTGTAATGAATTGCTCCAAGGTGTAAGCTGAAAAGTTCTCTAATTCATTCAGAGAAATGGGCTGCTGATAGACAGCTATAGTAGATTGGCTTGGGTCAACATTTATAGTCGGATGGGTTGCAAAGGGAAAGACTGGGTTGCTCTCTATGAGTGCAGTCCGCATGGCCAAGTTGGGCTTAATTTAGTGGTCCTTGTATCCCATCCAGGCCTAGTTCCAGTTCCATGCTAGGTGGATCTTCACGTGCGCGGCTCGTGGGGTTGTGGGGCCCACACGGGGTGATGGTGAGTTGCGCATCATGTTGCTGAAGTGGCGCGGTTGGGCCAGTTGGGCTCGAGGACCTCAGTTTGTCTAGATCCGTAACTCGAGCCTAGCCTTGGTGCACTAGTGGGGTCAGCTCCCTTTTCCTCGCCGCCCTCATATACTGGTCCATATCACTAGTTTCCTCTAGGACCACATCCTCCCAAGCCAACCTGTACCTTACTGGGACCACTGGTCTGTCCGCCTCCACGTGCACAACATCATCCGCGTTGCCCCATCCATCGCTTCTTCCGGGCTATCAGCGTACCGTCGCTTTCGCGATCAAGCACGCCAATTGGTACGCATGACACCACCTTCTTTGTTGCTTCAAAATTGTCTCTTTGCAAAAGATTGCTTGGTACTGCTCCGAGATCCGTTTCAGGGCTTTAGACCAGTCCTCCGCGTGTTCTCCGTCAAGGTCCGCTATGATTATGCCGTTGGATCTCCAACGGTCGGACCTCGCCAGAGTAGCCTCAGTTTTTGTGATCTTTGCCTTCCCTTTATCAGTTCGTGGTGGCCGGAGGTCTGGCTGGTCTCGGTGATGCTTCATGTGTTGATCCTGGTTCTGATCGCTGGCCTTGGTGTTTGGTGCGTCGTATCCTGTTTGTCGGGGAGGGGGTCCCAATAGCAGTAGAGGCTTGCCAGTCGCCAGCACCACCTTGTAGGTGTGGTTTCTAGAACCAATACTGTAGTGGATGTACGCTGGAAGCCTCCTGGGGTGTCTAATTCTCAGCACCACATGGACGTCAGAGCCAAACTCGCTGCTGTGGGAACCGGTTCTGATCAAGTCTATAGTAGGCTTTAACATTCTCGCCGCCACGTCCCTACTTCAACAGAACATGGGGAACTGATCAATCACCACCTAAC
The DNA here is from genome assembly GCA_026586065.1 of Dioscorea zingiberensis. Classification (NCBI taxonomy): domain Eukaryota; kingdom Viridiplantae; phylum Streptophyta; class Magnoliopsida; order Dioscoreales; family Dioscoreaceae; genus Dioscorea; species Dioscorea zingiberensis. The sequence goes on from CM048819.1 coordinate 50,716,257, forward strand.
GCACCGCTCCCACTGCCTTCCCTGTACCCTCAGATCCGGCGTCTAGTATCCGAAATCCAAGTTGAATCCCAGCAGGGGTATCCGGCATCTAGTCACCAGGTTTCATACCATTGAGGCCGAAGGACAGTGGACGATGAACTGAGCATCTCTTAGTGGCTTCAACACTCAATTCCAGTTCTCATCAACAATGTCTTTCAATATCTCAGCCACCATTCGTCCATCCACCCCCCTAATATGGACGTCGGGCACAGTAATGATGGTGAAGCATTTCATCCTCTCCTTGCCCTCCATTATCCCGCTGTCGAGAGCAAGCGATATGTAGTGGTTTTCCATGTCTTCCTCGTCTTCTAATAGTTGATGTTTCTCTGTTGTCGTCGGTGGATTGGCGTCGGTGTTGGGCTTTGGGTTCCGGTATTGGTTATGGTCTCGGGCGTTCTGCCGGGCTTTTGTGGCCTACCTCACTACAGATTCTACATGTTGCTGCCCTTCGACACTCCATTTCACGATGGCCAGGCCTTAAGCATTGTTCGCATATTGTAAAAATCCATGAATTTTTTGGAAATAAATATTTTATATTAAATTATTTAAGTCCCGTGATTAGTGTTGATGTGGGATTAAATGATTTAAAAGTAGTTTATTTAATAGAAATTAAATTAATATGGGGTCTGTAGGGACCTAATAGTAATTTTGAAAGAATTGAGGACCTTAAAGAAGTTTTCCCCTCTCACAGCATAAGGATATAGCTGTAAAATAAATAAATTCAGGGACTTCAAGAAAATTGTTCTAATAAGTGATAGTTGAATTTGAGAGATACGCGATCTACTGCGGGGCAGATCCTTGAGAGAAGGAGAGCCGCGGTGAAGCCACGTGTGGTGCCCAGAAGGAATCATCAGTTGAGATGGCTTAATCTCGAGAGGGGGAAGTGTTAATCTGGGCCACACGAACTCAAGATGATCTCGATCTTTCATCGAGATCTCTCGCCCAAGCTCGGAGCATGGAAATAAATCCCAGCCGTCAATACCAATCTAATCGTGGCCGTTGATCTGGAGAGTGTTATACACGAGACCCTGGAACTAAATCTGAGCCGTCAAGACGGATCCACGTGATCCTCGCCCGATCCGGAAAGCCGATCATGAGGCGTGCCGAGAAACGCCTTTCTCAATGACTTCGCCATCACATGGAAGCGTTGCCGCCTTCCCCGGCCAAGTTACGCGCGGGAAGACCGGTCGCGTCGGCGGCGATACCTTGCGAACGGACCCGACGGCTCTATTGCCCCCTCAAGATTTGTGATGTTTCATGATTTATATTTCATTAGCTACCTTGAGATGTGAGCTTCACCATGCTTCAAGGTTCGTGCCATCTTGGAATTTATATTTGTGCAATTTTAGAATTTATATTTCATCAGCTGCTTTGAAATACGTGTTTGATCGTGATCTCAAGATTTGTGCTGCTTCGAGATGTGTACTTCACTGCATCGGGATGCACACCTCCTTGCTTGGGATTTGTATTTCATCAGCTGCCTCGAGATGAGCATTTCATCATCACCTTGAGATATGTGCTGCTTTGAGATGTGTGCTTCACTGCATCGGGATGCACACTTCATCATTTGGGATTTGTTGCCATCTCAAGAAGCGTCTTTCATCGTTGCTTCGAGATTTGTGGCTGCTTTGATATTTGTGTTTTATCAGCTATCTCGAGAGGTGTGTTCCATCCTTGCCTCGAGAGTTGTGATGCTTCGAGATGTGTGCTTCACTGCATCGGGATGCACACTTCATCGCTTGGGGTTTGTATTTTCATCAACTGTCTTGAGAGGTGTTTCATCATCACCTTGAGATCTGTGCTGCTCTGAGATGTGTGCTTCACTGCATCGGGATGCACACTTCCTCGCTTAGGATTTGAGAATATTGTTGCTTTAGGATCCACACCCTCCATTGTCGCTTTCCACGTCCCCTTTGTTGATGTCGGATGAGATGTCCTTTCTTCTATGGGAATTGATGGAGGATTTTATTTCCCTTGAGCTGGATGGTGAGCTTCTTGCCCCCGGCTTTGGATAAGGAAAGATCGGCTCTGTCTCATCGACGGAAGAGAGAGTCCCATCGCGATCGCCAGTCACCATCTGAATCGACCACTTTGTTGCGTAGATTTCTTTATATCATTCATGCCCCCAGTTTATATCAGAAATGCGTCTTTTATCTGTGATCATATCTGAAATGACTTGAGTGCAGATTTGTAGTAAACTATTAAAGGAATGAGGTTTTACACTTGTATACCCACAAGTTGTCATAGGTGAGGCAAGTATCAATCCTCGTTATACCCTTCGAGATAAGGCATCATTTTCTTATCAATTTTAACAACGACCATCTGTGTGTCACTTGCCGGATCACTGTTGTCAACTGCTCAAGGATAGAGGCACTTGAGGTTCTTCTTTGTTCCAGTAGCTTGAACTTTTATTTATGCCGAGGGACAGGGTTATTCAACTTTTGTATGCCTTTAAGTTGGTATGCCAACAGACCCACCAACGGTATATTGCATGTTTCCATTTGTTGAAATTTCCTTAAGGAGGATTTTCGGTTGGAATGAAGATTTTGTTGTTGAGGTTCAACCCCGTTCATTGCCCCCTGTGTGGCACGTGACCTGGTCCTTCCTCTCGTATGCCCCCAGGATCTCGTGAATGGTCCAAGTGATGGGCCTCCTCGGGCTTCAATGACCATCCAGATTATATGTATTTCTTGATGAACTCATTTGAATATTTTTATAGTCCTCAAAGTAGACAAATTTCAACTCCCGATTTGGAAACTTCATCTCTTGGCAGATGGACTCTTTTTTTTGTCTCTTTTCTTTTCTTTTTCTTTTTTTTTGTCTCTTTTTTTTTTCTTTTTTTTGCTTTTTCTTTTTCTTTTCATTCCTTCCTTTTAATTTTTTTTTTGAATTTTCTTTTTTTGATTTTTTTTATATTTTCTTTTTGATTTTTTTTTTTTTGATTTTTTTTTGATTTTTTTTTTTTTTTGCAATTCTTTAGCAAGTTTGAAGATTCCCTTCTCTCAAACGCTCATTGTTTTCTTTTGTAGAAAGTACCCTCTCAGACTGGGCCGGGGTAACCTCTATAAAATGAAAGTCTTTGATTCAGTGGATCTTCATATGAGCTTCCAACTGCAACGAAGATCCCTTTAAAAAATTTGTATGCCTGTACTTGTACTTTCTGCCTCAAAGATGGGAGGTGGAATGAGTGTCCCCACCGGGCGTGCCAGAATTTGTGGGATCGAAAATACCCGCCCGGCGTCGTGTCTGTAAAGAGACACCAGGCGATACATCGAATCACAAATGTCATATTTGTTTTGATTTTGTGGGTTCTTCCATTCCTAATAGAGGCAAGCCTCTATTATTAATTACCCCAGACAAAGTCTTGGAAACCTCCGATTAAGGGCAAATGTACAAGTAAAGGCAAGGAATAAAAATAATTTCATTTATTTTTAAAATCATAATTTTATTACACATATTTGTAATGCATATTATTTATTTATATATTTGTATATTTCATTGGCTGCCTCAAGATGTCTGCTTCGCCGCTTCAAGTGGCGTGCTTCACCAGACCGGGATGTCCGCTTCATTGTTTTAGGAATTTGTATTTTTTACCTCCAATGACTTGCATTTTTTTTAATATATATATTTGGATGAAAATGTAAATTGATCTAATCTTATTGCATTTCAATGTTGAAGGTTCTCAAGAGGCCATTAATGTTTAGACTGACAAGTATCATTGTGCTTCATTCATGGAGCAATGGATGCACATACTTGACAATTCCATCATCATGCATATGATGATAATATTATATTATTATTAAAATCCAATGAATACTTTGAAGGAAGCATTAATATTCATTTTTGATATTCTGTCCGAGAATCATTCAATGGCTTATCACCAATTTGACAATTGTGCACTTCATGCACCATTTACTTTTTCTACTTCTCCTTATTATCATTTTTATTTGAGCTTCATTAATTGCCCTTTGACTTTCAAGACTTGGACTTTAAAATTTGCTAGATGTGGGCCATTTCACCATTTTCCATTTCACCATTATTTGAGTGAGCTCTTCATCATTTTTGCCTTTATTTTTTATATTATTTTTATCATTCTGTTTTTTTTTTTAAAAGCCTGTGTATGTCAACGCCCATACATAAAATCGTCAATTTCATCTGCAACTAATTTCTCATAGCCCAAGAAATGAATCTCAAGAATGATTGCAAGCTTCAAAATTCTCGCCATGTTGATTAACTAGTCAAGTAGTGAGCTTGTTACTGTGGCTTTCTTCATCCTTATTCTTGTTTAGACTCATGTGCAGGCTCATTCTTGTAGAATTTCCAATAAATGCCTTCCAAGTTTACAAGTGAACCCATGATGTCACTAGATCTTTACAAATTTTCGTCAACATGGGTGACACACTATGAGAAAATATCATGCATTTGTAATAATAATTTTAGATTGATGGATAATTGGATTCTTGGCATTCTTTCCATTATTTGTTCTCATTATTTCCTCAAGCCTCCACAAAGATTCAAAGTATTTATGGTGGCATCTTCAAATTTTAATGAATGTCATCTTTATCTTCTATAAAGGCGACGCTTGGTTCTGCTTCTATATATACTATACTCTTTATATTAAACTTTGGATGCAATAACTTGTTGATCACCGTCATCTTCAAAGATGTGTTACCCTGCACCCCATCACACTAAACACTAGCATGGATAGGTGTGCACATAGGAATTATCTATAGTTTAACTCCAAATCTTGCCAGTCAAAGAGATTTGCTTTTAATTCTCCAAACAGTGGGATTCTTTTGACATTGCCTCCATCACAAATTTCATTACTGTTTTCATTCAAGCATTATATCAAATAGATACAAAGCATTACCAATAATGCTTATTTTCAGTGAAATGAATGTCTAGATCACCAACAACCATTTCACATGATAACCATACCTTCCCAAGAAACCCCTTTCTTTACAAAAAAAAAAAAAAAAAAAAAATTAATAGCAATGAGCATCCAAGAAAGGGCAGCAGTTGCTGCTCCATAACATTCATATCATAACATATATAAACAGCTTCCTTTTGATAGGGCTCCTTAGGATTCTGCAGCTTGTTGTGGTCTTTTGAGAAATTTCATCCCTTTACATTGTTTGCTTCAATTGACAGGGTCTTTCTTATTCTTCATAATTTTCTTTTCAATTTACAAAACAGCATCCCAGCAACATCTCCTTTTTTTTTATGATAACAGCCTCTTTAGAACAGCAGCCGCCCCTTTTTTTTGTAGCAGTTTCTTTCAAAGGCTTCAGTTTTCTTGGTGTCTTTTGTATATGCAGCTTCTGATTTGATTTTTTTTTTGCAATCCAGCCTTTGTAATCTTCTTCTTCTTGTCAGCAATCCTTGCTTGCTTCCTTTGCAGTCATCTTTGTGCGCGAATCAAATTTCTTGCAACTGGGTAACAATCTCCATGAACACTACTGAAATCAAAGAACGGACAAGAATCGCCAATGGCAACTTCAATAGCTTACATCCTGCTTTTGCAAAGAATACAAAATCGCAAAGACTACGGCGTAGAATGCAAATGTACCTCTTCATCCTCCTCAACGGCTTCATTCACAGCCAGCAGCAACGGGTTTTGGGGCAACATCATCAACAACACCGCAGCAATAACATCGTCTGCAGCATCCTTTCAATCAGCACATTAGCGCAACATGCACAGCATCCGGCGTCGGCTTCAGCAGCTCAGCAAACCAATAGCAGCTTCGGCAGCATCTTTAGCATCGTGGGCGTGACTTACCGCCGATTCGAAGGCAGTGATGGCGGCCTTGGGCTTCAGCGGCGGAACGGAGGCACTGGATTCTCCCTGCAATGGCTGACGGCTGGGAGGAGGGCAGCACCGGATCGACGGGGTGGCTATTGGTGCCGCAGTGTATAGGCTGAGTAAGGTCGGGCGCGACGCATAGGGCCGCAGCTACTGCAGCGTAGAGGAGCGAAATCGGGCGTGGAGGCAGGGTGTCGGTATGGGGCTGCAGGCGGCAGAGGAGAAGCACGATTGAGCGCGTGGTGATGCGTGCAAAAGCTCAGGCCAGGGAGGCTGCAGGCATGATTGGGTAGAAAGGCTAAGGGCGCCGGTTGGCGGGGCACAGGAGCACAGAAGGCTGCAAGGCGTAGAAGCGGATCTGGCTTCAGAGTCTTGGGGGGCGTTTCTCCTTTCTCCTCTTTTTTATCTCTGCCTCCCCACTCGAATAGACCTAGGTTTGTCTCCTTCGGCAATGTCATTAGAGACAAACCCATGTCTACCGAGGGGGTTTCATCTGCTTCATCTTTTCCTTTCTCTTTGATTCCTCCTCCCCCCTCTTTTCTTTCTCCAATTTCTTTCTTATATAAACAATCCCCTTCAAAATCAATCACTCATTTGATTTTTTTTTTTCTTTTCTTATTCTTCCAAGAATATTAAAAATCAATCACTCATTGATTTGCTTTCTTTCCTTTTCTTATCCTTCCATGAATATTGAAATTTGATTTGATTTTTTTTTATTTGATTGATTGATTTTGTCTATATTATTATTTATTTATTTTTTTTGAAAAATTATATTTATATTTTCCCATATTTGCCTAGTGATTTTTTTTCTTGGATTGGCTTGGATTTACCTCAGGATTTGTTCCCTTGGATTGACGTTGATTTGCCTCGGGATTTGTGCCCATGGATTATCCCAGGATTTGCATTTCTTTAGCTTGTCTCAAAATCTGTGTCCTTAGCTTGCCTCGGGATATGACCAGATACATATTTTTTATTTGAAATTAAAATATTTTAATTTCAACGTATTACAAAATATTTCATCATAATATTTCATTATTGGCTCCTTGAGACATTTTGTATTTTCAAGGCTTATAAATATATTTTATATATTCTCCCTTTTTTTATTTTATTTTTTTAGGGTAAACAGTAAAATTAATGTTAATTTCTCGATTTTTCTTAAGTTTTTGTCCGTGGGAGTATATATATGTATAGGTGTCCGTCTTTATAGTCGGCTCTACATATATGATACCCACATATATGTGTAAATATTCGCCTTCATGGTCGGTTACACATATATGATTAGACAGATAATTACTTGTTTTTAAACGTTCCAGCAAAATTAAGGGTATATATATAATTTTGTTCCGTAAGTTAATACTAATTTCATAGTGGCAATTTCCCACTTTTCTTTACTAGTGGTAATCTCCGCTTTATATTTATATAAAAATAGACAGGATGTGACATTAAAATTCCTTAAGAGTATGACGAAGTGGGAGCAAAACTTTAATAAGAAAATGGAAGAAAATGGAATATAATAAAAATGAATAAACAAGAAATTAAAACCTTTTCCAAAGGAATGACTTTTGAATATTTTGGTGACACAGGAAATCACCAGAAAGTTAAACAGGAAGGAAGGTAAGGGATCCACTTTTTTGACGGGGTAAAGTTAACCCTTTTCTTGCAGTATTTTGATTTCTATGGGTTAACCTTGAAGCTTTTCCATGGTTGAATTCTTTATATGTGCTCTATGGCTATATTTTCTGGCCTCCTTATGAACAAGGAATATTTGCAATCCTTTATTTTGTTTGGGATTCAATGCTTTATTTCTGCTTTTTAAGTCTGGATAAATATTATGTGACGGGTGGGCCCGGAATTATACAGCCCTCCAATGCATTGGGTAAAGCATATCCCTGGAATTGGTAGATCCAGTGGATAATAAGTATGGTATCATGGTGGTTAGCCCTGACACATTTATGAAAAGTAAGAATGAAATCACGGCGGTTAGCCTTGACAAGTTTTATGACATCCAGACTATTCATGATATCTTTTCACCTGTTTGATGCTTATGTTTGATGTTTAGTACCTCCATGACTTTGTTATTTCAATGACTCTACTTTCACAGTTCATGTTTTTACTCTCACAGTTCATGTTTACCTTATTGGGCTATTTCAGCTCACCCCTGTATTTCTTTGATTCCCCACCCCAGGTGAACTAGAAGTCTAAAGAGGAGAATGGCGTAATAGGACGCTAGGCTGCTCAAGAATTTGAGTTTATGTGTTTAGTATTTGCCTATGTATAAAAGGTTGTAATAATGTATATGGTGTCCTAAACTCCTAAACTCCTAAACTTTTGATCATTATGATCTTGGGATGTAATAAAGTATGTAAGGATTATGTATGTTTAAGTTATGTTTTTGGATTAACGACCCAATCACGGAGCTCCGGTTGATTCTGATTAATATGCACGAAAAGTTTAGATAGTTTAGAATTTAGGACAGAATAACGCAAGTAGAACGTTTAAAGGAAATATTTTCTAGATAGAGCCTGTTATTAAGAGTAATGGCATAAGGTTTTTCAGTGATTATTCCTCATATTTGAAAGGATGTGACAATATGCTAACCCATTTGCATCTTAGAAAGAAATGGCAAACGACCAATCATCTACCGACGAACAATCTCGGGATGTGCCTGTGCCGAATGTTCGTCCAATACCGACGGGGGAAGGAGTGGATAATATACCAGCTATTTTAACACAGCTAGCACAAGCCATGGCTGGAAACTCGAATCAAAGGGAACAACCAATGCGAGCACAACCTCGGTACGGCCACGGTGGAGCAGCTTCATGAAGTAATATCCTCCATCGCTCAAATGGGTCAATCGACCCAATTCTAGCTGAGGGATGGATTAACTCATTGGAGAAAATTTTTGCGGTACTGGGGTGCTCGGACCGCCAAAAGGCAAAGTTAGCTATCTATCGGCTAAATGGGGAGGCTGACCAGTGGTGGGCGTTAATAAAAAATACAAAGGCGAGAGAAGAAATTGACACCATGGGATGGGAAGATTTCAAGGCGCTATTTATGAATAAATACTTTCCCTGAGACGCTGAGAATCCGAATGGAAGATGAATTCCTAGGTCTCAAACTAAAGGAAGATGAAAGGGTTGCGGTGTATGAGGCAAATTTCACCAGACTAGGGAGGTATGTCCCACACTTATGTACTACCGAGCAGAAGAAAATTCATCGTTTCTACCAAGGTCTTAAGCCAGGAATACGAAGGTCATTAGCTATGTTAGAATTTGCAAACTACGAAGCTATTGTTAGGTGTGCAACAAATGTGGAACTGGAACACATTAACTTTCTGCAATCCCGAAACCACAATGACAAGAAAAGGAAAATGGAACACCAGTCTGGGAGTTCAAAGGAAGGTAAGCTCGAGGGGAAAAAGATAGCAGGCCCCATGTGCCAAAAGTGTGGGAAGAAACACCTTGGCAACTGTCTATTTGGCTCTGGGAAATGTTTCAAGTGTGGAAAAGGACACCAATCACGAGATTGTAGGGGAGACGCAATGCTGGGAGAACCACAACTGAATAACCAACACCAGGCCCAAAGACCAGCTCAAAATGCACAACTTGGTGTTAAATGCTTCAACTGCAATGAGGTTGGACATTATGCCAACCAATGTCCTAAACTGAAGGTGGTTGGAGGGAATCGACAACAGCAACTGCAACGACCAAGAGAACAAGCACGAACATTTGCTATCACGACTGCTGAGGTGGAGCAAGCAAATGACGTGGTGAAAGGTATCTTATTCATATGCTCAAAAGATGCTTATACATTATTTGATTCAGTCTCCACGCATTCTTTTATATCATACAAATATGTCGAGCATATAGATATGCCTTATTAGAAATTGGGAGTAGAACTATCTGTGAAAACACCAAACGGCGGTATGATAACTACGTCAAGAATCTATAGAGCGTGCCCTGTTAACATTTGTGGAAGGTCATTACCTGCCGATCTAGTAACACTTCCGATAGTTGAATTTGACGTTATTCTTGGCATGGATTGGCTCTCTACCAATCGGGAAACCATTGATTGTCATAAGAAAGAAATCGTCTTCAACTTGAATCAACCAAAGCTAGTATATAAATGTCGAGAGATAAATAGAACTCCGGTTCTAATATCTTATCTTGAGGCACGAAAAATATTAAGGAAGGGTGGTGAAGGTTATCTTGCACATATCACGGAGGTAACAAAGGAAAGTGCAAGAGTGGAAAGTACGCCAGTTGTATAAGAATATCCAGAGGTATTTCCCGAAGAATTACCTGGGCATCCACCTGATCGAGAAGTGGAGTTTGCTATAGAGTTAATACCTGGATCCAAGCCGATATCTAAAAGCCCATATCGAATGGCGCCAGTGGAATTGGAAGAATTAAAGAAGCAGTTACAAGAATTGTTAGACAAGGGATTTATTCGACCAAGTGTGTCACCCTGGGGAGCACCCGTCCTCTTTGTTAAAAAGAAGGATGGATCAATGAGACTCTGTATTGACTACCGAGAACTTAACTGCATCACCATCAAAAACAAGTATCAGTTACCCAGGATAGATGACTTGTTTGATCAACTTCAAGGTGCTCAATTCTTTTCTAATATTGATCTTAGATCTGGGTACCATCAACTGAAGGTGAAAAAGGAGGATATTCCGAAAACCGCATTTCGAACAAGATATGGGCATTATGAGTTCATAGTGATGCCCTTTGGACTAACCAATGCTCCAGCAGTATTTATGGACTTAATGAATAGAGTCTTCCATGACTACCTAGACAAGTTTGTGGTAGTCTTTATTGATGATATCCTCATATACTCGAAGGGCCAGAAGGAGCACGAAGACCATCTAAGGATTGTGTTACAAACTCTCAAAAAGAAGAAGTTGTATGCCAAGTTCAGTAAATGTGAATTTTGGCTACAACAGGTGGCGTTTCTAGGTCACGTGGTTACAAATGAAGGGATCTCGGTGGACCCTGCAAAAACAAAAGTCATTGAGGAGTGGTCCAGACCAACAACTGTGACGGAGATCCGCAGTTTCCTTGGGCTTGCGGGTTACTATCGACGGTTCGTGGAGAACTTCGCTCGACTAGCTAATCCACTAACGAAATTAACACGGAAGGGCGCTAAATTTATGTGGACCGAGGAATGTGAAGGCAGTTTCAGGGAGCTAAAGCAAAGGCTTGTAAGTGCACCTGTGCTAGCATTACCTTCAAGAAGTGGAACGTTTGTAATCTATAGCGATGCCTCAAAGAAAGGTCTTGGTTGTGTGTTGATGCAAAATGATAAAGTAATAGCTTATGCACCATGCTAACTTAAAACACACGAGCAAAACTATCCTACACATGACTTGGAGTTAGCCGCGGTAATTTTTGCCCTGAAAATATGGCGTCACTACCTTTATGGTGAAAGATGTGATATATACACGGACCATAAAAGTCTAAAGTATGTATTCACACAAAAAGAGTTGAATATGAGACAAAGAAGGTGGTTGGAGCTACTCAAAGATTACGATTGTACTATTCACTACCACCCCGGAAAAGCCAACAAGGTGGCTGATGCACTGAGTAGGAAGAATACTGGAATGCTAGCAATGATGCTAACTGGGCAGAAGTCCATAATAAAAGACATGAACAAAATGAACTTGGAGGTGGTGAAGCCAGGGATACAAAGCTATATAAAGCAAATAATCGCCCAACCTTCACTTCAAGATCGAATCAAGAAAGCCCAGGAAGACGACCCCAGTCTACAAAGGAAATTTGAAGCTATACGAAACGGCAAATTTCCTGACTTCAATATCAATGAAGATGGCGAATTGAGATTTGGTATGAGATTATGTGTATTGTCTACACCCGATTTAAAGAGAGAATTACTAGAAGAGGCACATAACTCGACGTTCTCTATACACCCTGGCAGCACTAAAATGTACAGGGATCTTAGAGAACATTATTGGTGGGATAATATGAAAAGAGAGATTGCTGATTTCACATCCAGATGTTTAGTGTGCCAACAAGTGAAGGCGAAACGACAGCTACCAAAGGGAGTCTTACAACCACTACCAATACCCACATGGAAGTGGGAAAATGTGACAATGGATTTTGTCACAGGGCTACCAAAGACGACAAAAGGGCATAATGCAATCTGGGTAATAGTGGACCGATTAACAAAGACGGCTCACTTTATTCCAATACGAGAGGATTTTTCTTTAGAACAATTAGCATGACTTTACATCAAGGAAGTCGTACGATTACATGGTGCGCCATTATCTATTGTTTCTTATCGAGATCAAAGATTTACATCAAACTTCTGGAAGAGTCTGCAGAAATGTTTAAACACGAAGTTGAACCTTAGCACTGCTTACCATCCACAGACAGACGGTCAATCAGGACGGACCATTCAAACTTTAGAAGACATGTTGAGAGCTTGCTCACTTGACTTTCAAGGTAGTTGGGATCAACATCTACCATTAGTGGAATTCTCCTATAATAGCAGTTTTCACTCTAGTATACAAATGGCTCCATATGAGGCCCTTTATGGGAAAAGGTGTCACACCCCAACGTGTTGGGATGAAGCAGGAGAGAGGAAACTGTTGGGTCCAGAGCTAGTTCAAGAAACAACCGAAAAGGTGCATAGGATTCAACAACACATGAGGACAACACAAAGTAGACAGAAAAGTTATGCATACCATCGACGTAGAGATTTGGAATTTGAGGTAGGTGATCATGTCTTCTTGAAAATATCACCTTAGAAGGGTGTAATGAGGTTTGGAAAGAAAGGGAAGTTGAGTCCAAGATACATCGGACCATACGAAATACTTGAGAGAATTGGAGCAGTAGCCTACCGTTTGGCATTGCCGCCAAGCCTGTCACATCTCCACGATGTATTTTATGTCTCGATGATAAAGAAGTATATGCCAGATCCATCACACGTGTTGAGTCAGGAACCGATACAATTAGATAAAAATTTAACTTATGAGGAACAACCTGTACAAATCCTAGACCGAAGGGAGCAAGTACTACGGACCAAGAATATAATCTTGGTAAAGATCTTATGGAGGAATCATGTGATTGAAGAAGCAACCTGGGAATCAGAGGAAGCAATGAAGCAAAAATACCCACATCTTTTTATCATTTAAGGTACGATTTAAATTTCGAGGACGAAATTTATATAAGGGGGGGGAGAAATATAATACCTTGATTTTTTTTTCGACTTAAATAAATCACTAAAATAAGGTGTAATATTAGATTAAACAAGAAGAAAAGAAAAGAAGAAATTTAGATATTTATTATTAATTATTTATTTAATGAAGTGAAGGAGGTTTGGGATTTAATTGAAATATAGGGGTTAGATTGCAAAATTTCTAAGATTTTGTTGTTAAAAAAAATACAGCTTCGTGGAAGTTGCTGCCCCCTTCCACCGCCTCATTCATTTATAAATATCCAAAGCCTTCATAGAGATGAGATAAGATTGATAGGAGAGAGAGGGAGAGAAATAGAGAGAGAGAAGGGGAGAGGAAAAGAGAGAGAGGGAGGAGGCCGGCCAAAGAAACAAGAAAAAGAAAGGGAAAGAAGGAGAAGAAAAAGAGGAAGAGAGAGGAAAGAAAAAGGAAGAGGGAGAAAGGAGAAAGAGAGAGAGAGAAAGGCTATTAATAGATTGAAGTAGTTATGCTTGAGATGCATCTTTAGGTAAGCCTTGCAGGTAGCATTTAAATCACTTATGTGTTTTCATTTTGAAGCAACAAAAGCTTTAACTTATTAATTTGGTTTTCAAGTAATAGAGTAGATACATGGAGCATGACTTTTGAGAAAAATATATATCTTATCTAATCATATAGATTGAATGAAAATAAATAAATAAAGAGATAAATATATAAAAAAAACATAAATAAATTTATACATGAAGCATTTTAGTTTTGTTCTCTCTTTTCAAAGTTTTCTTAAGGGAGGTTCTGGCAAAATCAGGATTTGGGTCAAAGGTAAAATTAATGTTAATTTCTCGATTTTTCTTAAGTTTTTGTCCGTGGGAGTATATATATGTATAGGTGTCCGTCTTTATAGTCGGCTCTACATATATGATACCCACATATATGTGTAGATATTCGCCTTCATGGTCGGTTACACATATATGATTAGACAGATAATTACTTGTTTTTAAGCGTTCGCGCAAAATTAAGGGTATATATATAATTTTGTTCCGTAAGTTAATACTAATTTCATAGTGGCAATTTCCCACTTTTCTTTACTAGTGGTAATCTCCGCATTATATTTATATAAAAATAGAGTGACATTAAAATTCCTTAAGAGTATGACGAAGTGGGAGCAAAACTTTAATAAGAAAATGGAAGAAAATGGAATATAATAAAAATGAATAAACAAGAAATTAAAACCTTTTCCAAAGGAATGACTTTTGAATATTTTGGTGACACAGGAAATCACCAGAAAGTTAAACAGGAAGGAAGGTAAGGGATCCACTTTTTTGACGGGGTAAAGTTAACCCTTTTTCTTGCGGTATTTTGGTTTCTATGGGTTAACCTTGAAGCTTTTCCATGGTTGAATTCTTTATATGTGCTCTATGGCTATATTTTCTGGCCTCCTTATGAACAAGGAATATTTGCAATCCTTTATTTTCTTTGGGATTCAATGCTTTATTTCTGCTTTTTAAGTCTGGATAAATGTTATGTGACGGGTGGGCCCGGAATTATACAACCCTCCAATGCATTGGGTAAAGCATATCCCTGGAATTGGTCGATCCAGTGGATAATAAGTATGGTGTCATGGTGGTTAGCCCTGACACATTTATGAAAAGTAAGAATGAAATCACGGCGGTTAGCCTTGACAAGTTTTATGACATCCAGACTATTCATGATATCTTTTCACCTGTTTGATGTTTAGTACCTCCATGACTTTGTTATTTTAATGACTCTACTTTCACAGTTCATGTTTTTACTCTCACAGTTCATGTTTACCTTACTGGGCTATTTCAGCTCACCCCTTTATTTCTTTGATTCCCCACCCCAGGTGAATAGAAGTCTAAGGAGGAGAATGGCGTAATAGGACGCTAGGCTGCTCAAGAATTTGAGTTTATGTGTTTAGTATTTGCCTATGTATAAAAGGTTGTAATAATGTATATGGTGTCCTAAACTCCTAAACTCCTAAACTTTTGATCATTATGATCTTGGGATGTAATAAAGTATGTAAGGATTATGTATGTTCCCGGATTTGGGGGCGTTACAACAGCGGCGTGTTTGTTGCGGGCCTTCTCCCATCCTTCCTCGCGGGGTCTTCTGCATGGTGTTGTTGGTCCTCTCCCCTGCCCGTTTCAGCGCGTGGTTGATGTTGATCTCCTGCAGAGTGGTCCGTCGTCGGGTGGTTGTTTCCCATACCGTATCGGGATGGTCTAGGGGTGTAACACCCTTATCCTTCTCAGGACCCAGGTGTCATACCAGCCAGGTCAGGGAGTGAACCCTGGCCTAAGGCTGTATAAAATAATTATTTACTTAAAATCAACACTAATATTAGAAAATATAAAGTCAAATACAATCCTATTACAAACCATAATGTCTTAAAGTTTCACACAAGTCTCGATAGGAGTTAACATACTCCTCAAACCATATAACAAGAAATAAGATAAATGACGTAGGCCAGGTGGTCAGAGCCAGCTAATGGAATCCAAAACCTAACTTCCACTCTAAGCAGAGCCATGACCCTGCTTACTACCTGCAAAAGAGCATAACAACAGGGTGAGCTACAGGAGCTCAGTGAGGTACTAACACTACTGTCAGGTTTACATACCTGTAGGCCTTCAATTTCAAATAATAAAATATCGAAGATTGAAATACAAAGACTGAATAATATTTAAAACATGGTTAACAGCATGCTGGTCATAATATAAGTCATGGAAATATTCAATGAAATCATATGATATGCTCTTAATTAATTCTTTAATCTTTTATCAATAGAACAGGATATGAATTCCACATATGTCCTGGCTGACCGTATCATGCCAGTAGCCTTCCAGGTTGGACCTTATCAACAACCGTGGAGGTGACAAACTATGGAAAACAAATCCTCGTATGTGGGAAATAAATTCCACATATGTCCTGGCTGACCGTATCAAGCAAGTAGCCTTCCCGGTTGGACCGTATCAACACCCGTGGAGGTGACAAGCTACGGAATTAAATCCTCATCTTTCTATCATATTAGTGTCATCTACACTTCTACTTTCATCTGGCCCGGCACGAAAGAGTGGAATAAACCAACACTCAATATCTCTCCTGGTCGAATCAACTCATTGGACCGTGAGCTATAAAAGTATATATCATTATACTAAGCACCACTGGCACGGAAGGGGGTTTTGTTTTCTAGAAATCAGGAAAGTTTGAAAAACAGATAGTTGGACGAGTAAAATCAGAATTATATAAAACCAACCCTTCCCTACCTAGTACCGTACTCTTTGGCTCTATCATAGAGCCACGTCTGGCGCAGGCATGTATTCGAGTATGATGCAATGCACTAATATGTCTATCTTGGCAATTTCTAAAAATGTGTAAATGTTTTCACATGCTTTTCATAAACATAAATTCAAACTCCGAATAAATCGGCAAGTCATGATTGAAAACTGAAAAGCATTTCATGAACATCATAATGATTTCATATCATGAAATCTACAAATATCAATATGATCAAAATACAAATGAAATGCGAAGGTTTATAGTTGTGTTCCCTCACCTTAGTCTGAGTAATTCCTAAAACTGGCTAGGTCCTTCCACAGCAGCGGCCTTGCCTTTGCCCGTCTCTTGTCCTTCAATTAAAAATATGAACTTTTTAGGAATACGAAATTCGTATCCTTAAGACATTCTTATTCTAACTTATTAGAGCATGATAGATTCATCAATTAACTAGGGCATGATTCCCCTTAACATGACTTCGTATTCTAAAGGATCGTAATACGAATTTGCCCCTAATTTAGAGAATCTAGCTCTAATTATCTAAACTATCAATAGCTTCTAATATGTTCTCTAAACATGATCAACTACAATACTAGCTCATGTAGTATAAATCAAGTATTTTTAATGAAATTTCGGCAGTCCCTTTTGTTTTTCGGTTTCCGAAATTTGTACAAACATTCACACCATACTTATAAATTCCATTCCTACATAACATATTTCATCCATGATGGCTTATTTAAGCTTATAACACCCTCAACATTTAAATTAACTAACCCAATCCTTAATTAACCTCCTAGTGTCATTCACAACCCTATTATCTTCACCCATTTCATTTCATAATATATCATCCGAAGTTTAGTAATCTCACAGAATTTCTTCTCGATGCTTCTACGCTACCTCGTTAGAAAACAAGATTTTGGCAGGCAGAAGGATCTGGAGGTACACCTCGCCGGCGTTCCTGAGGTTTGATCGGAGTTGAGGGGCGGCCCGAGATGGCCGGGCTGAGGCAGGCGCTGTCGACTGGCCCAGGCAGCCACCTGCCCGTCGGCGTTAGGTACACCGGCGAGAGGCAGCGACGGCTGGCAGCGCTGTGGGTCCGCCGAGGTCCATGGGCAGCTTGGAGGCTGGCCCTTCCCGCTACGCATGCAGTCGAGAACAAGGAAATGGCGGAGGCTGAGTATGCTTTGATGGCCCAGAAATAAGCCATGGAATTAGGCCGATTAAGGTGTTAGCGGCCCAGAGTAGGAGAAGGGGGAGGCGCGATCAGCTTGCCGGCGCTGGCGTGGGAGTGGCGCGATCGTGGGCTAGCGAAGGAGAAGAGAAGATCATGAGGGGGTGTGGGGGGGGAAAGAAGGTTTTCCCCTCTCTCTCTCTCTTCTTCTCTTTATAACAAAGTAAAGAGGTTTTATTTTATTATCTAAAATAATATTATATAATATTATTCAATTGAATTATTATTCCATTTTTACTGTTCACACACGGGGAAATACACTTTCCCCGACTAGATCCACATTTCGAGGACCGAGATGATTAATTTATTATTTTTATTCCATTATCTTGTTATTTAATTCGTTCTTTACGTCTTATCAGTAGTCACCAGCCCTACTGTAACTTCACGGGTCGCAACTTCTTGCCGACCGAGATCCAAGTCTTCCAGCTTTTGACCGAAGAATTATACTTTATCGGAACTCGTATTTTTGTCCCGTATTTCCAACCAAATAATTGAGATTGATTAACACTTATTAATTCTTCTAGTTAATAATCCTGAATTAACCTCTTCAGTCCATCTCCAACTATTCATGTCTATTTGGCCTGGCCCAATACGGCCTTCTCGGGCCCAAATTGTTGCGAGATCGGATTTAATTTCATAAACTCCTAATTTTCCTTAATTAAGTTGTTAAAGTGATTAATGTCTTTTATGTGTTAATTAATCTCCGTGGTTTTCTCCAGGGAATAATTTATTTAAATCGTGAAAATTTTTGGGGCGTTACAAGGGGACGCCTTGTGCTTCCAGGGCATTGTCGTGTTTCTCGAATTCTGGGTGTTTACTCTTTCTCCTTCTCTCACCGGAGAACCGCGCTGCCGTAGATGTTTATTGGTTTGTTTGCTTTGTAAGTTATGACATTATTTAGTTAGGCAAAATGAGTTTATTTAATATTTCCTTGTATTTGAAAATAAGTTTATTACATCAATGCTATTTATGTAATATAGATGGAGTCTCATGACCTAAAACAAGAAAGTCGTGACTCTGTTGGAAGGAAAACATCAACTAATTCCTGATGGACCGCTATCATGACGTCATTCATGTTGACTTCTTTGAATGAGAAAGCAACTCTTGGCCTTAAATCTGATAAGGAATTTAAAAGTGTTGGTATCAATGTTTGTTAGAGTTGTTAGTGAAAGGTTCAATTTGGTCATAAGTGACACACATGTCCTCAATTGTCTTAGGTATGTAAGAAAAATGTGGCTAATAATTAAGAAGATCAAGAGTTAAGTGGTGTGTCATGGGATGATGTGGAGAAAAAAATAATCATGGGAAAGGAGGTTTACCGAATATATATACAAGTAAGTAGTAAGTTGAATTTTATTGTTAATATTCTGTGAATATTTGTGCATTGACTCTAATTTGTTTATGTATATTTATGTTTGTAGGTTCATACAGGGGAAGAGATTTATATTAATAAGTCAATTCAAGACTATGAGAAGATGGCCATTGTTTGTGGAAATGATCAAGCAACGGGATCGTTTGCGAGAACGGGTGCTCAAAGCTCTAGAAGCCTAGGCACACAAATGTAAGCACCACCAACATCGCCAATAATCAATCTTGGTTACCAAACACTAGGCTTCAATGATTTTGACAATGTTGCACCAAATCAACCTCCTACTAATGACACATAGACGAGCTCCACTTCAAAGGCCAAGGTGGGTAAAAAAGAAGGAAAACGTGCTAAGGCGGAGGAAGAAATCATGTGAAATGTTGAGCATCAATTGGGAAGAATTGCTAATGTATTAGAGGCCGATAAGAGTCAATTTATTGGTAAGCAATTATTTGATGAGATCATGAGTTTGAGTGATCAATAAACAGAATATGATCTTGGATGACATTTGACTATTTGCTTCAAAATCTTCCTTTAGCAAATGAGTTTATGAACAAAACTCATTCCCTTCGTTGCATTTGGATGGATGATTTTATTGATCAATTGAAGGGTGGTCGTCAAGCATGAGTTGTTATAACACCGTTGGGTGTTACTATCGTGTTATTTTGTCTTGTTATATTTAGTATGATTTTATATTTAGAACAATGGTGTATTTTATTTTAGTTGGACAAGTGGAATGATGTTGTAATTTTGGTTGTTGTTTGGACAATTGCAATGTTGTAATTTCGGTTGTTGTTTGGACAACTGCAATGATGTTATATTTAGATCTCATATTTTTTATTAATTCACTAATTTGATACTTCTCTTTGAATTCATTGAATGGTTTGGTTAGTGAAATTGTAAGGCATTTGGAGGACCACCAGTTTAGTGGATTAATCCCTCCAACACTAGAGAGACTGTGAGTGTTTGAGATAATTAAGATTTTCTCTTGAATTGAACATGATAGATTAAAGGATTAATTACACTTTTCGTACCTTAAAATGGTGTCATTGTTCACTTTTATCCTTTTATTTTAAAAACGTTCAATACAGTCATTGTGTATTGCGTATTCTGTTCTATTTTGGTCCTTGACACTGATGTGGGGACCAAGTGGCATACCAATGAAATACAGTTTTTTATTTTATTTTTCTTTTTTTCCCAGATGCTGACGTGGCATGCCACGTCAGCATTTTTTTAATTTAAAAAAAATAGAATTTTGTATTTAAATGCAAAATCCTTTTTTCAATAAAAAAACTGACGTGGCATGCTGACATGGCATGCCACGTCAGCATTTTTTAAATATATATAAAAAATGGATTTTAAAAAATGCAAAAGTAATTTAAAAAAGCGGCGTGGCATGCGTCGGCATATATATATATATATATATATATATATATATATATATATATATATATATATATATATATATATATATAATGGATTTAAAAAAAAACAAAAATCCATTTTTTCAAAAAAATGACGTGGCATGCCACGCCAATATATATATATATATATATATATATATATATATATATATATATATATATATATATATATATATAATGGATTTAAAAAATACAAAAATTCATTTTAAAAAATGCTTACGTGGCATGCCACGTTAGCATTTTCATATATATATATATTTTAAAAAATACAAAAATCCATTTTTTTTAAAAAAAACTGACGTGGCATGCTGACATGGCGTGCGATGTCATCATTATTTATATATATATATATATATATATATATATATATATATATAATGGATTTAAAGAAAAATGCAAAAATCTATTTTTTTAAAAAAAATGCTGACATGGCACATAGTAATGCCACGTCATCATATACAGGTAGCTGTCATGACACACAAGCAAAAATACGTCCACCTGGAAAAAAAGAAAAAAAAAACTGTATTTGATTTGTATGCCACTTGGCTGCCACATCAGCGTCAGGGACCAAAATAGAATAGAATACGCAATACACAAGGACTGTATTGAACATTTTTAAAATACAAGGATAAAAGTGAACAATGACACCATTTTCAGGGACGAAAAGTGTAATTAATCCTAGATTAAAAAGGGAAAATGTAAATTACAAAAAAAAACTAATTTTGTGAGATAGAAAATACTATTTATTATTTAAATTTAATGGTGAAAATATTTTTTAAAAAAATATTTTAATATTAAATATTTTATATTTAATAAACATTTTATTAGATTAATTATTCTAGTTAAAAGTAATTTTTAGGGACCTTAAGGTCAACACACACACACAACCACCCCCAAAAAAATATTAAACAAAACCTACCAAGGACCCCCATGGCAAATAGTTCACTATTCAAGGGATGAATAGTGAATTATCTATAATTTTTATGTAGTGTAATAATTAGTAATAATAATAGATAATGGGGGTAATCTCACCACCCCACTTACATGCATGGTAAGTTGGTAACTACATCCTTTACTTACATCAAACAAAACAAACAATTTAAGTAGATTCGGTATTTCTAGTTACATCAAACCAAACAACAGTGATGTAAAAGAAAATGCAACATTTTTAGTTACTTGGGGTTGTTTGGTTACCCGCATTTTAAATTACGGTGTAAGTGAAATTATATATAATTGAAATTACTGTATTTTAACTTACATCAAGGTTATTTGGTTTCCTATAAGTTATTTGTTTAGCAGTGAGTAGATGTAAAGTAAGTGACTTTTACACTAAAAATTAGAGTACCTTTGTTTGGTTAGCTGTGAGTGAAAACTCACCGATTAAAGTTGGGGTAAATTAGTGTACTTTTGAATCATTTCCACTCAACACAAATTTGTCCCTAAGTGGGAAATGCTGCAAAACTATTGAGATAAAGTCACTCTCATCTCTTAACCTCCACTCACTTCATACTCAGGCCATTGTCGATGCCTGTTGCTCGCCTCCCGCCGCCCGCCGCCTGTTGCTTGTCATCCGCAGCTCGCCGACCGCCAACCAGCGCCCGTCGCCCATCGCCCAGCGGTCTCTCCTCCTTTCCTTCGCCCGCACCCTCAAGAGCGATCCTATCTCCCACCCCTCTCTCGTCTCCCTCTCCCTCTCCTCCGCCCTTCTTCTCTCCTCCTCTTCCTCCCAACTCCTTGCACCCTTCATTTAACCCTCTGAGCCTTCCTCGTCACCAACATTCCCTTCACCCGAGCGTTCAGACTTTCAACGTCATGATTCTCAGTTCTTGTTGGAGAGGTAGTGTAAGGATTGGGATGTCGCTGTTGGAGGTCATGCGCAAGTTGTCTCGCAAGCCTGATCCTTGTAGGTATAAAATCTTCATGAAGACTCAATGTTTGTTCGGAGGATCTAGCAATGCTCTTGAGGTGTTTGAGAAAATGTCTGAATGGGGTTGTAAGATTGATTGATTCCTTATGCAAGCGTAGCATTGTCTAAATGGTGTTGTAAGCGTAGCACAAAATGTTTATTTGGTTTATGTTTTATATCTTTTGAGATCTTTTATTGGTTTTGTAGAATGGGGTATTCTTTGATAGTATTTTTCTGTGGGTGAGAAGCAACAAAAAAATTCTTGTGTTTTTTTTTTTAAATTTATTTTCTTGCTTTGGTTTGGAACTCCATAGTTGAGACGGGCCTGTGCCTTTTGTGATTGAATTCAAAGTTTAAAGTGTCCTCAAATGGAGCAGAGTAGTTCAGTTTCCTTTGTATATTGAGTTATTCTTTTGTAAATGATATTATTGATTGTTTGTTAGCTACTGTGTTTTTGGATTGATGGAAAATAGAGGAAGAAATTTTGTTGTTAGGAAAAATTACTTATATATCATGTTATTGAAAGGGAGAAGAATGGTTGTGTTACAAAGGATTTATGTGGATTGCCTCAGCCATTGTTAAATGAACAGTAAATAATATTTAAATG
This sequence comes from Dioscorea zingiberensis, assembly GCA_026586065.1. NCBI lineage: Eukaryota > Viridiplantae > Streptophyta > Magnoliopsida > Dioscoreales > Dioscoreaceae > Dioscorea > Dioscorea zingiberensis. The sequence goes on from CM048819.1 coordinate 50,739,101, forward strand.
ATTAAAGTAGCAACAGACAACAATCTCAATTAGTGCATTGTATAATGGTTTTATATTTTTAACATAAGATTAGTGTTAAATTCAAATTATTATTTATAATAAAAAATTAAATATAAAATATAAATATAAAAAAAATTGGATCATGAAGGTAATCTCACCACTTACTTCACAAGGTGATTATATCACCAACTTACATCAAACCAAACAATTGAAAAGCAAATACAACATTTACACTTGCATCAAACCTAACAACTTGGTAGTATGTCAAAACACAGTATTTGAACTTACCGATAAGTCTACTTACGGGTAACCAAACAACCCCTAAATGGAAATGTTGCATTTACTTTTCCACTGTTTGGTTTGATGTAAATTGAGGGATATAGTTATCCTATAAAGCAAGTGGTGAGATTACCCCCATTATCCAATTTCTTTTATATTTAATATTTTTTTTCTTTAATTTATTTAAAATCTTATTTTCAATGTACACAATTCAACATACATTCATCCTTAATTTAATTATCTACTAAATTTAAGAATTCACCATACATTGATCCTTTAAAAAAAAAAAACAATCACATAGAGCCTTTGTGATGACAAGTGATGACAACTGCTTACTATACATTTTTTATTTTGGTGAATCTCACCATACATTACAAACCAAGAATCACTACCTTCAAATTTTATTGACTGATGTTCTACAATTTTTTTCCACTTCTTTAGATCCCTCTATGCTGTCATGAGTGGATGAGTACTCTGAATCATGTTTATAATCATCAGCAAATGTGATGGACTTCATTTGACTCAGCTTATTAAAGCTCTGCTACAAATACAAAACATAGAAAATCAATTGAGATTAAAGGAATAGAAAATATACAAAAAATTCAAAGGAATGCATCAAAGTTGCAGTTCCCAACCACAATTTAGGGCAGGCTTTGGTTCAAACAAAATCAGGTTGATTCAATTTTCTAGGAAGATTTCGATCAGTGAAGCAAAAGAGCTGAATTTTTCAGAAATCAGTCACTTTGAATCCATGTTTTCCCTTCAAAAACATCAAGGGCAACCAAGACCTACTTGTGGCATCCAATTTTTTTTTTCAAGTTAACTAGTGTGCCAAAACTCCAAAATTCAATTGTTCACATTTATTTGGCATATGCCCCCAAAATTCACCAAATCATTGGTTGTACCACTTCAAACTACTAGAATCTCTAGTGTAGTTCTCCACAATGATATACAAATTCTTCCAATTGAGTTGGCTCCCAAAATTATTCAAGAATAAAAATATAAAGCTGCATCTAGATCAACTCCTTATGACTTTCTTTCAATTTTTAATAGCACTGGTTCATCCTTTTACATCCAAACCCCAAGAGGGGACATTTTTTTCCTTCATTCCCTCTCATGGAGTTCACCATTCATTACTCCATCAACTTAAAAATCACAACTTTTGAGCATAAAAAACTCCACAATACTTAACCAAATTCACAATCCTTTCACATTTGTTATCAAAACCCACAACCTCTCTCTCCAACCCCAAAACCCTCACACCTTCAACTCTCGAATGGCGTCCATTGAAGAGCCCTCCGATCCATCCCTCTCCCTCCGTATTCCGAGGTAAACCATCCAATAAATTCCCAAGAAACCTGTGTTATACTTTCTTCAATTTGTCAATTTTTGACTCTTTGTTGTTTGATGCTTTAGTAGATGATATCTTTCCTATTTCTAACAATAAATAATCATTCAAAAGATAAACCCTGGCAGAAAATAACCAAATATATATAGCCAAAAATTCATTAAATTCGTTGAGAAACAAATAGAGTTACAAATAAAAAAAAACCTAAGAACATGATAGAAAGAAAGAAGAAATGTAATGTTTTTTTTAGGATGAACTTGAGTTCATTACTTAAAAATCGACATACAAAAGTTCATCACAATCAAAGTTCAAGCTTTCTAATTTCTTACAATAAATAATCATCAAAAACATAAAACCTAGCCCAAACTGACCAGATAAATAACATAATTCATTGAAATTCTTCTCGAAAACCAATTAGAACTACAAAGAAGAACCCTAAAAAGATGACAGAAAGACATCAAAACTCACTAAGGAAATCAGTGTCCTTAAGCTCCAACGAGGAGCACCTCCATCATTCCCAGAACCATCTCCTCAAGGGCCTTCCACTCCCAAGGATTTATATAGCAATTGAGTAGATTAGTCAAGATCCGCAGGGGTGGAGAGCAAGGGAATCAAGGTTCTCAACCTGAGAGAAGACGATGATCTCGTGGCCAGTGGGAGATGGCATGGGCGAGCTTGGAAACAAAGGGCGAGACTTAGAATGGCGTCGAGAATAGGCGGATCGCCGGAGAAGAAGCGAGAGTCGGTATCGAGGGGTTGGGCGAGAGAAAATGAGAGAGAGAGATCGGGCTTGAGGCTGAGGCTGGTGGGTGATTTTAATCCATGAGTTTTCCTGCATTTCAAGTCACAACAAAATTTTAATCCATGAGAATTGACCATGAGTTGAAATCCCGCAAAATAGGTTTTAACTGTAAAAATAGTTACACGTAACTTACCCTTTTACAACAAACCAAACATCCAAAATTTCATTGTACCTATAAAATAAATTGCTTCACAGTCACTTACAGGTAACCAAACAGCCCCGTAATTTCCAATACACTGTAATTTGAAATGTGGGTAACCAAACAACCCCTTAGTTTTATTATAAGTGCCCATAATCTGTTGTGTTGGGGTAGAACCTACAATTCAACCCTCGGCGAAAGCCCAATCACACACACAATGATACTTCAACAACTTGTTTCAATATCTCCAAGCATATGCAAAGAACTAGGGCATAAATTGAGAAAACAAGCACACACCACAACACAAATTATACGTGGAGTTCGGCACCTTGCCTACGTCTCCATGGGGCGGGGAACAGGGAATCCACTGGATATGAGTATCTCCGAGGCTTGAACAAGACTCAAGCTCGTCTCAAGAAGAAAACATTCACAAGAGCAATACAACACCAAAGAAGAAGAAAGACAAGAACAACTCACTATGCACTCTAATCACCTTAGAGCTTTTAAGTTGATCTCCCAAACACCCTTCTAACTGTTGCTCAGAGCCTTTCCAATGTCTCTCCTCCACAAGCCCTCCAAGCTTTCTTTAAAAGCCCCAAGATTTTAGATTAGGTCTTCAGCCGCAACAGGGACGTATTTATACGGGCCGTATATAGGGCCGTATACTCCTCAGGACGCTCCATACGGTCTGATATACGGGCTGAAGACCTAATCTAAAATCTTGGGGCTTTTGAAGAAAGCTTGGAGGGCATGTGGAGGAGAGACATTGGAGAGGCTCTGAGCAACAGTTAGAAGGGTGTTTGGGAGATCAAATTGAAAGCTCTAAGGTGATTAGAGTGCATAGTAAGTTGTTCTTGTCTTTCTTCTTTTTTGGTGTTGTATTGCTCTTGTGAATGTTTTCTTCTTGAGACGAGCTTGAGTCTTGTTCAAGCCTCGGAGATACTCATATCCAATGAATTCCCTGTTCCCCGCCCCGTGGAGACGTAGGCAAGGTGCCGAACTCCACGTATAACTTGTGTTGTGGTGTGTGCTTGTTTTCTCAATTTATGCCCTAGTTCTTTGCATATGCTTGGAGATATTGAAACAAGTTGTTGAAGCATCATTGTGTGTGTGATTGGGCTTCCGCCGAGGGTTGAATTGTAGGTTCTACCCCAACAATTGGTATCAGAACCAGGTCTCTACAGTGATGTGGGTGGATGTATTCCCGGTGAAGTGCATCCCTGGTATGATGATCCCCGGTGGCAAACAAAGAGAGAAAAAAGCCGGAACAAAGTTCCCAAGTATAGCGATGTGATCGACGGGCTTGGGTGATTCACGTAAGGTGTGTGCTCCAACGCGGTGATGTTGAGCAGTCGATGATGTTTCGCTTGAGGGGAGGCTGACCCAAGTATGGCGAGTTGGCTCTCGAGGAAGGCCCTGGTGTTCCACGTAAGGCGTGTGGCTTCAACGCAGTAATGTGCAAAGGGTGTCGATGGGGAAAGTGTTTCGCCTGAGGGTAGGCTAATTATGTGGTCCTTTGTTTGAGGGGAGGATTGTTGGGAGGCAAACTAAAGTCCCACATCCGATGATGAGAGAAAGTGGAAGGGGCATATAAGTGGTTGAACACATTTCATAGCAATGGGGCCTTTTCAGTGATTTAACGAAAAATAAAACCGTGAGGGCTCCGACCCAAAGTGGACAATATCGTTGCTAGTGTGGAATGTGGGGTGCCCCCGGTCCTAACATGTTGACAAATTACATTGTTCATTGTCTTATTCAGATTATTCTCTTTGCCAAAATCGAACTAATCTCATGAATTCATGTGACCTTGATAGAATGAGTATGGTGAAAATGTGTATTGTGTGATGACAGTGCTTGTCTTGGTTTTGTAGTTTGATTAAAATACCATATTTTTACTTTAGAGGAGTTAATATGCCATTGAGTTAAATTTCATCATCTAGATCTAGTAAATCTCATTTTATAATCTAGTATCCTTATTATCAATCTACTTAGTACTCTTATAATTTTTATTTTCCCCTTCTAATTTCTTATTATCTACTTCTCTATGTTGCAGGTTTGATTAAAACTGGAAGAAAATAGAAGTATTTGTTGGATCAAAGGTACTTATTCATGTAATTTTATAGATATAGTCATGTTTCTGATTTAAGCCACAACAAATTTTTATTATATTGGGAATAGATGGAAAACATGTGAACATGTGCTTTTTTATTGGGTTAAAGCCATTTTTGGTCCCTGAAAACATGGCCAATGTTCATTTCTATCCCAAAAAATTTAAAATTTGTTCAATACGGTCCACATCAGCATCTACTGCCACTTATCACTCCACATGTAAAATCCATGATTTTATTGAATAAAAGGGATTTAAAATTTTCCCCTATTTAAATTTCTAATTTATTTTGAAAAAGGGCATTTTGGGGATTAGTATAAGTCCCAAGGGCATTTTGGTACATGTGGGCTTGGAAGAGTTCAAAAAGAATAAATAAATTATTCCATAATTTATTTATTCTTTTAGTGGTTAATTTAATTAAATTAGGAAACCCTCCAAGTTGATCATGATTGGACTAAGTAAGGAATTAAGATTAAATTAATTAAATCAAGATTAATTGGGAAATATTCTAAGTTAGTATGATTGGGTTTAATTAAGGAAGGAGGTGAAAATTAATTTAAATAGCGAATTTAAATTAATTGGCTGCCAAGGACTTGTTAGGGATTTTATAAGGATTGGGGGAGTTCAAAGAAAAAGGGGTTGTCTCTGGTGAAGGACCTAACTGTAAAATAGAAAAGACAAGGGACTTAAAAGAAGTTTTGCCTCTCTCACAAGGCAGGGACCCGAAGGCAAATATGGAAAAAAGTAGGGGCTCTTACGCAAAAGACCAAGGCTGATCTCTGTACATCTGGTTGGACGGCTAGGATTAAACCATCCGTTAAGAATCGATCTCAAGGCGCAAATCCAACCGTTCAATTCCTCTCCAGCGCGTGTGATCTGATGGAGAAACCCATCACGAGGCGGACACTATTCTTCTTCTCCAGCGCGCCATCGCGAGATTCAATCTCTCTGTTTATGGAATTCGCTGGATTTGGGAAGACGGGGGGGGATGATTGGCGATTGAATCTTCTTGTCAAGGATATCGATCACGGCGAGATCTCCCCCGCGACCCCTATAAATACAGGGACACTCTCTGGGCAGTGTCACCACTGAACGACGGCAAGATCAATTGCTCCGTGAGAATTCAAGGGAGGAAGAAGAAAGGAGGAAGGTGCTCTCGCAGTGACGACCAGGGAATCGGGAACAGAGGAGAGGAAGACAACCACCTCCCTGCTCATCTCCGACGAGCTGTGGAGCCTCGCGAACACACCACCATCTTCTCCGGTGAGTTCTAGTCCTTCTTTCCTTCTGTTTTTCTGTCGAGCATGCATGGTAGGGCGATGGCTAGGGTGACGTACGTCGGAGGTCCACCAGCATTCCTTGTCGGACTCCGTCGGTGGCGCCGAGGAAGAAGCCTTCGGGGCGACGCCAGACGCGCCTGCAAATCAGAGGGAGGAAAGGGGACAGGCGCCGGCCAGAGGGGGCCTCGGGACTGAGACTCTGGCCACAGGCCGTCTGGGAACTTGCTGGCGACGATCGGACGGGCACGGCAACTCCGCATGGTGGCGGGCGTGGGTTCAACTCCGGCGAAGTCTCGGCCTGGGAATAGAAGAGAAAGAGAGAGAGATAGGGATTAGTTAGATAGTTACTTTAATTAATTATTGGCTAATGGTGGTTAGTATAATTAATTAATTATCAATTAACTAAAATAATTTGTCACATTAATTAATTAGTTTATCAATAACTATTTGATTAGTTAGCTAGCTAACTAGGGATTTATCAAGTGGGATAAATAACTAAGTATCTAGTTAATTAACTAGTTAATGGAATGGCAATTAAAAAGATAATTAGTTAAAGTTAACTATCGTAGTAGTTAACTAACTAGAAGGTTTAGACAAATGGGATAATTAATTAACTGATTATTTGGTTAATTAAATTGAATGAGAGCTAATTGGATGATTAGTTTAAATCAAATAATATGGATATCAATTGGCTAAATGGGCTTGAATAATAAGATGTGGCCCAACCAAGTAATGGATTGAATTTAGTGGGTCCAGCCAAGTAGCCAAGTTGATTTAAAATTAATTAATTAAATGATTAAGTTATTAAAATCAGTTTAATTAATTAAAAGCATGGTTAAGCTTAATCAAGTTTGGACCAATATTATTTGGTTAATCGGGTTTGATCAAGCCAAGTCGGGCTTGGGTTCAATTAGCTGGTTGACTAAGTCTAACTATGTTAAAAGAAATAAAAAGAAGGAAAAGGAATGTAAGGGTGGGGGTTTGAACCAAGGACCCCCAAAATAGGTTTAGTGGGCCTTAACCACCAGGCCACTCATCTTTTGTTTACAAATGGTTAAAATTGGTCATTTAAGGTAAATGACGTGGGAACGCAAGGGAAGGCTCGCACGCAGGACTCAAGCCCGATAGAACATGCATCATAAATATAGTATTTATAGACATGTACTTTTATTGAGTACAGACATGGTCTTGACAGATTTTGACTTGGATGCGTCGAGAAGTCCCGTGGAGCACGAGACTTTGTGACTTTAGGTAAGTACTTCTGCCTTGTACCCCCAGTCATTTATTGATTGGTTTCTTGACTTTTGATTGCATGTTTGAGCATGCCTTGTTCCTCTCTTCGGAGATCTTATTGACATGTCTTTATTGTGACATATTGCTTTGTTATTCATACATGCTTCCATGATTTGTTGAAATCTATATTTAGCATGTATGATTGTTTCGGGATGTTGGGATCCCTACTTGTTCTGTTCTTCGTCCCGGATTCAGTGGAGCAGGTGAGCTCCGGACTTTGCGAGAGCGTTGGGGACGGGACACCCTGACGTTCCGGCACTCCTGGCCAGAGGGAGAGTGCTCTGGTTGTCCCTGCCAGTCAGTGGGGTCGATCACTGACCGTGTTGACACGTAGAGAGGTGGCGCTACCGACATACGACCCGAGGGCCGTAGCGACCGGATAGTCGTTTTCTCAGCAGGTTCGCTGATGGTACTGACCGGGGGAAACGTTTGTGGAGCTTCCTTTGGAACTCATAGCTAGGAGTCGATATCTTGATTATTTTTGTGATAGACTCCTAGGGTTTATTACGAGGGGCGTGCCTCGAGCTTGATTTTGATATTCATGTTTCATTGATATCATATTTTCTTGAACCCCGCAGGGGTACTTACTGGGCTTTCCATTCGAAAGCTCATGCACTTGTTTTCTTCCTGTTTACAGATCCTGAGGTGTAGGACTCTAGTTCGCAGGAGCCGATCGTGGGTCGGGTGGATTGCTGAGGTCCGAGGACCCTGTCTATTTTCTTGTTCTGAGTGAGACTTTTTTATTTGTAGGTAGCTTATAGGGCCTAGTGTTTGTAGGGTATTTGAACCCTGGTTATTGTTATTTCCGCTGAACTCTGTTTTTTTTTAATAAATTAAGTTGTTTTATTTGCATTATCTGCTTTACTCACTTAGGCCTTGTACCCGTGTGGGGCCCGTCTCTACACGGTTACGGCCGGTCTACACATGTGCCCGAGGTCCCCGGATCGGGTCGGGGCGTTACACCACATTAGCAAAATAATGACCTAAACATAATAATAAAAAGATTATATGCATTCCATTGGTATTCCACATGACCGCCACGTCAGCAATAGGGACCAAAAATGCCAAAATACGGAATATATAGGGACCCAAAATGTCAAAATATGCAATACATAGGGACCATATTGAACAAATTTTGAATTTTGGGATGAAAATGAATATTGGTCCCATTTTCAGGGACCAAAATTGGCTTTACCCCTTTTTTATTTTTTGCTACCTTATGTATAGAGTAGAAATTATATATTCTTTTCTTTTTTTGCCTCAAATTCATTTTCATCCACTAGGATGATATGAAGAATTCTATATCCAACATTAGATCTTTTACCTGATTAGACTCATAATTTCTTTTGTATCATGAAAACTATAAAGTGTTTCTCACACATTATTTTAAACATTAAACCGTACTGCCAGAAGAATAAATATAACCATGGTTAATGTTTTTGGATTCACAACAATCAATAAATTTTAACGGCAGGAGTATATACACAATTAAATAGGATACTTGGGGGTATACTTGCAATTATGAGTTTCCCAGGGGCATTAAACAATTAGTATAATTTTAAGGGATATACAAACAATTTTCCATATAAAATATTGTGATAGGTACACTAGAACTTTTAGAATCATGGAAGGATAGAATTAGATTATATGAAACAACAATGATCATGTCTATTTAACCTCAAATATCTAAGTTGCTATGCATTGAGTTTTGATTTATTACCTATTGAAATTAACATGTTTTTTTAATGACAACTATATACATCTATGTAAACATTATTTTCAACTCTTAGGTACAAAATGGATTGGAGATCTATGGTGAATCAAGGGAGTAGTTTAGGAATGTATATCTCATTTACTTTATTTAATATCCTTTAAGAATGCTTGGTTTTATCTTGATCCTTTACTTTTTTTTCTCTATCCTAATTTCTATGGATATGTAGGAAGAGTGTCAACAATATGTATAAGTTAATGTTCAAGTATGGTGAGTACTTCAAAGAAATTAAAGGCAGTACAAGATTGATGTAGTGTTTGGGAAAACAAAAGTCTATTATTATAGATACTGATGTTTATAACTAAATGCACATGGAGGAGGATCTATCTTAGTTCTACTATTGGAGTTTAAATCAAATACTAGTATTTTGGGGCGTGGAAAGAAACAAGAGCATGAAGTCTTTTGTCAAAATTAGAAGTGAAGAAGAACTCACAAACATGTTCAATGAGTACAAGGATTTAAGAAATTGTGAGATCGATGTATCTCTGGAGGATGTAACACCACTTTCTGCAGTGGAGGATGGCCTGATATCCACCAATATGGAAAATAGATTGCAACCAAAAGATAGGAGATAAAGTGTAAGGCGTGCTTCTAATGACATCCCTATTCCAACTCAAGCAAGCTTTGATGCAAACCGGGAAAACATTATCATTTTCAATCAGGAGCATGTGGATATAGTACATAAAGAAGATTGTGCTGAAGATATTGAACTAACTGAGCAGATTGAAAGTGAGACCAATTATTATTTATTTTATAGTGGTGAATCAGTTGATGAATTAAGTGTTGAGGAAGAAAAATTTGAGATTGATAGTAAGAATCCAAGTATAAATGTTGGTTCCTTGTTTGTTGATGCATATCATTTTCAAAGGTCACTAGAGCAATACTTGATCCTCAAGGAGTTCATTGTTAAGTATATCAAGATTGATCAATGAAGAGTGATAGCAAAGTGTGCTAAATGTAAATGCTCCTAGAGGGTTCATGCTTCTGTTGATTTTTTTATTAGTCCCACAGCTAATTAATAAGGTTTGGAGTTACTTCACTAAAATGTCTCAAGACACTTTGGTCTCCATATTTAAACACTTCTATTTTTACTTTGACATCCGATGTAGGACTATACATTCCAACACTCCCCCTCAAGTTCAACTGGATCTTTCTTGTGTGGACCAGTTGTAACTTGCTTCTTATCAGGTCAGAGGCCGCTAGCTTGTGAGGTTAGAGGCTACCACTGTTGGCTTGCCATGTCAGAGACCGTTATCAGCTTGCCTGATTTTTTTTTCCGGGGGTTGTGCTGATCCCAGGAATACTTGTGCTCAGTTAAGCGACTTTACTAGCTTTGATAACATGTTGATTTTTTTGATTAGTCCCACATCTAATTAATAAGGTTTGGAGTCCATTTCACCCGAATGTCTCAAGACACTTCGGTGTGGACCCTCTCCATATTTAAACACTTCCATTTTTTTACTTTAACAACTTCAACTCTTAGAGAACAAGGTGGTATCTTAAGTAAGAAAAATTATTATTTAATGATTGTTAGTTAAAATTCTAATACACATTTAATTAGAAATTAATATCTACTAATACCTTGTAGGCGAAGACAATGTATGAAAAACTCACGTGTTGCTCAATAAACAATTATGGGAATAAGATGGCCACCCAACATTGGATAGCAAATAAAGTCTCCGATTAGCTTCGATAGGAGTGTGATTGGCTTGCCAAGGAATTAAAAAGAAGGTTAACTTAAAAGTATAATGGTATGGAGAGGGAAAGAGGAAGCAATGTCCAACATACATATATGGCAATTGAGAGGAATCTTATATGAAGATCATAAATTTCAAGGATGAGTTGATGCGAAGAAACCCTAGTAGGATAGTGAAAATTGACAAAGGGTCTATGAAGGGAAAATCACATTTCAAGAGGATGTTCATATGTCTAGGATCTTGTATTACAGAGTTTCTTTTAGGATGCAAACCCATCTTAGGGCTTTATGGATCCCATCTGAAAGGAAAATACAAACGAGTGATGATTGTAGCTAAGGCTATCTATGGATGTAATAGACTCTTCCCAGTTGCTTATGGTATACTAGAGTTAGAAAACATCAAGTCATGAACATGGTTATTAAATGTCTTGTATGAAGCAATATGTTTGTCTAATGGTTTGGTGTTAGCATCTAATAGAGAAAAGGGTCTTGAGGAAGCAAGTGTGAGACACAATATAAAAATTTCAAGAAGAAATTCCATGAAGAAGGTCTACAAAGAAGCACTAGGGTGATTGCAAGATCATACACAATTAGAGGTTTTAATGCTGCCATGGAAGACATCAAGTCAGTTAATACTGGAGCATTTAATTGGATAACAAAGTTAGAGACGAAATTAAAGATATGGAGTATATCACAATTTAGTAATGTTTCCAAATGTCATTACATCACAAATAATATCTCTAGGTCCTTCAACCCATGGTTTGCAGAACACAGGGAAATGCTTGTTTATGATCTTTTTGACATAATCAGACAAAAACTTATGGTGAACATGGATGAAAGGAGAAGATTGGCAGCAAAATGGAAGGATAATATTGTGCCATCTGTGAAGAAATCTGTAACGAACCTATCCTGAAGCTTGACAACATATGATGTCAAACGATGTGGTGACTCAAAGGCTGAGGTCTCTTACAAAGGGAAGAGGTGTGAAATGTGTTTAGTGATGAAAAATGTAGTTGTAGAAAGTGGAAAGTTTATGGAATCCTTTGTGTGTGTAAAACGCATGAATTTTGAGAATAAATTGGGTTTTATTTATTTTGATTGTTTTATGGTTGGGATGACTTTCTCTTAGACTTTCTTTAATTGAAATGTGGAGATTAAATAGAATTAAACCCTAATTAGGGTTAATTATGAGTTAGCCAAGGACTAAAATGGGATTTTAATACTTATGAGGACTTGAGCTAAATTTACCGCTCTCTCTAGAAGAGGGACCCGCATGTAAGTATGTTAAGCTGAGAGGACTTGGATGAAATTATGCATTCTCTCAGTTTGATGAGCTGAGTTAATTACTGAAGAGCTCAGGGGGTACTTATCATATTTGCATGTATACCATTCTCTCAGTTTGATGAGTTGAGTTAATTACTAAAAAGCTCAGGGGGTACTTATCATATTTGCATGTATACACATGCACGTGAGGAGGAGATCAACGGTAGGAATTTGGTTCGTGGATGAAGCTTGATCCCGAGGCAAGTAGTTTTCTTCTCTCGCGCACGAGCGCCGCCGCGTTCTCCCCTATCTCCGCCGCGATCGTTGAACCGTTCAACGGATCACACGTTCGTTCCGCGGTTGCGAAGATCGTGGGTATCCTATCCTCTAGCCAGGGCTCTCTATAAGGGCGGTGGGGTTGTAAACCCTAGCGCCGCCTTGCTCGAATTACATTCTCTTCCTCTCCGTTTGATCTTCGGCCTGAGAATCGTGAATAGAGGGTGTAGTGCCTGGAAGAATCACGGGCCGACCGTCACCGCAAGGTCTCGCCGAGATTAGGTAAGTCCAGAGCTCCCAGTTGATGACTGTGAACCCTTCTGACCAAAAGATCTTCGTCTTTCAAGGTTGGGTTAAATGCCGAAGCTACGAGGAAACACTCTTCGACGACTGTAGCGGTGGTGGAGCTCTCCCGAGGACTCAGGGTGCTACTGTCCCCATCAGGTGAGCCTTAGTCTTCTTATGATGATCAGTGAGTTCATATGGTCTTTCATACATGTATGCTTAGATGGCATGATTAGATCGTCTCCTTGTCTCTGTGGGACTGGTGATTAGAGGCTCATGTTGAGTAATGTGTCTTGCTTTCAGAAAAGGGGTAAGGATAGTTAATGATGAGGTTGAGGTTCAGTAAGAGATAAGAGGTTTACTTGTATAGACTTTCCTTGAAGGCATGAATGGTATTGCATGGTCACAGTTGATGATCTATGAATTTGAGGTTTATGTGCTTGAGCTTTTTAGGTTTTGGATGAACGCTTGGATGCTCTCAGATCTCTTGAAAGCTTGGTTTCACCCTTGATGAGAGTATGATGGTTTGCATGAGTTATAATTATAGGTTCGTTGTTAAGACTTACAAAGCTGTGATTGTTTGCAAGGCCCAAGTTGAGAAAAAGGATATTTGGTTTGATTGGTGGGTTTCACTATCATTAGAGCTTGGGTTGTGAGTAGTGAATTCTAGTTAGCTACAGGTGATGAAGCTCTCTGATGATTATTAATTTAGTTGTTATAGATGATGTTTGGAATCTTGTTTATATGGGAGCTAGTAAGATGATTCTTTAAGTTAATAGAAATCGTGTGTGGGTAATAAGCTAATGGATCTCTGTGGAGAGTTAGCAAGTGGGTTCCCTGTGAATAGAACCTGGACGAGCATGAGCAACATGGTAGTGTGCATACTAGAGTCATGGTCCTGTAGTTTTCTCTTTGGAGAGGTCTGTTGGGAATGGGCAAACAAAGCCCACTTTAGTACCACATTGGAAGATGAGAGAAAGTGGAAGGGGCATATAAGTGGTTGAATATATTCCGTTAGCAACGAGGCCTTTTGGGTTAAGCCCAATAACAAACCGTGCGGGCTCCGGCCCATAACGGACAATATCGTTGCTAGTGTGGAATGTGGGGTGCCCCCGGTCCTAACAATTGGTATCAAAGACAGGTCTCTCCAGCGATGTGGGAAGGTAGATCCTCAGTGCCAAACAAAGAGAGAGAAAAGCCGGAACGAAGTTCCCCAAGTATAGCAGTGTGATCGACAGGCTCGGGTGATTCACGTAAGGCGTGTGCTCCAACGCGATGATGTTGAGCAGTCGATGATGTTTCGCTTGAGGGGAGGCTAACCCAAGTATGGCGAGTTGGCTCTCGAGGAAGGCCCTGGTGTTCCACGTAAGGCGTGTGGCTTCAACGCAGTGATGTGCAAAGGGCGTCGATGGAGCAAGTGTTTCGCCTGAGGGGAGGCTAATTGTGTGGTCCTTTGTTTGAGGGGAGGATTGTTGGGAATGGGCAAACAAAGCCCACTTTAGTACCACATTGGAAGATGAGAGAAAGTGGAAGGGGCATATAAGTGGTTGAATATATTCCGTTAGCAACAAGGCCTTTTGGGTTAAGCCCATTAACAAAACCGTGCGGGCTCCCGCCCAAAGCAGACAATATCGTTGCTAGTGTGGAATGTGGGGTGCCCCCGGTCCTAACAAGGTCTTTAGTTCCAAATGTCTATGTATGAATTTATACTTAAGTTTTTTATCAGTACGAGTGTGTATTATATGGCTTCGTTGTCCAGGGATGAGAATGGGTTAGCTTGGGTTTTAGTGATGGCTACCCTTCTGTTTTAATTGGGCTTGGTCCTTTGTTAACAGGTTCATAGAGAGTGAGTTTAGTGGATTCTCATTTGATAAAGATGGTTGAACCTGTCAATGGAAATATAGGGTTTGATAATTTCATGGTTGACAAGGCCTTCAAAATCTTGTGTAGAAGGGTTTAGGCTGTGAATGTTGGTGATCTTTATTTAGGGCTCAGGTTGATGTGGTCCTCGAGTTAGAGTATTGGTGTACTGATGAAGTATGGACTGATGGCTTAACTGGTTGGGTGGTAAAGTAACTGTTTAGTGGTACTATGGTCTTGTTGATATTAGCTGGAGATGTGGTGATTATGATCTGTGTTAGTCAAGATAAGTAAATCAGGTTGGTAAAGTTTGTGAATGATTAAGGGACCTGCAGTCTGGCTGTCCCCTTCAAGGGACATCTGGGCAGCCTGTAGTTACCCGATAGGGTAGTGTAATATACCTTTGGAAAGATGGGGAAGAGATCTTTCCTCGAGCCTTAGATCACCTCGATTGGGTTTATGGATCAAAAGTTATGAGCAGTTCTTCGGGACTGCGCAGTGCGTTCAAGAATTCTACATTAATATTTTTGTCAATATTAATGAATTATTGTGGGGATAGTGAGGATACCAAGTTAAACTTGTGTTCATAAGATATCGACGTGGATGCGTCGGGTGGAGGTTCCGTGGGACAATAGACTCTGTGTTTACAGGTAAGTACGCTTGCCTAGTCGCCACCCGGTTTCGGGTTTCTTTGGCTTGATTTTATTTTGCTTGATTTTAGCATGATTTTATTGTTATCATGCCTCGTTGATATTTTGGATTGTTGATTGTCATACATGTATGTTATTTTCTTGTTGGTTTGGAATCTTGAGCATGTATGATTGTTTTCGGGATGTTGGCATCCCTAGTGTTAGCTGGTTCTCCGCCCGGATCAGAGGAGCAAGTGAGCTCCGGTTTGAGAGAGAACGTTCGGGGACGGGACACCCTGACGTTCCGGCATTCCATGCCAGAGGGGTGATACTCTGGTTGTCCTGCCTGTCAGCGGGATTGATACGCTGACCATGTCGACATGTGTGAGAGGTGGCGCTACCGAGGAGCGACAAGTTAGTCGCTGGCCAGAATCTTTGTGTGATCTTGTGGGATATTCGTTGAGTACTTTTTCCAGAGCCTGAGGGCTATTGCTAGATTAGGGGTCCCTACCGTTGGTTAGGTCTTTGTGGTATGTCTGAGACATCTAAGCTGTGATGCCACGGGGCGTTGTCCCTATCTGTTTGCTGATATGTTGATTGATATGTCCTTGATTATATCTGACCCTTTGTGATCCATGCGGGGTACTTACTGAGCTTTCCCTTCGAAAGCTCATTCGCTTGTTTCCCTCTTTTTCAGGTCCTGTGGAGCAGGAGGTTTGATTTCGGGGGATCGTGCGAGGGCTGGGATTTTTGCTGAGGTCGAGGATCTCACCTGTTTGCTTCATTCTGAGAAAGGTTGTGTTTCTTTTTAGGACCCTAGTAAGGCCTGGACTCGTATAGGGTATTTTGGACCCTCGTATTTATTTTGGTGCTACTCTGATTTTTATTTTGAGATTTTATGGATTATTTGTTATCTGCTGTACTTATTTAGGCCTTGTATCCGAGTGGGGTTTGTCTCTGCTTGGGTACGGCCGATCTGTTCACGTGCTCAGGGTCTCGGAATCCGGGTCGGAGCGTGACAGTGTGCATGCCTTAGCATTCATCTTTAGTATCAAAGGTGTAAAATAGGAAGACTAGGTCGATCCATACTTTTATGTGAAGAAAATTAGGGATGCTTACAACTTGGAGATTAGTCCCACACTTGATATCAATCAATGGACTTCTAATAGTCAATTAAATGCTTTGCTATCTCCATTGTCCAGGAGACCAACTGGGAGGCTGAAAAAAATAAAATAAGGGTTGTAGATAAAATAAAGACGGGCAAACATAAATGTGCTAGGTGTGATGGATTTGGTCATCAAGCAAGAACTTGTAAAGAGTTAGGACATTCAAGAACCGAACAAACTCCAAACACTACCGATCAATCAACTAGAAGCCCCCGAGGAAGAAGTTTAGAAAAATATTATAATTTTGAACTTGCAAATGTTAAAGAAGTGCTATTTGATTTAAATTGTTCTTGCTCATTTTTAGAGGAAGGAGATTGTCATGTGGGCTTATTATCATATTTCTGCTCTACCAAAGAAGAAAGGAACAAGGGATATGCCTAAAAAGACTCCAACACATGAAGAGATTAATCGAGAAAAATTGTTGAGTATAATATAGAATATAGTTAACTTGATACTCTTGTTGTTAGATTTAATTCATTTAATTGAATGACCACTAATCCACGATCTTTACAAATTCTATAGGTTTTTTTTTGACAAACAAAATTATAGGTTTTGGAGTTTACACTAAATATTATTTTTTTGCAAGATCACAATGTTTTTCTTTGCCTTTTTTAAGTTGAACCTTTGTAAAGTTGTTGATGTTGACGTAAACATATAGCAGATTTCTTTTCCACATTGTTTTTTTATTTTCTTGTATGAATTCTTTATTTTGATATTATGGAAATATTCATAATTTATTTATTTGGTATGGTGTTAGATGTTTAAATTTGTCTAAAATATGCATAAAATGTGCAATTGGTGATGGATTAATATGGTGAGAAGGTTATTTAGTTAGGTGATTGATGTTGATGTATATACATAGCAAATTTTTTTTTCAATCCTTTGTTTTAATGTGATGGAATGCTATTATTTAAATATTTACAAGTCCACAGTCCTGATTCAGTCAGGTGGATTGGATCACTATTTATTTCTGATCGGCCCCCTATTCTGATCTCTGGAGCATGTTTGAAAGATTTTCTACCGTACAAATAGGAAGATCATCGAAAAATAAGCTAACATGTCAATTTTTATACAATTTGGTGACCATTTGATCCTCTCATTTAATAATTAAAATTCTGAACCGTTAAAATTTTTTTAAAATAAAATCATTAAGTGGGAGGATCAAACAGTCACCATTAAGTAAGAGAATCAAATGGTCACCAAATTATATAAAAATTAATAAACTAATTTATTTTTCAGTGATCTTTCCATCGTATGGTTGGAAATCTTTCAAAAATGCTTCAGGGGCCAGAATGGGAGGCCGATCGAAAATAAACAGTATCCGACTGGCCTAACTGAATCAGAGTCGTACAAGTCCATATTCATTATCTAGTTATTTGTTATGATATTCCAGATCTAAATTTGATTTCAATATGCACAAAAGCGTGCAATTGCGAAGGTATATATTGATTCAATTTTTTAAGGGTATATTTGTAATTTAGTTGATCAATATAGTGCTTAGGTTCTTCAATTGGTTTTATTTTCTACAAATCAAGTTTTTATGAAAATTAAAATTTATGAGATATATTTGTAAGCAGAAAAACAATTGTAAAAATTGGGGGATATTTTTGTATTTGTTAAAAAATAGAAGGTTTTGTGTTTTAGTTGGAAAAAAGTATTCGTATTTAACTATTTGTTTCTTTAATTATTATTATTATTATTATTTTTGAGAAATTGAACTTGTGGTGAGGTATTTAAAAATAAATAAATTAAAAAAACACAAAATGGAGGTTTGCACTGCAGGAGTTGGAGGAAAAATAAAAATTAGAGAAAAAAAAAACATGCAGTGATGTTTCTGAAAATAAAAAATATATATATCTTCTAAGATAAGGCTATGATGGTCTCCTTCTTCTTCTTCTTCTTCTTCTTCTTCGAAAACCTCGGAGCAACGCCAATGGCGTCGCATCTCATTGTCTCCCAGTTCCTCCATCTCTCCACCTCCCTCCCTCCCCCTCTCAAGCTCAAGTTGGGCCACCCAAAGCCTCCCAAGGTTTCCCTCCAAGACACCTCCCCCTCTTTGCCTCCCAAGAACTCCATTTGGATCAACCCCAACAGCCCCCGCGCCGCCCGTCTCCGCCAGCACTCCTCCGAGTCCCGCTATGCACGCCTCCTCAACCTCGCTCAGTCCCTCGACTCCTCCGCCCACCCCGACGCCATTCCCGACCTCCTCCTCTCCCTTGCCGAGACCCCCACCGAGCAAGACGCAGTCGTCGTCCTCAACCACATGGACAACCCTGCCGCCGCTCCCCCCGCCCTCCGCTGGTTCCTCCGCCACATCAAGGTCAACAAGGAGTCCATCCTCTACAACGTCTCCCTCAAAGTTCTCCGCAAGGGCCGTGACTGGAACCAAGTCGTCGCCTTGTGGAATGAGATGCTCGCTAATGGCGTCCGCCCTGATAATGTCACCTTCTCTACCATGATTAGCTGTGCCAGGGTCTGCAATCTCCCCGACAAGGCCGTGGAGTGGTTTGAGAAGATGCCGGAGTTCGGATGCTCCCCCGACGATGTCACCTACTCCTCCATGATCGACGCTTATGGGAGGGCGGGCAATGTGGAGATGGCTCTAGGGTTGTATGATAAGGCCAGGAAGGAGAAGTGGAGGGTGGACCCTGTGACCTTCGCCACTGTCATTAGGGTTTATAGCTCTTCTGGCAATTTCGATGGTGCACTCAATGTGTTTGAGGAAATGAAAGCACTTGGTGTTAAGCCGAACCCTGTCATTTTTAACACTTTGTTGGATGCCATGGGGAGGGCTGGGCGGCCATGGCAAGTGAAGACATTATACAAAGAGATGATTGCTAATGGGTTGGCACCGAACAGAGCTACATATGCTGCACTTCTCCGGGCTTATAGTAAGGCTCGGTATGCTGAGGATGCTCTTAGTATCTATAATGAGGTGAAGGAGAAAGGAATAGAATTGAATGTGATCTTGTATAATATGGTGTTGTCAATGTGTGCTGATTTGGGCTATGTGGATCATGCTGTTAAGATATTTGAAGAGATGAAGGGTTTGCCTGAGGGTTCTAAGCCCGATAGTTGGAGTTATTCGTCGCTGATCACTGTGTATTCATGCAGTGGTCAGGTCTCTGAGGCAGAACGGGTGTTGAATGAGATGATAGGATCTGGTTTTCAGCCTAATATATTTGTTTTGACATCGATTATCCAATGCTATGGGAAGGCTGGGCAAGCAGATGATATCGTGAGGACGTATGATAAAGTGTTGGAGTTGGGTATAACACCGGATGATCGGTTCTGTGGTTGTCTTCTGAATGTGATGACTCAAATTCCATCCGAAGAGTTGGGGAAGGTGATTGGATGTGTTGAGAAGTCTAATGCTCAGTTGGGTTCTTTGGTGAAGCTGCTGGTGGATGAGGGAAGTGCCACTGAGGTGATCAAACTGGAAGCTGAAGATCTCTTTAGCAAGATAAGTGAGGAAGTTAAGAAAGCTTACTGCAATTGTTTGATTGACCTGTGTGTGAATCTTGACCTTCTGGAAAGAGCTTGCATTCTCTTGGACATGGCCATGCGCCTCGAAATATATACTGCTCTTCAATCAAAATCATCGTCACAGTGGTCTTTACATGTGAAGAGCCTGTCACTTGGAGCTGCTCTAACAGCGTTACATATTTGGATGAATGATTTATCCAAGGCTTTAGCTAGCGGCGAGGAGTTGCCACCATTGCTTGGCATCCATACTGGTCATGGAAAGCATAAATACTCTGATAAGGGGTTGGCATCTGTGTTTGAATCCCATTTGAGGGAGCTGAATGCACCATTCCATGAAGCACCTGATAAGGCTGGATGGTTCTTGACGACAAAGATTGCTGCTGAGACATGGTTGAAATCAAGGAGTTCACCTGAATTGGTCGCTGCTTAGGTTGCTTATGTAGTCTCTTATAAGCAATTTTGCTAGTTTTATGAATTGGATTTCATCTTGGTAGTCAAACGGTGTTCGTAGGCAATTCTATCCCTTCTACATGGTTGTTTTATGCAACATTGACAGCATTTTAGCTTAGCTTCTTTCAGCAACTGTAGTAGCCATGAGGGCATGATCCTACATTTGGCCGAAGTTTCTTATGAGCTTTTTCTATCTGGAATTTAAATTGTGCTTCTATTGTACAAATTCAAGGAGATCTTATAGTTGTATTTTCATGAAAGTTTAGTAATCGGAAGTTTGAAAATGTCATTTCTGTAATCCTTATTGAGTTCATCTCAAAATTGTTAAATGATGCAAGCTGAATGAAGGAGAAATCAGTCCTCTCTTGTTATCCTTTGCCTTCAAAGATCTAGGTCTTCAAGCACACTACTACATTGAATTAAATTGCTTATTCCATCTTATCACTAAATATTTCTGCAGTTTGGTCTTATCGTGATGAGAAGTCTGTGAATCAAATAAGATTGGAGCTCAGGAATGATTCATGTCTTAAAAAAATAACATTAATGAGAAGTATGTGTTACAAATCAGTTGTAAGTTAAACAACAACTAATTTCACTGCTACAACTGTCCGAACTCTTCTCTCCAGGTCTGGCAATCAGGAAGGCTTAAGCTCATATTCTTCACTCAGGTGCTAGTTTGATCAATTATATGAATTTAAGAGTCAATCATGCACAATCCTGGGGTCATGTATGCATTAACTGTAGTGATGCAAGTGTTAAGGCTGGGTAGTGTCTCGAAAGTCCAGAAACTCCAGGCCAGTTGCAGATGGAGCCAGGCCATGATCAGATAGATACTGAGCATTGTGGAATTTACTCAGATGTCTAATACCACTGTCACAAAGGATAGTCACAATTGTATGCCCTGGGCCTAGAGAACGAGCCAACCGCACAGCCCCGACACAGTTCATAGCTGAAGAACTCCCAACAAATAGTCCATCATTCTTCAAGAGATACCTGAGAAGAATGTATAGATCCAACAAAATGAGAATGAAGAAAATTTTGCCAATATATTTTCTTAACAGATCTACTTTACTCACACAATTTATATACAGTAAAGCAATCCCCCTCTTCTTTTCCTTACTTTTCTTCAATTCAAACAAAACATTGCAGAAATAATTAAAAATGGTAAGAACCTGGACATTTCAACAGCTTCCTTATCGGTGCCTCGGTAAGCTCCATCCAACTCTGCCATCAAAAAATTCTTGGTCAGTCTGTTGATTCCGATTCCTTCAGTGATAGTATCAAAAGGATTCTTCAACCTGCGACCCTCGGCTTCCTCCTTTGTATACATAACACCTCTCATGACCTTATTGTAAAGACCAGATCCGGGTGGATCAACAAGGAAACACTTAATGCGAGGATCTTTCTCCTGAAAGAAGAACAACAAATAATTGATGCATAGCTTGACTAGAATACCCGAAGAACAAGTTAAAATGGAAATGAATTAAGGCCAAAAACCTTAAGAAACCGTGAAATTCCAGCAATGGTGCCACCTGTACCTGCAGCGGCAATGAAGGCATGCAAATTTCCTCCAGTTTGTTCCCATATTTCTGGGCCAGTGCCTTCATAGTGGGCTCTGAAATTAGCCAGGTTTTCAAATTGATCAGCAAAGAAACCACCTTTACAACCTGTCCTCGAGATTGCACTGCATTCTCTCACTTCTGTGGTATGACCATTGACATGTAGATACCCATTAGTTGCTCTGCCTTGATTTGCTGCTAATTTGTTGGCTTCGGAAGCCCTACGTCTAGCAATATTGACATAGTGTTCTTTGTGTGTGATAGACACCGGCCTTACTCTCTCCACAGTAGCACCGAGAGCCTCAAGTATTTCAGACTGAAAGATTTTGAGATATAGTAAACAAAAACTAGCAGTGCATAGTGTACATAAATTCAAACCACTAAACATGTGTTTGAAAATCAACATTTGATTGTAAAGTAATTTGACATCAAAAAGAAATTGCAGCTTCTAAGCAGATGGAGTTCAACATCATGAAATAGAATTTTTATTGTCTGCATAGCGGTAAGAAATATTAACTGAATATGTAGAAGAGCATACATTATAAACATGCATACAAGCTCCAAATGAGAGCCCATCCACCTAGTTGCCAGTAGTGTACAATATAATAGGTGGATGGATATACATGAAAATGTGGATATGATTGCATAAGATTTAAATACTAGGAAAATAATGCTATTATGAAATACTACAGTAAAAAAGGTAAAGCATGGATAAGGTTATGCATACCTTCTCAATAGCAGCATCATCTGGGATGACTACATGACATTTACAACCGTATGCAGGCGCAACAGTAGCAAGACTAATAGCAGTGCTTCCAGCACTTCCTTCAGTCACGACACCACCTTGAACAAGTGCTCCGGTATCCAATGCCTTCAGGCATTCAGAATTAAACACCAAGTTAGCAACTAAATGAACAAGCTGGTAGACCCAAATTTGCAAGTCAGCAGAGAAAAAAAAATGAAAACAAGGGATACGCTTCACATTGAATTACAAAGACTCTTGATTCTTATTAAATAGCTAGCTAACCGAGGTGCCTTTCTCATAGCCAAAATTCTCCATTGCATGCAATAGAGAGCCCTAACTACTAAGAATCATTGAAGCAATGTCTTCAATTGTGTATTGTGCTTTCATAAATTCATGTTCTGGACTCAATTAACTTATTTTCTCAAATCAGAATTTACTTAAATATCAAGCCAGTAGTGAATCATTAGCTGATGGCCATTACCAACAAGACAAGAACTTTAACATTTAGCACATATTGAAAATTGAAAAGCATATAAAGCAGTTTAAAACACATTAATAGATTCTAGTGAAAACAATCTAATATAGGAAAAGAGAATTAGCCAGATGACTGAGATGAATATAGGATCATCACCTCCTCTATGATTTTAACAGCCACTCGGTCCTTCACACTCCCTCCGGGGTTCAAAAACTCAGCTTTACCCAGAATCTGAAGCAAATCATAAACACATGAAACTATAGATCTTCCACAAATTATGTTAACAATAATCATGGATTTCAACAAGAAATTCAGTCGGTTTCACTCACACACAACCAAAGTTCCCGACTTTGATGGAAAAATCGCAGCTTTTCTATGATAAAACAAGAGAATCGAGGAATTTATCGAAAAAAGCACAAATTTTATCGCATCATAATACGAAGTTTACCTCGCAGCCGGTGGCATCGGAGAGGCTATCGATTCGGATGAGCGGGGTGTTGCCGACGGCGGCTATAAGACCCTTCTTCTCGCTCTTGCGAGACGCTCTGCTTGATCTTCTCCTGCAAGGAAACTTCACGCTGTTGCTGAAGAGAAGGTAGCAAGAAAAGAGCGCGGCGGTGGCGGCAATGGCTCCGACGGCGCTTGTTCTCGCCGAAGCCATGGCCTCTACCTCGTTGGGAACTGGATGTGTCCTTTTTGGTGCCCTCTATGGTACCTTGCACCTTGCTTTTGCCTTGGAACCTATAGCAGATTAGCAGCGCCAAATAGAACCCTACACCTACAACTACCCTATGTTGCACCAAAGGCTGAGTGACCTTGGGTTTTAATTAAGGTATCTCAGAATTTACCGTCCTGTTTTAATTTACTTTTTGGTATTTTATATATATATACACCCTGTAAACCCTTAAAATTACACATATACCATTTATATTATTATCCCAAATATCTTTATTTTAATGTTTAAATAAAATATATAAAAATTCCCAAAAAATAAAACTTATTTTCAAAACAGATTAAAAGTAAATTTACATAATTTATAAATAATTAAATAATAATCCAATTTATTTTCATCTCTCTGTGTATCGTTTTTATTCTCGCATTGTAATTCTCCCGGATATTTTTGTTAAAGGCTGGACCCAACTGGTCCAACCATGACCACTATTGGGCTAGTTCACATCTCCACATTAGTAGTGATATTGTCTGGTTTGTGTCTGAGCCCGCAAGGTTTTGTTCTTAGACTTAACCCAAAAGGCCTCACTACTAACAGATATGCTTTATTACTTAAGCCCTAGATTTTTTTCTTCAAAACTACTTCCTGGCACCAACTGCAACCATTTTCTTTTTATTTTTTTTAATTTTTTTATCATAGACCTATAACCTCACGTCTGTATGTTAAATCTTTTCGGACGACGGTTTTGTTCTTTAACCCAAAAGCCTCGCTACTTAATAGAGATATCTTTTATTACTTAAGTTCTACACTTTTTCTCAACTGAGCGGTCGATGGACTATTGTTTGATTTCTAACAATTTTCAGCTTTTCAATTACATAAAACTGGTTCAATCAATCCCAATCAGTGCATCTTTAATAATCTGTAATTAAATTACAAATGAACAAAATACAAGCCCAAGGACTCAATTCATGTCTGTGATTCATAGCCACTTCACTTACATTTATTCAAGATTTACACCAAAGTTAACAGTGATCAAGTTTTGCTCCCTGCTCTTCAGATTCATATAACACAAACTGTACATGAGAATTCATTAAATATGGATGATGAACCAAGACCAAGGTTTCTCTCAATTCCTGAATTTTCTTGGAGACTCTAAATGTTTCACATTTCTGCAATAACAGAACCGAATTGCAGTAAAATCATCAGAAAAAAAAAATAATAATAATGAAGATTCAAAATGATTCAAATTCAATACCTGTTAGCGATATTAGAGTTGTTCTTCTTTTGATTTTGATTCTCTGATTTAACCGGCATTGTTTCCTTATCTCTGTTTGCTGCTTCTCGTTGTACTTTCTTCGCCTTTGTTAGAGTATCGATTTTCTTTAATAGCATCTGCATATAAATGCAAACATAATTTTACTAAATAAATCCTAGTGTTTTTTCAGATAATAGAAATTAGTATTTCTTCACCTTGATTTCATCTTCTTTGGCATTCAGTAATCCATCCTTCTGCTCATGAGATTTCCTCAAATTGATGACCTCCTTCTGTAATCTATCATACAGAAAACCTGAAACCATGTCTTCACTTCCATGCTCTTCTTCAGGACTAATTTCATTGGCATTAGAGTTCACATTTCCTTCTGTATTCTCCTTCCCATTATCATCAGAAAATTTACTTCTTGTTGCCCATAAATTCTTGGCAACAAGATTAATCCCTTTGACATATCGCATTGTTGACGGCTTCTTGTTCGTCAAACCTTCTTCCAAAGTCCTCAGCCTCAATCTCAGTTTATCCTGAAACACAACCATAGTTTTCATGATTAAAAGCTAATGCAAAAGAAAAATTAAAACTGAAAACAATTTGCAGTTTCTCATACATTAAGCTGAGCTGCTGCCTTGCCAGTTCTCTCAGAAATTACTAATTTATCACGCAATCGTTGTATCTCCCCCTAAAATAAAAAATTCAGAATAAATTTATGATGAAATTGTCAGATGAATTATATATATCATGAGTTAGATAGATCAAATACCTGTAAGAACTTCCTCTCATCTAACCATTGCTTAACAGGCATGACTTTCTCATTCTCATCTTTCCATTCATTAGCCACCACTGATGCCACTCTATTTACTGAAACTTTAACTCTGGCTAATTCCCTCTCAAGAGTCCTCTTCTCTTCCTAGAGATCACCAAATTAAAGTGAAACAAATTCATGATCTATTAATTAAACAAAGAGAGTATCTTACAAGCAATTCGGAAACTTGACGCTGAAAATCACGAACGACATTAGCATTTGCAGCACCGGCAAGTATTGATTCCTCAAGTTCGCGTATAGTTTGACTAAGCTTTTCAATCTCTACAACCTTTTGGCGGTTCGTTTTCTCTAATAGTTTGTTCTCCTCCTGCATCAGAGTATAACAAACTCATCGACATTACTGACTAAAAAGCTAAACTAGAAATTTAGGAGGTCATGCCTGAAATATCTCAATCTTCCTCCTAAGCTCAAGATTCTGGTTTTGCACTGTCTCTACTATCAATACTCTTTCTAATGCGCTACACAAGATTTTCTCCGCTTCGAGTAATGCTTCTTCTTTCGACTTTGTCAATCTTTCCAAAGCTTTGTTGTCTTCCTGAAGTTTCGCTATCTGCATTCAAGAAACAATATGAAGTAGATGGATCAAATCATCAAATTGAGCATTTGAACAATGAACAAATGTACGTACCTCATTTCTGTATATCTTGATATGAGATTCAAGTGGTGCAATCACAGCCTCAAGTGGAACTGATTCCTCATCTTTCTGAGAAGCATGAAGTCTTCTTAATGTAGCCTCAGCAGCAAACTGTGCAGCAATTGCATCCTTCTTTGCAGAACTAAGCTTTCTAATCTCAAGACTCTGTTATCAATCACCAATTTATGTTAAACAAGAACATATAACAAAAATATCATGTTTTAAGATCAAATAGACCTTGTATTCAAGATGTTTTTCAGTAATGCTAAGCTTGTCCTCCAGTTTCTTCAATTCATTGCTCAGCTGAAACATTAACAGAAAATCAAGTCAGAGAACATATAAATCTATATTTATAAATATATACATACTTGCAAGCAAGAATCAAAACTAGAAGTTCATTACTTCAGCCACAGCTTTATCTTTCAAAACTTCTGTTACTTTCAAAGCTTTGATTTCACTTTCTGCTACTCCCAATTCTCTTTCTTTCTCTGTAGAGTTAAAAACATAAATAAACAAAAGAAACAAAAAACAGAGGATCTGAATGAATGCAAAGTAGCAAACATTCTTATACCTCTAAGATTGTTCTCCAACCTATTCAGCTCAATAAAAATAGGGTCTGGAGAGCTGAAAGGCAGCTCCAAAACACCATTTTCTCCCAAGCTACCCATGCCTCACTCCCAAGTTTCAAGTCTAAATTCTCAACTCCCCTGTTTCTACACTCAATGAAGAGAAGCACATTGATCAAATGATTCTGAAGGGGATTTATAATACTGTATCAAGAGAATTGACCACTAAGGTAGGAAGAAAATGGCAGGGATTGAAGAGAAAGCTAACAAACCAAATGAACCTTTGAATTAGATTTATATTCATAAACAAAACATACTGTTTTTGGTTATTGAGTTTATTCCTTTTGCAATTGAAAAATACATCTTGTTGCAAATAGAGTAATACTTGATATTCAAGTCCTCATCTTTGCTTTGAAGGTTTGTCTCATGTATACATACATAATTACGAAGTCTTGGTCTCTTGGGGAACATACATACTTGCCATTTGGATTACTTTCAATTGTTAAGGTGACTAAGTAAAGATTTCAACACCTCACCAACACCTCAACAGTGACCAAACCAAATCATTTTATTAATCAAAGATTGTTATAAAATTGTAGGGCCCTACAATATATTATGTTTACATTGAAAGGTGATAAAGTGTAGCCTCCACTAAACATGTCAGTTAATCAAGAAAATGACACTAAGATTTGATCAATCTCTCTTTGCTTCAACAAACCTTATCAAGTGGGGTAGGTGGGAAAGAGTTGCCTAGGGTTAGGGTGTGTGAAAATTTGAAAACCTCTTCAATATGGTGATTAAGGTTAGGTTTGCTGGTATATGTTTTGTCTTTAAGAGGAGTTGATGATTTTGAAGCTTGTCAAGAGCTTGTGATGGGAGTTATGGTTAGGTGTTTGAGAATGATGTGCTAAAACTGTCATCTTCTTTTGCTTTTGCCATCAAGTTACTTCAATACTTTCTTTTCTTTCTTTTTTTTTTACATTCTCAAAAGCCTCACATGATTTAAAGTTGAAGGTTTATTGAGCATATTTTTCAAAAAAAACCAACTGGAGAGATGAGCTAAGCGACCACCGCGGAAGGCGGAGCACAGCGGAGGAAGAAAAAGGAGGAAGAAGAAAAAGAAGCAGCAATAGCACTCCTGGGAGATAGCGCGAGTATGGAGACATGTGGTAGAGTCGGCTAGAGTTAAAAGTGACTATCGCCGAAGAAACGAAGGAGACAAGGAGCATGGACAACGGAAGGAGAAGAGGGTTGAGTAAACTCCGACAACCTAGGAGAAGCCACGAGGAGAGTGTTGAGGTGATACTAGCTACGTGGATGCTGTAATGGGGAAGAAATCAATTCTGAGAGCTAAAGACGTCAATCGGCGGAACACTGGAAAGGGACACCGAAGAGGGATAGAAATGAGGGCTTCGAGGACGACCCCTAGACAGAGGTCCATTTTAAAAGACATAGGCGACTCCCCCCTGCTGGCGTAGGCATAAAGCCATGCCCAAGATGGGGGGAA
Organism: Dioscorea zingiberensis; assembly: GCA_026586065.1. NCBI lineage: Eukaryota > Viridiplantae > Streptophyta > Magnoliopsida > Dioscoreales > Dioscoreaceae > Dioscorea > Dioscorea zingiberensis. Next base: position 50,767,480 of record CM048819.1, read on the forward strand.
CACCACCGGCAATGCCACTCACTGTTGACAAAACAAACTTCAAATGGAATCGTTAAGGTGTGCGGGAAATGCTTGCAATTGTGCCACATCATAGTGGAATGTAGAAGACTACAGGTCTGCCGATGATGCAAACTTCTGGGACATCGGAAATAAGGTGTCTGCCGACCTTCTCGGAGCTAAGGAGGATACAATAACCCAGAGACAGATAGTTCTGAACAAGAGAGCAAAGTTTCGGTGGTGAGACAAAGCTAATGGTACTCGTCAATCGGGCTACAAAAAGGCTGGAAGGCCGCAAGATTTCTACACAGAGGCCCTCACCAGAAGTGGATACACACTTTGTCTCGCTAACCATTGACTCCAAAATGCTTGTAGAGAAGGAAAAGCTCCAGAATTACTCCATTGCAGCGGTCGTGAAGACCATTGAAGGCCTTGCAAACCATTGGACAGTATCGAAGGCTATGGCTATGAAGTTTGCTCTGCCAACACCGTGGTTGGCCGAACCACTTGAAGATAGAAGGTTGGTAGTTCGGTGCCCCTCATTGGAATTAGCCAGAGAAATCGAGATGATGGGAAACATCAAACTCACGACCTTAACCGTCCGGTGGACCTTGATTCGCTGGAGAGAGCAGACTAGGAACTACGATAGATCACCGTAAAAGACCTCCTTCTCTTCTACAAAAACAGGGACACGACAACAAGGATTCTAAAGTCTGTGGACGACCTTGTTTACTTAGAAAACCGAGGAGATACCTTCGTCGACCATCTTCGAGCACTAGTGAGAGTTTGCCAGGGAAGGCGACTACCATGCACTATCAAGCTTAGCATTGGTAGTCACAAGTATACTGTGAGAATTGATCTGGAAAAGGGCCAACACCCACTACCTTGAGGGTCAGAATCGAAGTAGAACAAAGAAATGGTCGGAGGAAGCATAGTTGGAGATGGGAAGAAGATGATAGGGATTGAGGCATTACTCGGACCGCTAGGTAAGTACTGAAACAAAGTTGACAAGGTGGAGTTGGAGAAAGGTCAGTACACCTGCGTGACAGCGGAAGCCACCAGCTTCAACGGCGCATGCAACATATGACCCTCAAATGAGGAACAAAGAAAGGTGGTTTACCAGTTAACCCAAAAGCCAAGTCTCGGGTGGTCAAGATATGTGGAGGTTCTTGAGAGAAGTCGCCCACCCTGTGTGGCTAGTCAACTAGTGACCTAGAACCGATAGGTGTCCAAGCCAAGGGTGAGAGTAATAACCCAACGTGCACTTAATGCACAACTGACAACCTCGAAGTGACATGATGGGATTCGTACGAGGAAGCGGTTCACCTCGGACGTAACCAGCTTCACCGTACAAGACAACCTACACGTGTCACGCAAGGACACGAAGACAACCTATAACGCGGTTAAGCGCACTTTGCAGTAAACGGAGTCGGTCATATTAGTAGACTCTTAGAGGAAAGGATGCATGGAGCGCGTAAAGAAGCTCCCATCATTGATATTCAGGGTAAAAGCCAAACACCTGGAACACTACAAGGTTGACACGTCGCCTTGCGAAAATATTAAGGATGACATGGTATCAAACGCAACAACCCTAGTACTGAGAGTGGGAAAAATGAAGGTGGAAGCTGAGTTAGACATCCACATAGGAAAAGAAGTAGAGGATGAATTTGAGGCCATGTGGAGGACTGAGTTGGACTGGTGATGGGACCCACCAAGCTAATGTGGCATAGAGCGTGAACAAGGAGGATGATGTCAACATGTCGGTTGACATGTCCGATGTTGAGGTGGAAGTTAATGTAACTAACGGGGCAATTGAAAAAATGGAATCTGTTGTGGTGGAAATGGTTGAAGTGGCAGTAGATGATGTGGTGATTGCTGATGTGTCAGGAAGCTCCAAGTGGCAGAAGACAAGGCCATATGAGAATGAATCCAGGCCAGGTACAAGCCCAAATTCAGCAGATTTGGTTGATAATCCTTATCAAAATGCCCAACTGCTCAACCCAACCCCTTTAAGGCCCAACAAATAAAAAGGGAAAGAGCCCATGGTAGTGGAAAACAACAAGAATAAAAAGAACCTAGGCCCGGTCCGATCTGACCAAGAGCCAGGAAATGATGTTTTCTTGATGCATAATGGAATGAATCTAGACCTCTCCAATCACTCACTCAGATTCATTAACGTTTCATGGAATTTGATATTTGAGAAGGCATGGGAAGGAATGCTAACATATAGTAAATGGGGTCCCCGATGATCCCCACACACACACACACACACACACACACACACACATACACACACACTCCACCTATGTCATGTACAAATCAAAATCTTATTTCTATTCCTCTAACTCTTTCTGTATGGCTAGACAGGGAACTCTTGTCAGCCGCCCTGCTAGTAAGGGTAGACTTAGGCCCCTCAGAGGAGTAAAGAGTCTCATATATTCATCACATACACAAGACGAAGGTGGAAAGAGTAAAGATATGGCAGGGAGGCACCTAAGCTCCCCTTCCAAGTTCACATATAGGGCCTATTAGGTTATCAGATGAAAGTAATATCTTGGAACGTAAGGGGATTAGGCAAAATTAAAAAGAGATACCTCGTTCAACATATCCTTTAGCTACATAAGACTGGCATATTTTGCCTATAAGAAACAAAGTTGGCAGGCATAAACAATTGCACATGGAGAACCATCGGAGGGAACCTCTTCAACAAATAGGAAGCAATCCCGGCAGCAGAAACAAGAGGTGAATGTTGTGTCTGCTGGAGCAGCATCCGCTATAATCTCAGAAGTGCATTCAATGATCAATTTACAGTCACAGTGATCCTGGAAGATAAGGCGAACACGTTTTTACGATCTGATAAATAATCAAACTTATTTAAATGTTCTCACTCTTCTTCTGATAAACCAAGAATGCTTACAATAATATATGCCACGTGCAACTCAACACAAAGAGCAAGTTGTTGGGAGGAGCTAAAGGTAATCAGAGGAAGATGGGATGCTCCATGGCTACTTTGCACATATTTCAATACAGTTCCGGACCCAGAAGGATGCCAACACATCCTCTCACAAAGCAATAAAAAGGGAGAAATTTGAGAAGTTGATACAAGATCTCCTTCTTATCTATCACCCTCTTCTTGGGAGAAAATATACTTGGACAAATGGAAAAGAGTCCTCGACATTTACCCAGTTGGATAGATTCCTTCTCTCCATCGAATGGGTCCATGAATTCCCAAGAATCTGGCAAACTGCTCTCCCCAGGATAAGGTCGGATTACATGCCAATTGTAAAACCCGCACAAATTATGGAGTAAATAAACTCTTAATTGAGGTCCTAATTATTATTAAGGGCCTAGTTGGAAAGTAATTAGATAGCTTGAACCTAATATATTTATATATATATATATAAATAAATAAATATATATATATACACATTACGGGTTAACTAGGAAATATATGAAATGCAGGATTGATTGGAGTGTATTATATGTTATACACTACAAGAAATTTGATTTATTGCGGCAGATTTTAGCGGCGGATCTTCATATCCGCTGCCAGTTTGGAAATTATTGCGGCGGAAGAAACTATCCGCCGCTAAAAGAAATATATAGCGGCGGATATTATTAGCCGCCTCTATATATTTCTTTTAGCCGCGGATAGTTTTTTCCGCCGCAAAATAACTCAGCTACAGTAGCCTTAGCCGTTAATAATTTTTATTAGCATCTATGCTCTATAGCGACGGATAATTGTATCCGCCACTATAGATACTTAATACCTAGACGCCCTCGCGCCATCTCCAGCGCGCGATCTCCATCTCCAGCGCGCGATCCTTTCCCTCTCCACTCAATGGACAGATGGTTTCCTTTTCTTAACACTAAAGCTTGCTGCGAAGCCTGTGCAAACTGCGAAGCCTTTTTTATTCATACATAACTTCTCTTAAATTCATCTAGTTTTGTATCTGCCTACATCTCTCTACTACTAATTTTCAAATTGATATTTTGATGTTAATGTCTGTTACAGTTAATTGATTGTACATGTATATGCATGTACATATATTTTGATGTTAGATTAGGATGAATGAGTAGTCCTTAAGCAAGCATTAAGACATGCCAAACTAAATCAGAAATCATCATATTTTTATATGCATGTTTTCATGTTGTGTTTGTTCTTGACTCTCTTGATGATTGCAAGTGAAAAATTGATATGGTCAATGTTTCATATTTTGATTCATGTTCTTGCCTTCTTAATTTAGGAATGACAAGGAATCCCAAGTTTTTGGAGGAAGTCTTATCAGTTTTCGGAATGGATGATGAGATAATTATTGTAAGCATGCTTTGCTTTTGAATCTTCTTGGCTACTGATTTATCATATATAGATCTTTCTTATTGATGTTTTCTTCTCAATGCCCTGCAGGGTTGCCAAAGCGGTAAAAGGCTTATTATTTTTTTTCTTTTTGTATCTCAAACACAACTGTTTGTTATGGGTTGTTGTATGTCAACTTTTGTTAAGTTTTTGAATATTGTATTATTGGATAGTGAATTTTTTGTAATACCAAACATTTATTTCGCAATAAAATAGATTTTTATTATTAATTAATTTGATCTTCTCAAGGTATTTGTGTATATAAATTAGTACTATTAATAATAATAATAATAATATTATTATTATTATTAATAAAATTATTATATACTTTATAGCGGCGGATAAATCCGCCGCTATAGCTTCCGCTACAGCCTTCTGATCCTATAGCGGCGGACATATTCGCCGCTAAAAGATCCCATTATCAACTTTTTAGCGATTTATAGCGGCGGAAATATCCGCCTCTATATCCGCCGCTACACATCGCCGTTAACGCCGTTAGAACGCTGCGACCTATAGCGGCAGATATATCCGACGCTATAGGTCGCAATTTCCCCGCTGTGTTCAGCTTTTTAGCGGCGGATATATCCGCCGCTATATGTGGATTATCTGCCGCTAAAAGCTATACCGACTGAGGCTTTAGTGGCGGGGGTTATGCGTGCGATATCCGCCGCTATATAAGTATAGCGGAGGAAAAATAACATATAGCGGTGGATAGATCCGCCGCTATATGTTATATTTCCTGTAGTGATATTATAAAATATAATATAATACACTATAAGTAAATGCTTTATTCATGTGGCTGGAATTCAAAAGCTAGCATTGATGGTGGATGTGATGGGCGTTCAGGTTGGCTGAGAGATAAGTGCTAACATAATAATGCTTTATGGCTGCCATTAAAATTAGAATCATCACAATATGAAAGAAGGTCACAGGTGGCAGCTTAAGGGTTCAAGATGGGAACACCTCATGCAAGAGCATGGCCATGTAATGACCTGTTTGGAAGGAGATATTAAGCGAACCCAGGGTCTTAATTAAATTAGCAGCAAGCTCGCCAGCCGGATTCACTGTACTAGGGAATTGAGGGGTATGTCACGTAGGGCGGTGACGCCAAGGTGCAAGACCGACAATACAGATGGAGGGAGGGGCGTTGCAGCGTGTCATCTTGTCACCCCTCTGTCGCCTCGAGCCACACCACCCCCGCTGCCCTGGCTATTAAGAGAATGGATGAAGAGGAGTTCATCCCCACATACTCAACAGAGAGAGAGAACACCAAGGGAGAGCTCCTGCAACCTTGAGTAGTGAATAGCTCCGCCGCGAACGGGGGAGGTAGGAGGCTTTCAGCAACCGGGTGGAAACACCTTCGCTCCGCCATGAGGAGGCAGTAGACTCGAGCGGCCAAACCGGACGAAGGGGAAGCCTGAGCTGTCACCGTGAAGGATCGCGGGTGAGCCCTGCTCTCTTTTATCGCTTGATAATTCGTAGATAGAACGTTGCATGAGGGCAAGGGAAACCATGAAATAATAGCATGCAAGCATGGGTGCTGAGGTTGTGTGAGGGAAAGCTGATGGTTTGTGCACACAGTGAGCTATTTATTAGAGTGGGTTAGGTTTAGCTTCAAGAGAGAAACATAATTGATGGTGTGCATGGCTCATGAGATGGGGGTAGGACAGCCTAGTGGGCATGGTTAGCTAGGGAGAAGATGTATGATTATTTGGTATATCACCATACTTAGAATCTCTGAGTGGGTACTTGAGGTCATGTGTGGATGGATAAGATCATGGTAATGGAGTTCATGGGGACATACTAGTATGATGATCATGAGGGTCTTTGAATAACCATGCACTACATGTGACCCAATAATTTGCATGAATAATTATAAAGCATAATAAAGGTTGGGTACTACTGGGACGTCCATGGCTGCTAAGCCTTGATGATGGAGGAGCACTGTGCTCCCATAACATGCTTGCATGGTATGCCATTATCATGATAGGTTGTAATTCATTAAGGGGCCAAATGTTCATAGAAACAAATTACAGTGCAATAAGTGATGAGGTAATATATATATATATATATATATATATATATATATATATATATATATATATATATATAATATTTAAAACCCTTTAAATTAAGATATCACTTACTTTATTAGGAGCAATGGCGGATCCAGTGGAAGGCCTTTGCCCCTAGATCTTGGGAAATTTTTTTTTTCTTCAAATTTTTCAAAATTTGAAATTACCCCCCTAAGTTTTAATAAATTTTTAGATAAATATAAAATTTATAAGGGTTTAAGTGAAAACCTAAACTAAAACTATCTTCAACCCCTTCAAATTTTGCAAAATTTCTCATTGCCCCCAAAGTTTTAAAAAGTTTTTTATATAAATATAAAATTTATAAGAGTTTATGTGAAAAATCTAAACTAAAACTGTATTTTTTTTTGTGACATAAAAGAAAGGAGATTGCAATTTAAAATTCCCAACTTGTTCAAATAGGTGAGTGGTATCTACATTTTATTTATTTATTTGAGTTCATGTGAACTTATATACACAAAAATTGTATTTTAATTTTGATTTCTTCTTCCTCAGATGGTAGAAGATTATTGGTACTTGGAATTTAATATTTTGGTATTAGAAGTTGGAAGTATAATGAGATTGTCAAGTTATAAATTTAAACTTTAATTTTATTTATATTTCAAATCATAAATATATATGAGTATATATATGCTTTAATTATTAAATAATTATAATTCAAAATTGATAATAAAAAAAATTTATATTGGACAATAACTTTAGTAGTTTGCCCCCCCTAAATCTAATTTCTGGATCCGCCATTGATTAGGAGGGTATATTACGTGCATTATTAATGTGAGTAGACCCAGTCGTGGGTGATTACTTTTGTGTATGAATACGAGCTATACTGAGAAATAGATTTTTTATTATCAGATCCTGAATCCAACGCTGAGTAGAGAGTCACATCGGGAGGGACACCAACTAGCTAATAGACACTTTTGCTCATACAGGTAAGTCATCTTGCCTAGTTCCCGCCCAGTCATGGGCTTTCTTGGCATATTCTATATCTTGAGTACATGCTTGCGCACGTGAGTGCTTTTGCTTATCATATCTCCCCACTCATTGATGGGGTGGTTTACTTGACTTGATCTAGTATAATACTTTACTTGATATTCATCTATTGTTGCCCTGATGATATGTACATGCTTACCTTCTTGGTTCATTGGATTATTATTTCCATATTTATGTGCATTGGTATGTTGGTTGTTGGCATCTGTTGGATGTGTTTTGTACTACCATTCCGCCCGGATCAGTGGAGTGTGGGTGCTCCAACCTGGAGCGTCTAGGGCTGAGGACACCCTCGCGTTCTGTCATCCATGCCAGGGGGACGATACTCTAGCCGTCCAACCTTGTCAGTGGGACGATACACTGGCCGTGTCGATATGTATAAGGGTAACGCTGCCGCCGAATTCCCAACCACGGGACGATTCCAGCTGAGGCTGAAGGCTGATCGGGGGATACTTTGATAGCTCTTCCATTGGATGATCCTCGGGCTTTGAGGCCGTAGTTGAGATTAGGAGTCCTCGTCATTGCTTGACTCCGAAACTCCTAGATGCTTGGTTGTGTGGGGTGTAGCCCTGTGTGCTTGCTCAGTCATGTTTTATTGATTTGCCTTATTTGCTTATCACTCGACATTCATGACTTGCTCACCCACCTTGCGAGGTGCTTACTGGGCTTTCTTTCCGAAAGCTCATACACTTGTTCTCATCCCTTTTCAGATCCCGCGGAGTAGCAGACGTGAGCCACCAGGATCGTACGCGGGGCAGGGTTGTAGCTGAGGTTGGCGACCTCTTATGCATTTTTATTTATGTGTGAGGACCTCCTATTTGGATCCGTATAGGATCAGACTTGTATTTACTATTAGGGTGCCTGTACCCTAGGTTCTTATCTTCCGCTGATATTATACTCTGATTTATGTTATCTGACTTATTATTATTATTCCGCCGCACTTGTGTTATTGCTTTATGGTCACTTAGGCCTTGTGCCCGAGCGGGGCTCATCTCCGCTTAGGTACGGCCGGTCTACTCACGTGTCCGAGGCCGGGGACTTTTGGGGCCGGGGCGTGACACCAATATGCTTGGAATGCAGAATTCACATTCCTCAAACAACTCCCTTCAACTTCAACATAGAATGGGTAAAGGAAGATGGGTTTTGGGATATGATAGGGAAGACAGGACAAGAATTAACAAACACTAACTGGTGATGGGCTTTACATCTTAGCTAAGAAACTAAACGCTGAAAAGGCAAAAGTGAGGAAAAGGAAACACTGAACCAGAAATTAGAGAAAAAAAAAAGAAGGAAATACTAAATGCCATCAAAATACTAGAAGTCTATAAAGAATCAAGAGCCCTCTCAAGGAGTGAAGAAGAGAGGGAGGCGTCCTATAGAAAAGAATATGAGAAGATAATCCTAGAAGAAGAGGCAATGATCCCAGGTTACCTATTTACAACAAGGTGATTAGAACACCAAATTTTTCCATATGGTTGAAAATCAAAAAACAAATATCAACTAGATAAACCAGCTAAAACATGAAGGATTAACCATTACAACCCAAGAACAAATAACAAAAGTCATAACTATCGACCATTTCAATATCTTTTCAGTAATGAACAGGGTTTACGCTATAAAACATCATAGGATAGACTGTTCTACACAAGTAGAGGTTGAACCTCTCATACCTCGAGGAACCCTTCAACGAAGGAGAAATCAACAGTGTAGTTAAAGAATTAGGCATTGAAAAGGTGTCGACAGAGTCGGATGGATTCCGAATGATATTCTACCAACAAGGGTGGAACGTCATTAGGAATGATATCCCCAAACTCTTTGAGGACTTCTTCCAAGGAATGGCTAATATGGAACGCCTGAACTTCGCGCACATACTCTTGATCCCGAAAAATAATACCCCAAAAAGACTATAGGTCAATCAACCTGATCAACTGCTCTGTCAAAATTATCTCCAAAGTCCTGGCAAACAGACTTAGAGAGGTACTTGAGGATCTAGTAGATGAATCTCAAATGGCCTTTATACAAGGAAGGATGATACATGACAACATAGTAGCATTTGAGGAAGAAATTCACAAAATGAGAATCGAAAACGTAAATGGAGCCCTAATCAAGATCGATTTTGAAATGGTCTTTGACACGGTAGATTGGAACTACCTCCCGGACATCCTTTATACAAGAGGCTTTGGCCCAAGATGGATATCATGGATCAAACCCTGCTCATATCCTTAAAGGCCCGCTTCTTTATGAATAGAACACTAGCCAGATATTTAAGAATTAGCAAGAGAGAACTGAGACAGGGAGACCCCCTATCCCAACTACTATTTGTGCTTGCCACAGAAATCTTCTCCACTATGCTTTCAAAAGCAGTTAGAGCAAACATATATCAAGGGATCCCAATTGAAATAAACATACACATTACAATATGCTGATAACCTTCTAATTTTCTGTACCGGAGACCTAACCAAATTTTGCACTCTAAAACTGATCTTCTACGCATTCGAGGGACTCTCAGGGCTAAGGATCAATTACACCAAGAGTGGCATCATCTCGGTCAAGACTACGAGACATTCCATTCAACACCTCATACAAATACTCAAATGCACAATTGCGTCCTTCCCAATCAAATACTAGGAGTACCGATCTCAGAAGGCTACCCAAAGAAAGATGATTGGAATGCTACTAGAAAAGATTAGGGGAAGTCTAGCATTATAGAAAAGAAAACTCCTATCATTGGGGGGAATACTCACATTGTTTAATTCAGTTATTTCCACCATGTAAATCCACTTGATGGCCATCTATTGCCTTTCAAAAAGGGTCACCCACAAAGATTGACTCTATCCAAAACGAATTTCTTTGGAAGGGGATTATAAAGAAGCATGCAACTACTTGGTCAATTGGGACTGATTTTAATTTGTTAACCCAAGAAAAATGAAGGATGAGGAATTTTAAACCTCCAGGAATTTAACGGGGCATTGCTAGGAAAATGGTGGTGGAGGAAACTCACCGAGAGTGTGAGTATATGTCTGAAGATATTCAGAGAAGCCTATCTGCGATGAGGTTTTATAAACGCTCACAAACAGGTCCCAGGGCGCGCATCCCCATTCTAGAAAGGAATATGCTGCGAGGGACTGCCAACCCTAGCAAACATATTGGTCAAACCAGGGACAAGAGGTACAACAAACCTTTGTATGGATAATTGGTGGGAGGGTAACTCGCTGTGCAATTCCCACTTAGGACTACAATCACAATCTAGCACGAAAGCTTTAAACATCCAAGAGGCTAGGGATATGCTCCAAAGAGGCAAACCAGTGCTCAATCCAGGGCCCTTAACAGAGAAAGAAGCAAAATCACTAGCAGCCTTGGTACAAGCCCTCATGGATACCAGAACAAATGCCCAGTCATCGTTCTTAAGGAAATGGAAACTCATGCCAACCAAGGCATTTACACTTAAATCCCTGTACATCTTCAGAATTGATGGTGGGACTTGGAGTGACCTGAGAAAGTGGAAGCAACCGTGCCTCCTCAAGGTTAAGCTATTTGCATGGTTAGCAAGGGAGGAGGACAGGATCCTTATATTGGACAATCTATATAAAAGAAAATGGAGAGAGGAATACACAAAATGCTACCTAGCTATGAGACTCAGGAGATGAATTGGTGAATCACCTGCTCATCTTATCCTCATATATATGTAGCAAACATATGACGTCACTTCAGTCATATTTTCGGGATACGAACAGAGGTCGATGACCTACACACCGTATGAGGCACCAAGACACACACACACAGGATGGACAAAACCTTGCAAGGGGGATGGAACCTCAAACTAATGGAAATCACATGGAGCATATGGGGTGAACGAAATATGCGATACATGTTTTCAAGATAACCAACGCGTTTTCTTAAAGATTATTCGCTATATCTCTTTCATCATACTATCTTGGTTGGATGTAGCTCCAATTTCCAAATGACCAAAGCTAGAGGTGACACAAAGCTTGGCGAAGAGAAGCCACAAATTTGCTAACGACATACCGGAACGGATTGATGAGGGCGACGAGGCCTTCAAGTATATATGACACGGCAACAGTTCGAGGAAGGACCTGAGGCATCACCAACTCAGTGAGGAAAGTAGTACCTAATTGAATATTCATTCTTTCTTTCCCTGGTTAAGTCAATTGTAACATACTTTTCATATTATTAATAAAAACATGGTTTATCCACCTTATCCTAAAAAAAAGGTTTATTGAGCATATACCCGAAAACCCGAATTTTGTGGCTTGCTTTATTTTGGTTTTAGTTATTCGGGTTTGATTGAGAATTTCATGACTTGAATAGATTCTACTGGAAACCAATTAAATATTTTATCAATAACAATTAGGGTGATCTATTCAATAAATCATAAACCTCCGATGTCATTAGCATAACTTTTATTTAAGATGCAAGCGGAGAAAGCAAGGAAAACAAGCTATTAGAATAAAAACAAGGGAAAAATTAAACAATTGATCACAGATTAATCAATTCATATTTGATTGGCAAACAATAGTACTTTGTATGTTAGTGCATCACTTGACCCTTGATCAACCCTAGATGAATTAAATTCTATATTATTTCGAGAAATAAATTTGTATTAGTGTTTGATCATTGGTATCATCATTGTCCACATTTTTATAGCTTTGAACTTTTCTAACCGACATTTAAAGTTTAATTTTAGGCTTTGATAGAAGTGCTTATATATGATTCAGTTTGGAACAACATTTCTCAAGTCAAACATAATTTCATTAAGTGATAAGAAATTTCAAAATAAACTAAAAATAATAATTCAACTTAATTAATTTCAAACCTAAAATAATAAACAGGCAAGAATCAAATAAAACTTGATTAAAAATTTTAAAAACTATTAAGAGGCCAAAAGTGGAGGTACACCATCTGATAAGGTTAAATGCTACATGCCAAGTGACCATGCAAGGCATCTCAAAAACAGTAGAAATAACTAAAATCATGGAATATAAACCAGAATGAAGCCAATAGAAGCAGGCCCTCTGATTCCACATATATTAAGATTTTGACATAACAAGCTTCAGTCACTACAAGCTCTGCAATGGCTAAATACTGTGTCACTATCACTAATTAAACATGTTATGGAAATTACCAACATTTGTTTCAGTCTCACTTTGAATTGTTTTGTTTGGATTGATCCAAATTATAGAGGAAATTTAAAGAAGGAAATTCAAATTATGTCACAGTGAAGCACTCTTGAACAATGTTTGAGTATAAACAAAAAGGAAAGAAAACTAGAAGATCCAATATTCATGAAAGCACAAGCTGCAAAGCCTCTAGTCTTCTATCTCTCTTTGTTTTCTCTATGAATTCATCACACCTTCTGTTGAATTCTTCTGCTTCCCTAATATCATTTTCATGATCTAAAAATGCAACAACATGATCCATTCCTTCTTGTTCTTCATTCTCCATTGCATCTTCATATTCTTCTTCTTCTTCTTCTTCTTCTTCTTCTTCTTCTTCTTGAACCTCTGAAGAGAAGATGGAAGACTTGAGAAGGTCTTCTCTCCTGACAGGGAATTCTTCATAGATATCAACCATATTGGAGTACACAGGAGAGCTGAATTTGCCAGAGTCCTTGGCAAGGAAGAGTAGGATGACATTGCAAAAGAGGAACATGGCCTTCCTTGTGATAAACTCATGGATGGAACATAGAAGTCTTATGATGCATGGAGATGAAAAGTAGGAGAAGATGAAGATGGAGATTGTAAGAAAGATGATCATAACTGATCTTCTTCTCTTAATTAGTACTTTGGATGTAGTCATAGATTTCTCTTGTACTTGAATCTTGGTATCCATCTCTCTCTCTCTCTCTCTCTCTCTCCCTCCCTCACACACACACACACAAGTGATCAATGTATGGGTGAAATAAAAGCAAGGGAAGCTCTTTATATATACACTAATGATCAAGGATAGGCATGGAGGTTTGGTGTAGCTGTTAGGGTTTTGACATATATGGGGGGTTTAGGGTTTATGTGTTCAAGGTGAGTGGGATGAGAAATATGGGACCCAAGTTTGAGGTGAGTGAGGATTTGGTGGAAATGGTAAATGGTGTTATGTGATGAATATGGAAGGCGTGATGATGAAGTTGTGATGGAGAAAGAAGGAACACAGAAGTTCCTCAATAATAAGAGAAATCAAGTGGAAACAAGGGGTGGTAACCCTAGTCAACTGAAAAACCATTGGCTCCTTGTGGCCTTGGAAAAAGGAACAACCCTTCCTTTGATCTTTGTTTATAATGTTTCCACCCTTTTGTGTTTGAAACTACATGCATGTTCACAGTTTAACAGACAAAAACTATTTAAAAACATCTTTTCCTAAGGACCAGGACTAGTCTTCATATATTAACTATATATCATGACAAATTATGTATATATATACATAGAAGAACCAGGAGTCACTAAACATTAACTATTTGAGTAAATCTTAAAAAAGAATCATGATGTTGATCGATAGGAAAATTTTAATTTTATCCCTATAGATCTTAAACATATATGATATGTTTGGATGCAATTTAAATTGATTTCAGCATTTTAATCTTTCCATCAGTAGCTACAGATTGAGAATTTATTAAATCATTTCTCTATTTTTTTTTTTGCCTTCAAATTAATTGTTATATAACCAACGGCCTATTGGCCTATTAATTGGTACCAGGTTCCTGTAGGGTGTGTTCTTTTGGACAAACCTAGTTTGGACCCCCGCCCTCGCAGGTGAGGGCTTAGGTGTGTTGAGGTGGGCTCCACACTTGTGCCCATCCCTGACTTCTCTTGTGAGAGCGCTTGTCGCCTTTGTAAAATAAAATTTTAATTAATTAATTGTTATATAAATACTAAATTAATGTGATTTTATAATTTTCATGGTATATACATTCTTTTTAGTAAAGACTTCAAACATAGAGATTTTCCATATTTTTGCTACAAACTAACATTTCAACTTAGCTCCTTAATTTACACTGAAAAAAAAAATCAATTTAGGACAAACCTTTTTTAGAACTAGGTTATAGGTTTTAATACCAAGGGATTAAAGTATTGTGACATGTAAACCTCAATGAGTTTTTTTTTGTGATTTAAGGAATCATCAAGACTAATTACGATGAATTTGTGAATATTAGGAAGGGTTTAATCTCAATAATAATATTATATTTAGGAATCCCTAATTACTAAGCAAACATACAAAAACTAGACAGTAAATGTAGGAGCAATTAAAATACAAACCATTAAATCCAAATGTCACATGTTTATCAAAGGATATTTATAAGATTTAACGACAAAATACAACTTTAATAATTAAGATGGCCCAAAAGCCATACTTCTAACTTGTATTAGAATCAGGTTGCATGGAAATAACTATTCATGTGTCGTAATGGAAAAAACCTACTTCTAGGAATCTAAATGGCGGATTATCCCATGCTCCCCTTTGTTCTTTGTCTTCTTAGTCTATTTATTTTCCAACTTGCAATCATTAATACAAAATATTTTTAGTGAAAATTCCGATTAATCCATCCATGCAATTGTTTTCCATGAATTATTAATAAAATTTTTAAAAATGTATTTATAAAATTTTAAAATCTAGCTATCAATATATATATATATATATATATATATATATATATATATATATATATATATATATATATATATTTTTCGTTTTAGCAATTCAGAGTTATCTTATGTTATTCTGGTTTGATGCAGATCATCCATCAAAACGATCGAAGTTGGAGGCGGCGGATAATCTCATCAAAAAGAATTTGGAATTTGCCTACACACCAACACAAGGGGAACGAGATGAGGTCAAATAGGCCTTTGAAGAGGAACCCCGGGGGCAACCAAGGCAGCTAAAGGGGGCAGACAAAACCATGGAAAGTATGGCCGACAATTCCTAACTTCAGATACTAAATCTTTGTAAAACTGGAAGATACCATGCATCTACTAATCTTAACAAATATCTAAATAAGATGTGATTTATTATTTTTTTCAAAAAAAAAGTTCATTGGACAATAAAAATTCACAAAACAAACTAATGTTGTACACAGAGCATTTTGTCCAAGAAAAAATAAGGGATGTGCCAACCAACCTATTACAAATTTTTTTTTTTAGAGATGATTAGCCGTTTTGACCATATCAATCCCTATCTCTATGCTGGACAATGGTTTCAAGATATAGGGATTTGAATTTTTTTAATTTATTTTGGAGGAAAGTTTTCACCAATTAAAGTATAGTATTATAATTGTTTTTTTATATTTGTTAATAGTATACTAATTTTTAAAATATTATATATTTAATAAATTAATTAAACCTTACATAACTTAACCCACAAATCAGATATTTGGTTGTCAATTCTTCTCTTACTCAATTCTTAACCATGAGTTGTATTGTTGTCTCTATGCACCTTCCTTTACTCTAATCTACATTTGCCCAATGCTTCCACACAATGTTTGACAATGCCATAGTGTACACATATAGGTGCTCTATATCTTCCCCTCCACAAATGTAGATGACACGTTAGAACATCTCCATTGAAATTTTTTGTTTTTGGGATAAAATTATTTTAAAAAAAAGTGTCATTTTATTATTATTATTATTATTATTATTATTATTATTATTTGATAAAAATGGATAAATTATATTCTTTTATTAGATAATATATCAGTTACATAAGATAAGTAGACAGGGATCCGTTACAAGGGGTGGTGGTCCCACTTATATGGGGGTGATGGACCCCTGAGCTACCATCTCCTGTCAGGCCTGGGTGTCGTTGAAGTCCCTCCCTGGCGTTTACTGCTGGTCCTCCTCCCTGGTGAATGCGAGGCTCCTTTTCACGATGGACTCCATCGCAACCAGCTTCGACCTCTTTGATGCATGGGCTGTATCAAACCATAACAATGTTAGGAAATCGATATCAAGGATTGTTTTCATGTAAACGCGTCGTTTGTCTTGAAAACATCTCTTGTTTCCTTCCATCTACAAAGTCCATATGATGGCCATGGTTATGAGGTTCCACCCTATGCAAGATTCCTTTGACAGGAGGTTGGCAATCGCAGTTCCCCCCACAGGTCTTGTAACCAACGTGGGATGACTCCAGATGGAAAAGTTGCATGAAATATTGTCATACACTTATTGAGTATCGAAATTGTAGGTGTTTTGATGTTTCCTCCATCTCATCACACAAGTAGCATGTCGTTCGCGTACTGCTCCAGCAATGCCTCCTTAGGTTGTCTAAGGTGAGGATTTTGTTATCAACGCGAGCCAGACGAATGCTTTGATCTTAATAGGGTAGGGTTGCTTCCAAAAATTCCTCCCTATTTCAGATAAAATGCCTCCATCTATAAGGAAGTGGTAGTAGGATCACACCGTGAAAACCCCTTGGGTCGTGAGCTTCTAGCATCTCTTGTCTCTACAAAACAAGACAAGAGATGCTAGAAGCTCACGACCCCAAGGCAAGGAATTCTCTTGTTCGAGATGGTGCCTAGCATCCTATACTGTGAGTCCCATTTCTCGAGTCATCCCATATAAATTGGGGCATAAGTCCCGTGGTGCGAGTCCGTCCACCCAATTGTCGTTCCACAACTACACTGTCCTTCCTATACCCACGGTAGTTGCCAGGTTTTTCAAGAAGGCTTTCGGACGTTGTGTAGCTCCTTTCCAGAAGAAGGAGGCTCGAGATGATGTCCTGTGGAAGGGATCAAACCCGTTGCCTCTGAAATAGGACTTCTTCAATATTTGTGCGTATATGCATGCTTGCGCTGTGAGTAACCTCTACTACCACTTTTCCAACATGGCCGTGTTGAAGTTGTAGATGTTGATTATCCCCCAACCTCCAAATTCTTTGGGCCTGCATACATGCTCCCAGCATACCAATCTGTACGCTTTCGCTTCCCTATATGTGCCTTTCCATAGGAAGTCTCTCCTCAGCTGGTCAATTTGGTATATTACCCATTCTGGCAGCCGGTATATAGAAAACCAGTAATTTGGTATTGCAGTGATAACTGAGTTGAGTATTGTGATGCGCCCGCCAAGCGAGAGCAGTCTTCCTTTCCATGAGGCCAGCCTCCCCTTAATTTTGTCAATGACCACTCTCTAGTCCTCCTTTTTTGGCTTGGATCCAGATATTGGAAGTCCCAGATATCCGATAGGTAAATTACCTATGCTGCATCCCATCATTTAGCCTAGATCCTGGGGGGTATACGTGAGTGCCTTGATGGAATGAGCACACTTTTCTAAAAATTTATCCTGAGACCCGAAAGACCTTTGTATAGATAAAATATTAGCTTTAGGTTTCTGAACTAATGTAAGTCCCCTGAGCCTAGAATGAGCAGGTCATCCATGAACTGGAGTGTCGAGATTTCCTCAACTTCAATATTTCCATATCGGATACCTATGAATAAATTTGTCCTCATGACGTTTGTCATCATGGAGCTGAGTATATAGGTAACCAAAATAAAAAGTAGTGGTGATAGCGGGTCCCCATGTCGCAAGCCTCTCTGGTGCCGAACATATCCCGTGGGTTAACCATTCAGAAGGAACTTTGCCTTGGAAGAGATTAGGATTGTCTTAATCCATGATATCCATCATTGGCCAAACCCTCTATCTTGGAGAATATCAAGCTAGAACTCCCAACCACCATATCGAAGGCTTTATCGAAGTCCACTTTGAAAAGCACAGCGTTTGTTTGCCTCTGTTTCATCTGGCGTTTTAACTCTTTCGCAGCAACAATGTTGTCCTGTATGCAACGACCCTTGATAAAAGTCGCCTGCAAGTGGTCCACTAGGTCATTGATGACTAACCTGAGCCTGTTCGCGAGTACCTTCGTGACAATTTTCATTGAATAGTTCACCATACTGATCGGTCTATAGTATGATACAGTCATCGGTTCATTCTTCTTCTGTATCAGAATAAATAGGCCCAATTGATTTTCTCCAGAGATGCTTCCCTAAGGTATAACTCGTTGAAGAGCTTCATAACCTCTTCTTTCATGAATCTCCAACCTTGCTGGTATATTGTCAATGGGAACCCATCGAGGCTCGGGGTTTTGTCCAGGTTTAATTCCTTGACTGCTTCACATACTCCTTCTGTGAAAGGAATATCTAGCTGGTGTAGATTAAGCTGTTCCTTGTGGGCAAACAACCTTCTCCAGTTGGTGGTCAACCTACTTGTTCTTTTGGTGCCGAACAGTTGTCTGAAGTGTGTAGAGATAGCGCCCGTTATGTTCCCCTGCCTTTCCAGTGTACAGCCCCTAGCTTGAATTTTGTGTATCCAATTGCGGTTCTGTCTTTTATTTGCTACCACATGGAAGAATTTCGTATTTTGGTCACCTTCTTTTAGCCAGGTTATGCGAGAGCAATGTCTCCAATGTGCTTCTTCTCCTCTTACAAGGTCATCGCATTCCTTTTGATAGGCTAGCTTTGCTTGTTACTCTTCCAGGGTAAGTCTGTATGTTTCTTCCATCAGATCCAGCTGTTGGATATTGTGGAGCAGCTCTTTCTTTCTAGAGCCCTCCGCTTGTTTTTGTTGTGTATTCCATTGTCGTAATCTTTTCCGAATTAGAATTATTTTCTTTGTCAGGGAAAATTCTCTGCTTCCCACGAAATGCAATCCTTCCCACCATTCACTGATCATCTCCCAAAAACTTCTTTTGTTGACCAACTCTAGTTGAAGCGGAAATTAAGGTTGATGGTAGAGCGTGTGCGGCACGCATTCAAGGAGAATGGGGGTGTGCTCCGACCTTACCCTTCAGAGTGTCGTTTGCCATACCTGTGGGAATTCTGATAGCCATATGGGGGATAGGAATAATCTATCTAGTTG
The DNA here is from genome assembly GCA_026586065.1 of Dioscorea zingiberensis. Taxonomy (NCBI): domain Eukaryota; kingdom Viridiplantae; phylum Streptophyta; class Magnoliopsida; order Dioscoreales; family Dioscoreaceae; genus Dioscorea; species Dioscorea zingiberensis. The sequence goes on from CM048819.1 coordinate 50,786,766, forward strand.
AATTAATAGTAGGTTATTACGGCCTTCTGAACATGTATACTTTTGTCCCATTACTAGGGGATCCCATAGTTGAAGATCATTAATCAATTCCCCGAATTCCCTTCTGCGATTGTTGCTGGTGGAGATCCTGTTGGAATCTTCGTGTGTAAGAGTGGCGTTGAAGTCCCCTCCTATAATCCATAACCCCCTCCATCGGGTTTGGATTAGTCATAGTTCGTCCCAGAAAGCTTGTTTAAGCCCTTTCTCACAAGGCCTGTATACTGTTGTATGCATGAATTTCTTTAGGTTGGTCCGATCTTCGAAAACGACCGATATGCTAAAGTTGTCAATGTAGCTATTGACTAGGTTGAAACGGTCGCAACTCCATCCCATGCAACAACCTCCTCTGGTATTATTCACCGGGAGGGCTAATGTAGGATTGTAAGCAACATCGCCCAGACTTCACCACATGCGATTGTCCAAATTTGCCAGTTTTGTCTCTGTAGAAAAAAAAAAGATCTGGTTTATGGATCCCTATGAAATCCTAACAAAGAAACATTTTTTCCGTTTCCCTAGACTACTAACGTTCCATGATATAATTTTCATGAAAAAAAAAACCTGTCAGACTCTGGTAATAGTCACCTGGGGTGGCTTAGTTTCCTTCCTTACCCTTGTCCAACCTTTCGGCTTCCATTTGCCGCATAAGGGGAGAGATCATACCTTCAGGGTCAATGCGTTCCCTCCTCTATTTAGTGCTAGTTGTTGGTACTGCTTCCTTAGAGTCTGTGGGCGGTTTCACCTTCCTGGGTCGTCCTCTTGGCTTGCTTGGTACTCTTGCTTTTTGTCCTTTCTCTTGTTTTGTGTATGTGGGGTTTGTCACACCCCGAACCGAGCCCGGAATGTCAACAAATCAACCGTACTCTAGTAGGGATGGGCCCCACTCGAGCACAAGGCCTCAGATGGTCAACAGAAATATCAGAGTAACAACGGAACATAATATATAACATGATAGGTCTGATACAACCACATACATATGGTCAGACATAACATCTAGGGTTCAGGTACCTTATACAATACAACTCTACTGAAACAAAACTTTAAGCTCTCTCACTCAAAGAACTAAAACAGAGGTTCGCAAACCTCAAAAGCAACCCAAAGCCCCGTATGATGGCTCACGTCACGTCACTCTTTCGGATCTGAAATTGTTTAAAGGGGGTTGAGTTTCGGGAAAAACTCAGTAAGCACCCGCTACTAAAATATGAAGTCATATATCAAGAAAATATCAGAAACTCAAAAACTATACTAATAACTTTTACTGAGTAGAAATAAACCATAGCAGCAGAAAATGATCAGAACAAAATATCAGAAAGTCCGCATAACCACGAAACCAAAAGCACAGTTCGCAGGTTATCTCCCCGGCAACAGCGGCTAAGGCCGACAGCGACTATTGTCGAATGGGGCTCACAGGTCCCGTAGAGCTACGATCAGAAAACGTGTACGTACACGGTCAGTGAACCACCCCACTAACGGGTATGCCAGATAAATCGACGCTAGAGAATTCTGATACGACACAACCAAACAAACACCAGTGGTGTTCTCTCCACTAGCACAACGTCGTGCGGAAGAATCCTCAAAATCATTCGGAAATTATTTTCCAATCAGTATACATGACTTTACATACAGAAAATAGTCCAATTAAAAGAGTGTATAAAAACACATATATAATTTTCAGAATAAAGCTCATCATATAATTGTTTAAAAATATACGGTGATATTGCGGTAAATACTTACAGTCAAAATCCTTCGAACGCGGCCTCACACTCTTTGCCAATATCTGGTAGGCAAAACTTAATTTTAGTATATCCTCCAGTTAATCACTATTTACCCATTTCTTATTTTATGTTACTGGCTCATAACTCACTATTTATTTATTTATTTAATTCCCTCTAATGTGATGGGTTGCAATTTATTAAAGAGAGATTATTTTAAACAACTCAATTTATTGGGCCAAGCCCATCAAGCCCACCAAGTCCTTCTTTCTTAATTTTTTTTTTAGATAATTGGTCTTATTAATGTCTAAGGTTTGATCCAATTCCATGATCCCTTTATTTACTATTTTTATTATTATAAGCTCACCTGTTACTAATTTTCCCACTCTTCCATAACTTATCTGCAAATATATATATATATATATATATATATATATATATATATATATATATATATATGCATGCTAGTAAATAGAGTATGATAAACACTAAATCTCATAACTGATAACATTAGTTTTGCATGCCAAATTTAAAAGTAAACCCAATCACCAACAAGGATGTAGGTACTATTGGGAAAAACATGCCCATTGTTTTCTCTCTCTCTACTTCCTAACCCAACCTTTTACTCTCATTCTCTCTCTTATTCTTTCTCTCTTCTCCCTATACTAACTTAAGAGAACTAAGCCTCTTCTTCATTCTTCTCTACTTGTGAAAACCAAACCCCAAACATCTCTTCCTTGTTTTACTACTCTACTATTAACCCCCAAGAAAACTGGACAACCCATGCACAAAGATCTTTACAAACTGAGCTATATTCCTTCTCTCTTATTTCAATAAACCCTATGTCACGCCCCGACCCTGTTCCCAGGACCTCGGGCACGTGCACAAACCGGCTGTAACCAAGTGGAGGCGAGCCCCACTCGGATACAAGGCCTACATGAATCATAAAGCATGCAATAAAATAAATCCAAATATTCATAAATAATCAAACTCAGAGTTCTACAGCGGAATATAAAATTAGGGTTCAAAATACCCTATAACAATCTATACAGAATCAGGCCCTATAGGGTCCTACAAACATATACAATCTCACACACAAAGGAAACCTGAGGTCCTCGAACCTTGGTAAGCTAGTCCCAAACCCTCGCGTAGCTCTTGAAACCAACTCAGCTAATCCCTCAATCCTGAAAGAGAGGAAAAAGAAAGTAGAGTGAGCTTTCGAAAGGAAAGCTCAGTAAGTACCATACAGAGAACACAAAGAATCTAGTCCAGATAACAATAGATAGTCAAGAATGACATATCAAAACAGTCAGCACAACAAGCCAATGAAATGGGCCCCCTAAACTCAACCAATCACACCTCCACGGTCAGCACAAGTGCCGCGTGCCTTGATGGTCAAGTGCCGGACGACAGGTGGCTATGCTCAGCGAGCCCGCTCACTCCACTGACGCATACCGACCCAACCTAAACACAAGCACAACGAGTCTCACAGTAATGTCCCAGTCCACAGTGGCAAGCTCAGTGAGCATCCAACAACAACTTATACAAACAACCAATCAATAGATATGGAAGCAACAAGCCAAGTGTATGTAGGAAATCAACAATAGAGATCCAAGGCATCATAACAACATGCACAAGCATGAAACCAACAAAGAACATACCAAATAAGGTAACAACAAGGTCAAAGAAACCCATCATTGGATAGGAGCTAGGCAAAAGTACTTACCTCAACAAGAAATCTAATTGTCTGATCTGTGTCCACCTTGACGAAGCTCAGCTCTCCACGTCAATATCTGATAGGGCAACTACATCACAGAACCATCACCATAATCAAAGTGGTTTATTATTACTATTATTAGCGCTATTGCAGAATTCTGCCCATTATGCGCAGTCATAATAAACTACTCATAACTTCTAAGATTCGTTGGAAAGGGCTTTCCCTCATCTTTCTAACGGTGTGTTGCACGTCCCGATCGGGGAAATACAGACGACCCAGCTGTCTCTTGAATGGGACAGCCAGACTGCAGCCATTGACCAACTCCTAACTTGACTAACCTAACCCAGTTTCCAACTGACTGGGTCTAACCAAACCGGACCCAAGTCCATTAACTTGTTTCAATCCATTTAACATTACTTGATCAAACCAAACCCAACTCACATAACTAAATTGACTAACTTAACTCTGTTTGATTTAAAACAAACCCAATTCAACTTAACCACTTAACTAACTTAACCTGGTTTGCTTTAAAATAAATCTAACCCAACTTACTAACTCAATTAACCCAAATTATCTTAATCCGGTTTGATTTTAAAATAGGCTCAACCCAAACCACTTAAAACTTATGAGGCTTTTATTAATTCATATACTCACACATAGTTCAGAATTTCTGTCGGTTTTGCGCAGTCAGAAAGAATTGTCCATATCTTCAAATCCAGACATCCGATTTCATTGATTTAGGATTCATCGGAAAGAACTTTTCATAACCTTTCCAATGATATATTATAAATTATGATCGGGGAAATGTGTGTTACCTAAAATACCCCAAAAACCAACAGTTCGGACTGGCAAAATTCACAAATTTTCCTACTCTCAATTACTTGGTCATAAATTTTATTCTACTGATCGGATTTCAATGAAATTAGATTCATTAGATTCGTGAAGAAGATTAGAATATGAAACAAAAGTTTAAAGATCATAAATCAGAGAAAATCTGGCCAAATTTTTCTAAAATTACAGGTTTGCAAGTTTTTTACAGGGTTTCGGTAAATCTGTTGTATCTTTTAATCTGTAAATCGGATCGGATTAAAACAAAGTTCAATGGATTTCTAAGAACAGGACGAATATGGATAAATTTATTTGTATACGATCAGGTGACAAAAAGGATTCTAAATTTATCAATGTTTTCTGCTTTGATTCTACGTGTCAATGAGATCATCCAATTATGAACTTCTAAACCCAAGATATATATATAAAACTAAACATTCAATATTTTGGATCCCATAACCTATAAATTCATATCTAAAATAACATAAATCATCTAATATGTTTAGAGACTCAGCTGAATCATACCAAAGATCTAATCTTTGGCGGAGATTATTCGGAGATCGAAAAGAGACCTCCTCTTGTCTCCCTCACGAC